>CP137670.1:13351453-13444929 GCA_037976565.1 Mesocentrotus franciscanus
TTTTCACTTCAGTTCAGGTCACAGTTCAATCTATCAGTTCATTCATCAGTTCATCAGTTTAGCTCATCAATTCAGTTCATTTCACATCAGTTCAATATATCAGTTCATCAGTACTTCATTCATCAGTTCATATCTTAATACATCATTTTACATTAACATCATTAAATTGGATCATTGAATTGAAGATTAGCATGATCATAAGAATTGAAGACAGATCACCTAATTCGTCCTGATGACGAATTACTTTTCTAGTTTATTTTTATTTCATCCGTACACTTTTTTTGTAAACGTTTACTCGAAATCAACATGGTCAATTTCAAATTTCTGTCAGTCATCAGGCCCATAATATCAAGTTCAAGTAACTTTCAAGGTCATGGGGTCATCGTGACGTCATCCAGGCGCCATTTTGTAAACATCAGGTCATTATCATATCTCGATAACGAGTCATCAAAAATCAACCATATTTGGTATACATCAATTTTAGGTCAAGGTCAACAAAAATGTCGACAAATTCCGCGCGACTCGACGCGCGCGTACGCGCCATCAAAATTTCAAAATGCTCCAATTGTCCCAAATTTTGTTTGCACACGTTTCAGGCCATTTTAAGCATTTTCAAATTTTGCGCGCGCGACTTATGCGCGCTTTGCGCGCGTTTTGGCATTTTGCAACATAGAATCGCCAAATTTTTCTCTGTCATCATATTTGCACATATTTTTTCCAAGCATTTTGATACCTTGTTCATCTTTTTCTAACCAGTAATAACGCAATGAGCGTCCGTCAAAGTATAACAGCACCCGCGGACCGCGCTATCTCTATCCACAATACATGGGCAAAAACATGCCTATACAAAACTCATTGTAACTCTTCAGAATGGATGGATACCCCAATTTTTTTCATATTTGGATAGATTATGAGTCGGAGATATGATTTCATGTCTCATTTGACCTCAATTAACTCATGACGTCATCATATCGGCCTCCGAACTCAAAATTTCAATTTGCATATTATGACGTCAGCATATTTTTGGAAAATTGATTGTATCTCTGTAAATATTGATCGATTTTCTTCCAAATTTTGATATGTTCTAGCTGAGACAATTCTCTACAAATGCAGTCACACGATTTTTCATTTTGACAAAGGCATCATGGCGTATTTTTGCGATTAAAGGAGGCATGTCAATTTTTCACATTTGCGTGTATTCTCTATGGGACATGACTTTTTCAAAACTGGATTCTACATTCCCGTCTTTCGCGAGCAATATCTCCGTCGTTTTAGCTTTGTTTCGCTGATTTCGAGTATGTTGTAGCTGAGACAATAAGCTATCACAATGTGCCCTTTATTTTTCGATCAGATGCCGGGATCATGCTCATATTTCACTTGCAAAGTGGGATTTGAGAATTCCATTTTCCATTTTCCGTTCGTGTAATCGCTATGGGAAATGTGGTATATCAATAACGCAATTGTTTATTTTTATTTTTCCACCACTTTCTTGTGAGCGTGATTGCTCTAATTCGGCTCAATCAATTTTCATCAAATTTTTGTAAGTCATCAGGCGTATCAAGGTCAAGTGCCAGCATTATTATCAAAGTCATCAGGTCATCGTGACGTCATCTAGGCGCCATTTTGTGAAATCACATTATCAATCATATCTTCTTGATGCGTCATCAAAGGTCATTCATATTCATATCACATATACTTCAGGTCAAGGGTCAACAGGTCATGTCATCAAAGGTCACATAACGTCATGACGCGCTGTAGTTGTCAAAATTTTAAAATGCTCAAAATCACTTAACTATTAAAGAAGAGTGCGAATCAGGTCATTTTAAGCATTTCAAAATTTCCGTCCGTAAAGCCCGCGCGCGTTATGCGCTACGCAGAGCTGCATTTAACGAACGCCGCCGCATGGTTTGTATTCTTACACTATTTTTGACAATTTCCAACTATTTCCAGTCATTCTCAACCTTCTATAATGCCACACGCGCGCGTCAAACTTTAAACTTGCGCACAATGGGCAATATAATGTTAAAAGGTAAAAACATGTCTATATCAAATCCGCCATAGCTCGTCAAAATGCCTGAATACCTCAATTTTTTCATATTTGGATAGAGTATGAGTTGGAGATATGATTTCATGTCTCATTTTGCCAGTACAAATATCGTGACATCATCATAGGGCCTTGGAACCCAAAATACGAATTTGCATATTATGACGTCAGCATATTTATGGAAAATTGATTGTATCTCTGTAAATATGGATCGATTTTCTTCCAAATTTTGATATGTTGTAGCTAAGACAATTTTCTACAAGTTCATTTATTCAGATTACATAACAGACCACCTAATTCGTCCTGATGACGAATTACTTTTCTAGTTTATTTATTATTTATTTATTTTTATTTCATCCGTACACTTTTTTGTGTTAACGTTTACTTGAAATCGACATGTTCAATTTTCTTCGAATTTCTGTCAGTCATCAGGCCCTGTAATATCAAGTTCAAGTAACTTTTTCAAGGTCATTGAGTCATCATGACGTCATCCAGGCGCCATTTTGTAAACATCAGGTCATTATCTTATCTCGATAACGAGTCATCAAAAATCAACCATATTTGGTATACATCAATTTTAGGTCAAAGGTCAACAAAAAGTCGACAAAATCCGCGTGCGCACCTCGACGCGTCGCGCATCAAAATTTCAAAATGCTCCAATCGTCCCAAATTTTGTTTGCACACGTTTCAGGCCATTTTAAGCATTTTCAAAATTTGCGCGCGCGCATAAGCGTTTTCGCGCTTTGGCATTTTGCAACATAGAATCGCCAAATTTTCTGTCATCATATTTGGCATATTTTTTCCAAGCATTTTGATACCTTGTTCATCTTTTTCTAACCAGTAATAACGCAATGAGCGTCCGTCAAAGTATAACAGCACCGCGACCGCGCTATCTCTATCCACAATACATGGGCAAAAACATGCCTATACAAAACTCATTGTAACTCTTCAGAATGGATGGATACCCCCAATTTTTTTCATATTTGGATAGATTATGAGTCGGAGATATGATTTCATGTCTCATTTGACCCTCAATTAACTCATGACGTCATCATAATGGCCTCCGAACTCAAAATTTCAATTTGCATATTATGACGTCAGCATTTTTTGGAAAATTGATTGTATCTCTGTAAATATTGATCGATTTTCTTCCAAATTTTGATATGTTCTAGCTGAGACAATTCTCTACAAATGCAGTCATCACGATTTTTTATATTCACAAAGGCATCATGGCGTATTTTTGCGATTAAAGGAGGCATGTCAATTTTCACATTTTGCGTGTATTCTCTATGGGACATGACTTTTTCTCAAAACTGGATTCTACATTCCGTCTTTCGCGAGCAATATCTCCGTCGTTTTAGTTTTGTTTTCGCTGAGCTTTGAGTATGTTGTAGCTGAGACAATAAGCTATCACAAGTGTGCCCTTTATTTTTCGATCACATGCCGGGATCATGCTCATATTTCACTTGCAAAGTGGGATTTGAGAATTCCATTTTCCGTTCACGTGTAATGTCTATGTGGATTATTTTGGTATAGTGGTCATAGCACTTGCCTCCCATTCCGGCGACCCAAGTTCGATTCCTGGTGGGTCATTTTTTTTTTTTTTTTTGCCGTCGTTTTAAATTTGATTTTATGATCTTCTTCGACTATTATAACATATTATCATATACAATCACAAACAATGTAATAAAATGCCTAATTTTGCGTGTTATATCTATGGGAGAAGAATGTCAATCGTTTGAGTACAACCCTATGGGAAATCTGATTCCTTGTCGTGTATTAAACCTATAGGGTTAATCTCCCAAGTCTGTTGGAATATATCAAATCATCCCATTTTTATGATGTTAGTCTCCTTCCCAGACGTTTATACTTTCCAGTTATTCAGCCCAGGTATATGCAATGTTTACGTCTCTCCCATGGACATAGAATTGTTTACATGTCTATAACTTCTCTCTCTCTATAATATAGTAAATATTCAATTCTATTTATGCTGGAAATATTAAATGCATCGTTCTCCATTGCATCTCTTTCTCTTGCTCTCTCTCTCTCTCTCTTGCTCTGTTTCCCTTCCTCTCTTGTTCTGCCCTATCCTTCTCTTGCTGTCTTTGCATCTCTCTCTCTCTACTCTTTCACTCTCTCCCTATCTCTGTCTCCCTCTCTTGCTCTGCTTCCCTCTGTCTCTGCCTCTCATTGTATACTCTCTCACCCTCTCCCTTTCCCGCCTCTGGTTCTCGTTCTCCCTCCGATATCTCTTGTAATTGTCTTTAATTTCCTCTAGCTCTTCAATTTGCCCTTTGTATTCATATTTCACTTTACCATGTTTCCTTATACTATCCTCTCTCCTTCCAAGTGTATGCATTCTGATTCCTCTTTCATCCCTCGGTCCGGCTCATGTAGTTTTACACGACTATAACCCGTCTCCCTCTCTCCTTCTCTATATCTATATTTTCATTAAATTTCATTATGATCATGATTTTGATCATAATCATTTCTCAATATTTTTTTCATCAGTTAAGTTATCACTTCAGTTCAGGTCACAGTTCAATCTATCAGTTCATCAGTTCATTTATCAGTTCATAAGTTTAGCTCATCAATTCAGTTCATTTCACATCAGTTCAATCTATCAGTTCATCAGTTCATCAGTACTTCATTCATCAATTCATATCTTAATACATCATTTTACATTAACATCATTATATTGGATCATTGAATTGAAGATGAGCATGATCATAAGAATTGAAGACAGACCACCTAATTCGTCCTCATGACGAATTAAATGTCTAGTTATTATTATTATCATTATCATTATTATCAATATTATTATTATTATTATTATTATTATTTTCATTATTATTATTATTATTATCATTATTATTATTACTATTATTGTTGTTGTTATTATTTTTATAATTATTATTTTTACCATCATTATTATAATCATTATTATCATTATTATTATCATTATTACGACCTTACCGTGAAGTTCTTGGTTTCAGCGACTACTATCTTCACAATAGCCATCCGTACCTGAGATTGCAATGAAGGGTCAGTGTATCTTCGTGAAAGCTAGGATAAGATGAAATATCAAAGGGGATAGGTTAGTGATAATTATATTTATATTTGCTTATATAGCGCCTAACACTTACTTTATCAGAAGTCTCTAAGCGCCTACAATAATGCAGCATAATTACCCTGGCTTTAGCAGTGCAGCTGTCACGCGCTCTGCGTTTCAAGGAATAAATTCCTACCAGCTAGGTCCCCATTTACTTCACCTGGGTGGAGTGTGGTAAATGTAGATCTATGTTTTGCCAAAGTGATGACGGTGTAGATGAAGAAGGTGAGAAGAACCGGAGAGAGGAGAGTGAAAGGGGAGATACATAATATAGATAGAAAGGAATGGAGGGAGAGAGAGAGAAGAAGAAGAGAGAAGAGAGGGGAGAGAGAAGAGAGAAAGAGGGAAGGGAAGGGAGGTATAGGTAGGGGGAGAGAGAGAGAGAAAGAGAGAGAAGGACCTTTTACTTACGATATTCAATACAGCGAGTGTGTAGTTCACCAAATCGTCTTGATGGAAATTCACCATCTCATCATCAACAATGACGAACAACTCGATGTATCTCTGACCTTCTTGTAAATGCTCCCCTTCTTCTTGATTAGCGGCCATTCTATCGGCAAAGATTGGCCCGGGATGCGACATGTTACCCCCTTCCCAGGAACCTTGGTCCCGTGATGGAAAACGTGGTAAATATAGATCTGGTTCTTCGCTGTATTCTGGTGCTGTAAACAGAAACGGCCGTCAAGAAGAATAAAGAGGTTTTTTTAAGACAAATAGTTTACGTATATTGTTGGTTAAAAATAATAGCTTGAAGACATATTTATAAAATTGATAGGGTACTTTATGTTAGTAATATTGTCTGATAATGGATAATATGAATGTCATCAGTAATCCCAATGAAGCAAAATTAACCGACTCCATAGCTCATGTAACTTACCGTAAACTTCCTCGCAAAATGTTGCATTACTATAAGTATCGCTCCCGTCAAAATCACTGGTTTCGTCATAGGTGTAATATATATCTTTGCCGTCACTGTCGTCATCGTGATCGTCGCCGGCGTCATCGTGGTCATAGGAGGATGAGGCAGACGATAAGGTATGAGAAGTTTGTCGACTTCTACGCGATGTTCGTTTGCCGTCACTGTCGTCATCGTAATCGTCGCGCCATCGTGGTCATAGGAGGATGAAGCAGACGACAAGGTATCAGAAGTTTGTTGACCTCTACGCGATGTTCGTTTGTAAACAATATGAGGCTGCTCGCCATTAAACTCATCTTGAGTCTCGCGACGGTATCGAAATGCATGGTGGTCTTTCAATGGAGTAATGTACACATCTGTATCATCATGGCTTATTAGACCACGCTGTCAAGAAAAATATAAATATTTGTTCAAAAATGAATCCAAGTTTGAGTTTTTGAAGAAATATAATGACATATATATTATGCCACCATGGTGTTCTACGAAAAACAAAAATTGTACGATAATAACAATTAATGAGTTATAATCAATTCATTGGAAGCATTCGACAGAGATTCCGGTGTGAAAATAGATTTTTAATTTATTGACTTATTTGGTTGTTATCTCAGTGTGTTTACAAAGCACATGTGGAGAAATGCCAATATTATTACACACATATTTATAACAACCGGAAAATTATACATAATAACAAAGGTACGATATGTTTAGTTATATGCTCCTTTAATTAGATAATTTCTACAAGTTCAGTTTCCATAACTAACCAAACTCCTATCTTCAATCCTGGGCCTAACAGTAAACCCAACACTATCCCTGAACCATACTTAAATGCAACCATAATTCTAACCAAATAATTTTGACAGAATGAAGTCCGGAGCAATAGATGGAATACCGATATCCGAGGATATGATTTTCAAACATCAGGGATCAGAATAGTTTTTTGTGCATTATATGCTAAAATGATGATTAGTATACCTTTTGTTTTTAATTTTAATTTTTAAAAAAACATATTTGCATTTCATTAGGACTGAAATGGTCTTACCAGTCCGTTACATGTACTCAAAGCGCCAGCAGATTCACCCGTATGAGATATAAGATGGGCAAAGTAATAGCAGTCCCGACCAGAAATCTCCTCTTCTGTAATCGCACCGTCTGAACCAACTCGTTCCACAATCAATCCTTGCCTTAGCAGCCAGTGGTTTGGTTGTAGACGGGCGTGGTATTGTTCACCAAACGCATTGAATTTCACCTCACGCTCCTGTGGTGTGATTAGTTCTGAGTCTACGCTTCGTTTGTTGATGATTGGTTTGGGTTGGACATATACCGGTGTTGTGAAATCATAATCTGTAAAGGATTTAACATAACACATCTTTAACAAGATTCAAATATTTCTTTCATCATGTATATTTTACTCCATTCTATTCAAAAGACCATGGCAGGGCCCTGTTTCATAAAACTTTTTATCAATAACACATGCTAAATTTCTATGACAAAGTTGCCCTCAACCAATCAAATGAAATGATTTCAGTAGCTTATAACAGTAATTGTAATTTGTTATTGATAATAAGTTTTATGAAACAAGGCCCAGGGTGTGGTTTTAAAGGATCCACCTATCGCGCACCAAGACAGTTCTTATATCACTCTCATTTTTAATGTGTAACGAAACTTATAGTCATCATAAAATTATGCCTCCAGTCGATCATTCGGTATAAAATTAATGTAGGCTTACTATAGCGATTTTCAAATAAGAATCACTTTTTTTCAAAATAATAGTGGCAACAACATTAAAAAAAGAAGGAAAAAAGGGAAACATCTAACCCAAGTCCATAATATGGCACAGTGTTGTTTAAGTTGTATCATTGGTAGGCTATACAATTAAGACCCGCCGATGAATTGATGCGTTAACACGATGGTAATTACAAGAAACATCGACTTATTTCATATTTGTCATGATATATGATGATGATGGTGGTGATGATGATGATGATGGTGGTGGTGATGATAATAATGTTAATGATGGTGATGAAGATGATGATGATGGTGGTGGTTATGATAATAATGTTAACGCTGGTGATGATGATGATGGTGGTCATGATAAATGATTGATAGCTTCTTGTATACTACTGTTCATGCATTGAGGAACCCTGATATTCTTTATTTGATCGAATTTGAATGAGAGTCTTAATTCCTCATGATCATGAGAGTGAATAATTTTAAGGTCCAGTCGGGCCGTTTAGATCTACCCCGATTTCGACTAGGCTATATTTTTTTTCCCCATCAATGTCAGCCGCCTCCAATAATGAAAAAATGGACGAGGTGCCCCTATATATGAAGTTCCCATCTTACCTTCGATGGAGTGGTGATCACTGGTGTAGAGTTCAAGGTCTTCTTTCGAAAGTTCAAAGCTCCTCTAAATACAGAGAACAAAAATATAAGATTATGAGATTAGTAATAGGACCACGGGAGTAACAAAGCTATTTTATTCACTTCCATTTTTATCATGTTTATCTAAATTAACACATAATTAATTGAGGTCGCCGCCCCATAGTCCGTTTGCAGGCCAATGTGTATGGACAAATTTTTCTTTTGAAAAATATCATTCGAGTTACTTCGGGTACCACAGAATGTTGGAAAATGGATGATGTGATAATCCGACACCTGCTTCAATATGAGTTTTTATCTTGCCTTGCTCTGGGCTTTATTTCATCTAAGATATATAGGATTAATGATTTAGGTTGATTTTAGAGAATTAGACTTACTTAGGTGAGGTTAGGTCTAGGTGTAATGCCCCTGTGAGCTACAATATATCGCCTCTGAGGGTGAGGCTCCGTCAGATTGCTCACACCGACTGATCACATCATTACAAAGGGTCCTCTGCGGTGCAGAGGCCCATATTGGGTCTTGTGTCCCTCTTCTCTCAGTACGCCTTTGGAACATCTATTGCATCCCCAGGATGCTCTACGGAACCTCTATCTTACTCTTCAATAAGTCGATGTTAACCAAACTAAACCGTGCACATGCAGACCCACCTATTCAAGCGTATCTTAGGCATTCCTGTCACAGTTGCCGATGAGAGTGTATTCCTCCTAACAGGCCTCATACCAATTAATCAGTCAACGTAGTGAGAAACTACTGCTGCTTGGCCAACTACTGGACCTCGACACCACCTAATTAATGTACACTCCAGCAAAGCATAGTAGAGTCAATGCTAATGCGTATTGACCTCTAGCGCTGTACTATATAGGCAGCAATTGCACACATGACACACATCACACACAAATGCACATAATGAATATGACGTGGCTGATCGGCAAGTTTAATTGACAGTAATTAAGACTCACAATTTGAATTTTTAAATTATTTTTTCTAACATCGGTAAGTTGAAAAAAATTGTATTTTACTGCCATTTACATGTAGGTGTCATCAATTGTCACTAAACAAGTACCGATTTTGAGTGAAATCAGTTGAGTTTTGTACAGTGCCAGTGCAGTGGTGTTTGAAATGTTGAGAATCAATAGCACAGCTACAGAGAGATTCTAATACACAGCCAGGATAACAGAGATGCCAAGTTCAAAGATCGGCTATGCGTGACATTTTGTGCGTGAGCGCGTGGGCGAGGGTTTAATGTACGTATATAAGCCTATATGGCGTACGTTTCAAAATCGCGCGCGCGTCATGCGTGCAAGAGCATGCGTAATAGCGTTTTTCAGCTAGACCCTCGATGCGTGACAGTCACGCATAATGCGTGACACTTGGTAGCTCAATCTGGGACAGTAATGCAGCTATATATGTGTGCCTAATTACAATTTAAAGATCCCATTCCCTACATCTCCTGGGAACGCAGAGTTAATAATAATAGAACGCCCTCAATCTCTGCTGCAGACACGGAAGAAGCTAGCTGCCACTAAGACGTCCGCGCATTCTGGAATGGAAAATCCATCAACCCAATTACAAGGAACTTAATTTTAATAGCTAGAGCACAGCTCCTCGCATCTAGTTACGTACCTCGATCAGTACCTCAACCGAACCCGCGTCACCAAAATTAAGAAAGTAACCAGCACCAAGTCATTTAATTTTAAAATTAAAGAATGACCCATACCATACCCATCGCGATCGCCTACACTCCAGCCAGTCCAGGGCCCCCGTTGCATAAAAGTTATTAAAACTTGTTATTGATTTGATGGTTACTAATTTGCCATCAAATTTTTCTTGTCTGTTAAACCACCACTAAGAAGAAGCGACCGGAAGACCAACAGGACTACCTTCTCTTCCGTATACTGTTGATGTTGATGTTGATGTATCAATGGCAACTATAGTACCATGGTAACAGGGCCGGGCTCAACAGCCAATCAAAATCAAGGTTTCCATGGTAGTTACCACTGAATGATGGCAAAGTTACCATCAATGGTAAGTTTTGTGCAACAGGGCCCAGATCGATCCAGCTCCATACCCTCGACCTCCAACTAGTTACCTAGGCCTAGGGCGTGTTAATTCTATAATACATGTTTCAATGGGATAGTCAAGAAGTTAGACTTATGACGGTTTCTCAGGAACGGGCTCCCAGACACTAGACTAGTAGTAGACCAGTAGATCTAGAGTCTAGGCCTATTAGTAATATACACCGTGCATCCTTCCACTTCCACTGCGATGAACTCGCTGATCTCCGAAAAGCGGAGGGACAAAACAGAGAGAGATTGCAAAATTCGCCTCCGTGCCCGTGGAATTATAAAATAAAGATTATCTTTTCTGTTATAACTTTCACACAATATTGAGTTTCAAACCTTAAATCAATGAAGTGCCGGAACTATTGAAGTAAGATTAGCGTGCAGGATTTCTCGCTCGAATTTATCTGGACGTGCAGTCTGGCCCCTACTAGCCCTAGATCTCAGCTTTCCGGCTCCAGGCCATATGCATAATGTAAACAAATGTACGCTTATTCGCCGCAAGATAGCGCTATATCGCCCATCTTCACATCTACACTGAAAGAATCAATTGGTCGCTCATCCCCAAAAGCTTGTCAAGTAACTTGTCATGACTACTGGTATGACAAATTTTTATCACTCATGACGATTCTTTGAAATGTAATTACGATTTAATATCATGTGTAATGACGAATGAAAATTCCCGAGGGACAAATTGCGAGGGGTATTACAAATAGAATCTATACATTTGTTCAACAATTCAATGAATCACTACGGATCACGTTGTCACGTGAAGTGGAACAGTACAAATCTACTTCAACTCTACGAACCTTATGTCAAACGTTACGAATTCAGAAAACACTGATCGCCCAGCTCAAGATTCAAGATTCAAGATTTCAAGATTCAAAAATAATTTGTCATGCAAAAGTACCGCGCTCATGCAGCTGTGCATGCCATATACCGTGCATGCACATCGCGCGAGCTAGCGGCGCGGCCATGATCCACGCGCGTATATTATCATATAGCTAGCTAGAGCTAGAGGATCTAGAAGGCAGTCTGTTTCCCGATCCCCTGAAGGTTTTTCAAACTAGTAGTGCTTTGTTGATTTTTGGTTTGGTGATACGACGAACATATGGTCACTAATTTTAGTTTGTCGTTTGTCATGCAAAGAATTTTGACTCTCTATGCTTTGCTGGAGTGGAGTACGAGTGGTTTAGTCTAGACTATAACATTAGATCTGGTCTATATTTGATCAGTCTCGGTCAGTTATACAATTTACATAACTCATAAGGTCTAGATCTATCACTAGGGTCTATATCAGTTCGAGCCAGAGCTCGACGAGGCGACTGAGGCTGAGGCAGAAGCAGACCGGTAGATCTAGACCTTAGCTGTAAATACTAAATTGTCAACTGAGACTGATAAAATATAGATCTAGACCAGATCTAACGTACTTATACTTATAGTCTAGACTTAACCACTCGTACTCCACTCCAGCAAAGCATAGAGCGTCAACATTCTTTGCATGACAAAACGACAAACTAAAATTTGTCAAATAAGACCACTTTTCACGACAAATTAAAATTTGTCATGTAGTCTACTAGATAAAAATTTGTCAAATAAGACCACTTTTCACGACAAATTAAAATTTGTCAAGTAAGAAAACACGCATGACAAATTATTCGACGAGTTAGGCCTATTAGTTTGTCAAATAAGACCACCTAGGCCTACGTGACAAATTTTAATTTGTCAATTGACTAAACAATATTTTCAGTGTAGCTATGACAGTATGAGTGTTACCGATAAAAACAACGGAAGCTCGCAGTGAAAGTCAGTAACCCCATGCATGTAACTTGTAAAATTGCAAGAGGGAAAATGCTGACTTAAATAAATGGTAATGTAATGATGCAATAGCAAAGAATTTATAAGTAGGCCTAGAGTCTATTATGGGTATATACCAATTCAATGGAAATTTGTATTAAAAAAATTTAAGAGCCCCCGTCATATAACTAAAAGAGCCCCCGTGAGATTTAGGCTCACGGGCCTCTTTTTGTTTTGGAAGAGCTACATATAGTCTAGACTATAGGTCTATAGCCCCCGTGAAAAACAAAAATCCAGGCTTGAAGCCACTGCATATCAACTCAACATATTATATTGCAAGATGATATACCTGTAGCTTATCCCAGAATTCCTTAAGATTAATTCAGTGATTGCGACACAGTAATTTGTAGGCCTAGACTAAAATTAATTTTGAACTGAATTACAAGTTTACACATTTCATAAAACTTGTCCTGTCATCATTTATTGTGTCAAATAAGGGAAAAATCGATGCTCATAACAATGGTATTCATGTAAAAAATGCATGCAGAAAAAAACCCTTATAATCAGTGATTCCAAGGTCCCATGCAGGCAAACATAATTAAGATTTAAAATGCGAACACGGATTGCCCTAATTTGCTAAGATAAAGAAAGAATGTTATAGACACAGATATATAGACCTATGTCTATGAAAAGAATTTAACTTTCTGTACTGAGCTAGTGGATGCGGCCAAGAAATCATACAGTGTATAGATCTAGGTATTTATTCACTAAACACCCTGCTAACTAAAAAAAACAACAGCAACAACAACCAAAACAACATGTATTTGCAAATAAACAAAAAAATACATGTACGTTAAATATGGAAACTATATAGTAGCGAATCCAGGATTTTGTTAATAAAGGGGGGGTCCAATCCCCACTACTGCAAGCTGTGCATAGTTTAGAAATGAGTTCAAAAGAGGATCAAATAAAGATTCATTAACAATCAACTTACCCTCGATCTCCTTATGGTTTCCATAGTTGCTAGTCCTGCTTCAAGCGATAATAAAATAAAAAGGTTGAATAGTAGTACAAATTTCATCTTTGCCGCTTACATTGACCACACCATTGATATGTACGAGAAATATTGGGTTTGTTTAATTTCCCACTTGTTATACACTTGTTCCGCTGAAGGGTACTATGAATCTCGTCTTGTTATCATTAGAATTGATAATCATTCAATGAGCATCATATAGCAATGATTGCTGCGCGCGCAGTCATTGCGCGCTTATAAACTATTGATTATGACGCAATAATATGTAATGGTACGGCTGCGCGTAAACGTCTTATCATGAACATAACATTTTATTGGCACCTGTAGCGTTTATAATTCTGTATCAAAACACACACAAATCTTTGCTTAGAGGGGCATTAGAACCTAATGAACAGATGCCTATCGTTTAGACAGTGGCGGATCCAGGGAGGGGGCCCCCTCCCCTAGGAAAAAAAACAGGTAAAAACACCCTTAAAAAAAAAAAAGAAGAAGATGGGCCCCCTCCCCTGGCGCCCAAGGGGGGGCGGAGAAAAGAAATAATCACCCTTCCCGTAGGAAAAATTTTTTTTTTGCTCACTACCCCCACTGAGCGAAAAATAATTTTCGCACGAAGTGGGCCCCTTTTTAGGCCCCCTCCCTTGCCGCCGGCTGGATCCGCCCCTGCGTTTAGATATGGACAAACTAATGGCACACATGGATTTATGTGTAAATGAATTCATAGATATTACAAAAACGGTAATCATTGAAAATCTATGATAATTATGACCTTAAATTAAATTATTTCGAAGTTGACACGTATTCATATTTTGACTAACTCGACCCCACTCATTTTATTCCTATTTAAACTTAACATTATGAACTATTTAACATATATATCCACTTGATTGGGTTTCTAGATACATGTAGTGTTAAGCTGAACAAGAGAAAAAAAGGAAAAGGGGACATAAAGGGAAGGAAAAAAAGAGCAAGAAGAAAAGAAAAGTATGGGGATATCACTTGCGATTTTCCTGCCAACAAGTTGTGGATCGGGGGCAAGGCTCCCCCTCCGCCAAAATGAGGGGGGTGATTGTCCAAGGGGGTAATTTTTTAAGTCTGCTGGACTGATTTTGAGAGGGGGGCATTCGCCCGATAGCGCCCCCCCCCCTTCTTCCACCCGTCACCCAAATGAATCCGCAAAATATTTTCGCTTTAATTACTAGTCTTATTCAACCCTCGTCTCCATGCATGATCTCCGCGAGAGCGATAGCGAGTGCTGAGAACAATTAAGCCCCAGCTATTTTCATGTGACAAGTATAACTTGCTTTGCAACAATAATATTAGGCCTACTATAATATACAGTGGTGTAGCTACGGAGGGCATGGGGTCACGTGCCCCCTAATCGAATGGCAAAAAAACAAATTTAAAAAATGAATAAAAGAGGTAGTAGTAGTCGTATCAGGACAATTACCCCCTGGGCAATCACCCCCCGGAAAATTACCCCCCGGAAAACTACCCCCCAAGGACAATTACCCCTGGAAAATTACCCCCGGAGAATTACCCCCGAGGACAATTACCCCCATGGACAATTACCCCGGAAAATTACCCCCGGAGAATTACCCCCGAGGACAATTACCCCCAAGGACAATTACCCCGGAAATTTACCCCGGAAAACTACCCCCGAGGACAACTACCCCGAGGACAATTACCCCGAGGACAACTACCCCGGAAAACTACCCCCGAGGACAACTACCCCCAGGACAATTACCCCCGAGGACAACTACCCCCGAGGACAACTACCCCGAGGACAACTACCCCCAGGACAATTACCCCCATGGACAACTACCCCGAGGACAATTACCCCCGAGGACAACTACCCCGGAAAACTACCCCCGAGGACAACTACCCCCGAGGACAATTACCCCCTCGAAACACCATTACCTCCGAGGACAATCACACCCAGGAATTTGCAACACTGTGACGTATAATGCGAGCTCCGCTTCAAATTGCTATTTAGAGAAAATGTCATGAACTTTCATTTTCTTAGTTATTTATGACGGCATAGATTTGTTTCGTACAGGGTTGTGTATAAACATATTTGCAATAATTATATTTAATTATATTTTGGGTGAATGTATGTGGAAAATTTGTTAAGGAAGAATACAGATTTTTTAAAGTTTTCTAGCACAGGGCAAATAGGCGGGAGCTCACAAGACACGTCACGGAGTTGCATATTTGTGTTTGCACCTTCAACAAATCATAATTTTCTAATTTTTAATTGGTGAAACTTTTTCAAACTCTAGGCCATATGAAAGATAGAAACATCCACTACCTCCATCTCAGAAAAGGTTAAAGCAGGCATTTTTACTTTATTTTCCCCCTGAAACGTGGTCATGGTAATTCTATGAACCATATGAAATTGACAAGCTTTTGTTCTTAACGAGTTTAACAGAGATTAAAAATCGAAGGGACGCTTAAGCATTAGTGACGATGTTCGCTTCTCGCCAGCTTTGTTTGACGTTATTCAGTGTGGCCTCCAAGTCTCCTAAAACTTTGACTTTTCATGAATTCTGGAAGCAAAGGAATATGTCTACTTAGACTGTGCTTAAAATTTATTTTTTGTTTAGCTGTTTATGGTTCTCTAGTGTACGAGTTAATGTGGTGAAAATCCTATTCTTGTTTTGTCATCATTCTTTATATAAAAGAAAAGGTATTGAACTTAAAATGTTGCGGAGGTAAATTGACATACAAGATGCAATATTTTAACTATTTACATTCTCTATCACAAGTGAATAACTTTAATAGCATTTCAAACAGTGTTTCAATTTTCAGTTTTATTTTCACTTCCAACAGAACTATCAATATAAACAATTATGACAAGAAATCAATTACATAAATCATTTTGAAAATCATTAATTAAATTACAAAAGAATGTATACATGTGCTGTAAGTGATGTTTCGTTTGTTTAAAAGTAAAAAACTGTGAAAATGGAGGGATCTACTGAGAAGCGGGATTTGTAGAATGTGGATCCCTCAAAAGACGGTAGTAATAAACATATGGAATAAATACATATACATTTGGAGACAAAACAGATTAATCTGAAATTGTGAAATGAGAACTTATGAATTATAAATTCATAATTTAAAAATGTATAACAACATGCTTTTCCTACGTCTGGGTGAACATGATCCAACAGAGACATAGGACGAAGACTGACATTATATGAAAGGTCACAAACGCAATCTGTGGGGGAGTAAAACACGAGTTGACTACGCGAAGATTTAATATGTTTTATAAGATTGTAAAAGAAACGAGTTCGCTTTTCGCTTAAAAGAATGGAGTGATGGGGCAAGTTTAGTACAAATACGTGAAAAGTTCCAAAATTTGAGACCGGCATAGATAAATGTATTTAGAAGAGGTAAATGAAAGTCACCACAATGTAATTTTTTGTAGGGGTGGGGGAGGAACACATCATGAATAAAATTGAGAGCATGTCATTACTGTTAGTTTACAAAAACTGGCCTAACTGGAAGAGATAGAGGTCATTAATTATTAACATGCTATTTTCAAAGAATATAGGATTTGTAAGGGAACGCGACTGAGAGTTGCGATTAATA
Source organism: Mesocentrotus franciscanus (assembly GCA_037976565.1). Taxonomy (NCBI): domain Eukaryota; kingdom Metazoa; phylum Echinodermata; class Echinoidea; order Camarodonta; family Strongylocentrotidae; genus Mesocentrotus; species Mesocentrotus franciscanus. Next base: position 13,368,389 of record CP137670.1, read on the forward strand.
CGAAGAGCTTTTTCTGCAACGATAAAACTTCTGTCCAGCAAATTTTGGCGCGTATTGCCCAAAACCATATTTGAAGAGGATAAACATGATAAATATTAATGATACATTAACACAAATAAAACACCTTCCTGCTGTCTTGAAGGAAGCCAAAGGAGGAGACTTATCAAAGTCATGTACTAAAAACAGAGTTCTGACATCCCAAAGTAAAACTCAGAGGCAAAGATCATCACAATCATGCTTATCATATAAACATGAAACAGTAAAAAAAGAGAATTAAAAAAAAACTAGAAACTTTTATCCTGAAAACAATCAAATGCATAAAAAAAGAAGATATCAAATGATATCATTCTGTATTCAACAATGTATATACGTAACACATCTCTTAATGTAAAACAAAAAATCCCATATAATGTAATGCCAAGTAAATGGGAGGTCCTGCATGTTAAAACAATTCACCTGGACTGATCAAAAACTGTACAATAGCATAGGTGACTGATCGTTAGTGAAGATTATGGGACACGCCCCTTAAAAATCTACAATGTCTCTCCCATGGTAATTAGTAACGAGCCTGATGAGCCGGAGATTGGTATCTTGGTACACTCTCCTACGTGCGGGAGGCGCCATTCCAGCTTGCGCTTGCCCGATGCTAATCATGCTTATCATATAAACATGAAACAGTAAAAAAGAGAATTAAAAAAAATAGAAACTTTTATCCTGAAAACGATCAAATGCATACAAAAGAAGATATCAAATGATATCATTCTGTATTCAACAATGTATATACGCATCTCTTAATGTAAAACAAAACATCCCATATAATGTAATGCCAAGTAAATGGGAGGTCCTGCATGTTAAAACAATTCAACTGGACTGATCAAAAACTGTACAATAGCATAGGTGACTGATCGTTAGTGAAGATTATGGGACACGCCCCTCAAAAATCTACAATGTCTCTCCCATGGTAATTAGTAACGAGCCTGATGAGCCGGAGATTGGTATCTTGGTACACTCTCCTACGTGCGGGAGGCGCCATTCCAGCTTGCGCTTGTCCGATCGTTACTTCGTTCATGGCATGTTCCCGTTTTAGGCAGGTCAAAAACTGCCAAAACGAGGGGTGGTCGGCACCGACGCCGATCTGGAACCTTCGGTGCCAGCCCTCCACATGATTGTTCGTGCGAAATTCCCCTGCAGTGTCGCATTGAACATGTTCCACATTATGGGCGGGAACCTCGCTGCCTGGCGACCATGTCCCGCGGCTCTTTGAGGTCGACCCACATAAGTATCCTCAAAATAATTGAGGACAGGTTGCAGCTCTGCCCTTGCAATGCCTGCCAAGGCTTCAAACGCCTCCACGGTGTCTTCCACTGGCACAAATGCAATCGCTCCTATCATTCTCGCCTGTGTCCGGATCTCCTCATCCTCGTTGTAGAGCACCTGCAGCCCTTCTTGCTTGATCTAAAAATAATAATATAAAACTCATAACAGTACATGTACCAGCCCTTTCACACTTCAGAAATATTGTTTGTTGTCTACCCATTGAGCAAAATGCATAGATATTGGTAACTGTTCATTTAGTGTGGGGAGGGGAGGAACAAACCGCTGTCCCCTATTTTTCGCCCGAATCCGCCAGGGCTGCCCGAAATTTTCTCCCTTGCCTGACTATACGCAATGAGCGTTTCCTATAGGAGAAAATAACATGCTTGTATCCTACTCAGCTTCCTTGTGGCCTACCAATTTTCAGTATAACTATCGATTATATTCCCCCCTCCCCCTCCCCTGGCGATTAGAGGTCCGTGTTTTTTCCAGGTCAGTTTTAGGCACAATCGAAAAAGATATAGCCCCTAGCCCCTACCCTCTAATCATCATATAAAGCTTTTGTTACTGGGCTTGAAAGGATGATTAAAAGAAAAAAATATTTATTAGAGTCCTCCCCCTCTCTCCTCAGCATTTATCATGGCTTGCAAGTCCACTTACTCAAATTTCAAACTCTACCTAATATTTGTATCACTATTTTTTTTTTTTTTAGCCATGAGCCTTGAATGTACTATTTGATCAATAAATGGCGGGTAAAAAAGGGATCAACTGTCAATATATAAATATCACCATACCCGTTCATGTATCCTCTGACAGAGATGAAAAAGACATCCTTGAACGTGAGCATTTGGAAATGCCTGGGAAAATGCGTTCTTCGCTGCAAATTCGTAGTCGATCATGATTCTGGTTGGGTAGAACGCCCTTCCCTCCTGTAGTGCTGCTAGTACCCTTGCATATGACGCCTGGTCCTTATTTAGCATGAGGCAATAAACCAAAGGCACCACATGTCCCTCATATGTGGCGTGGATTGTCCACAACTGGAAGAAGATGGTCGGCACTACCTTGAACGTGCCATCAGCGAACCAACTTTCAGACGTTGACAGCAACTAGTAGCAAAACAGAATGAATACATTTGCATCGAATATTATATATTTCAAACAAACAAACTGTTTCACTTGCAAAATTGTATGTATTATTTCCAAGCTATTTTATTTACTTACTTACTGTTTTTAATTATCATAGCATGATAATTAAAAACATAATCAAAATAGGAGATCATGTCGTATCAGAACAATACCCCCTCAGGGGAATTGTTCTAGAACCGATCCTGTACTTTGTCGAGAATAATAACCAATTTTAATTTAATTTCAATTTCAATTTTATAGGAAGTATTTGGATATCTTTATGATGACCTCACAATTTCAATTCATTCTAATGAATCCTGAAATCTTTTTACTCAATACGTATGCTTTTGCAGCACTTCCTAAAATTGCGGAACCGTAGAAGGCCAAATGGCAATGAACCCCAACACTTGTTCTTACCTGAAGGTTCCTTTCCGTAGTAAACACTAAAATCCGGCGAGGGTCGTTTCTTCCAGAGTCGTGATAAAGGAAAAGCTCTCCACCCAGCGTCAATCGTTGATCTACAGGGATTTCCAGATCTTCCACAGTCATGGGAATGGGGAGGGCGTTTGGGTTCTCTTGGCGCTGTCTCCGGATATTCCTCCTCATGTTGTTTAGTGATGGTAGCGCTGCCCGCCCTTCCTCTGTTACCTCGCATAGTGTCGCCATAAGCACCTGTTGTGGTCTTTCATTGGACTCAGTGGCCCTTCTCTTCGTTGCTGCTTTAACCTTCGTAGCATTGCTTCTACCATGGTTAGGCGGATGGTTATGCTCCGTTCTATCGCGGAATTGGTTATCACCCATGACCTATTAGAGAAAAAGAAAAGAGAGAGAGAGAGGAAGTGTGGGGAGAGAGAGAGAGAGAGATTGAGAGAGATAAAACATTATTCCCATATATATAGGCTATTAATCATCCACTAATTATTAGGCATTATGGATGGTAGACGAAATGGGCATTTAGAAAACTAGGAATCAGACAAAATGAATAATAGACCAAATGGTAATAGATTAATTGGGGATTAGACCGAATGACTGTCGTCCTAGATGGCCGCTAGATCTAACGATAAGTAGACGAAACTATTATGGGACAAAGTGGATAGTAGACTGGCTGGTTGTTAACCAAACGGCAATTCACCCTAAATAGCTACATGTACGTTGATCTCAACACAACGAATTAAGTTTCCTAAAAGCAACTCCTTGTGATTTTTTTGTTAACGGGGAGTCCAACATTGATAGTTAACTTCTCAAGACTAAACCTGAAAAATTAGTGAAGCGTGTTGAACAAAGTTTGAATTTTTGAAAGTTAGAATCACTTTCATCCCGTAGATACAAACTTAATTGTTTATTTGATTGTTTTGTGTTTGTTTTGGGTTTTTTCCCTTTGTCACTATGATTTGATTTTGTAGTTAAATTTCTGTAAATATGTTCATTTATTATAACTTTCATATTTGTTTGTGAATTATATTTTCATTGTTTTAAATTTTATTCGAATTTTATGTAATCACTGCCTCGCTGAAAAAACAGCTTTTGCTGAATGCGGGCACAAGTTGTATTTGTTTTTAACCATGAATAAATAAAAAAAAAAATATATATAGGTAGGGCTCTTCGAATTAGCCGAATCGGTATTTTCTGTATAAAGTAGCGGCAGACAACTTTATAATATAATAATATAATAAATTTAATTTATATAGCGCTAAATACAAATGTCTCTAAGCGCTTTACAAATATATTATTACCCCGGTCATTGGATTCAGTGCTTACCCGCACACAATGTGTGCACAATCTCCACTCCCTGGGGAGCATTCCAGCCAGGCGTTACATGACGCTCAAAAACTGTTTGACCAACAATGACGGTCGCATCCTACCGGGTACCCATTTAACACCTGGGTGGAGAGTAGCAAGTGCAGGTTAATATCTTGCCAAAGGATATTAGTGCCGTGTCGGGATTCGAACCCTCGACCTTCGAATCTCCAAGTCAAGCGCCTTAAACCACTCGACCACGACACTCCCTTTCCCGTTTGTTCCTACACACAAAAATTATTTCTAGAGAACCTGTAATAATATACTCTCCATATTATATTTTAAGTAGTGCCCCAAGGGTGAAGGCGCTTGGGAGAAGAAAAAAATCTTCATATTTGTGTACAAGACAAACGAAGGGTTATTTGTCACTACGGCACAATCCAATGAGAGAATTGCCAATTTGAGATTTGCATGGATGTATATAGTGATCTCATATATCAAACATTCATTATTTTCTTATCATTGGTCCGATTTATTCCAAACTTTTGCCATTCTGTTTCTCTGATGTATCTGCTTTCATTCCTTAAAAGCAATGGAATTGTTACAAGGGTTGGATTTCCTTTGAACCGTAAAGATACTATGTCCCTTTTGCAGCAAACATCTAATGCTGTCGAACTTTGTAGGAATTATGAATATGTCATGTATGTCCTATCTGTGAAATATAAACGTTAGCAGTGTCCTAATATTCAAATTATGCAAGGAAACCCGTTTACTTGCTAGACTTCACCGTCAGACACTATTGAGTGACTGACTGGCCTTTTCTTCTTTGGTAATAACATATATAAAATGAGCTGTAAAGGGTACATAAGCATTTGCCTACATCAATAACCCACTTCTTGTAATGGCCAAATTAAACTGATTGAATCACTGCGCAGCTTAAAACGTTCGGACCATTCGGTACAATGGTCTGAAAATCAGACTGTTACTTACTGGCTCTATAGCTCTTAAGTCGATTCGACAACTAATATTTGTTATTTTCCCACTTAAAGACATTTTCAAACCCCGTTTTTAGGAGAGTTCTAAATTAGTATTATCTTTCAAATGCCGTTGGAATTTAACCTTTTCATTTTTGGCCTGCAAATGGGAATAGTACTTTTAACAGGATTGTATCTGTGCTTTTACAGAAATATTTGTGTGGAAACCAGAAGTAGCCAGTCATACTTAATCAAGCAGGTAAATGAGAGGAATGGGTCGGTGAAAGTTTAAATGAATTCCGATTAAAGATAAGATTTTATTTTGTTTAAGTTGCAAACTCCCTCCCTTCTACTCTGTACTAAAAATCAGAAATCTTTATTTTCCTTAGACAAAATTTTCAGTTATACATGCACCCTAAATATACTATTTCAAATGTGTTTTCCTATCCAATCCTTGTATGGAAGAAATCTATTCCGTCATCAACAACGAAGAGAATTAAGTTGATTACATTTTCTGAGCAAATTGGAGAGGAGTGCGGATACGCCACAATGTTATCGATAATGTAATGTCATTATTATTACTGAAAATATTATTAATGACAATTTTAATATTTTCCTTCTTAAAGCGTCTGGTAGACGCCGTAATAGAAAATGAGGAAAATAAAAGAAAATAATTGATTACATTTTTGTTTCCTACTTCATAACTGGAAGGGGTTGAGCTCTAAATCTTTCAGAGTATTGTTCAAAAATTGTATTGCATATCACAAGCCATCTGCAGAAAAAATCTCATCGAGATTTTGAGGGCTTACAAATGTGTGATACTATCTTTAAAGACAAAATTTGGAAAATTAGCTACATTAATGCCTTTGCTTAATTGTAGTGAGACTGTCAAATTGATGATTTGTCAGCTCTGAATGCGAACACCATGCACACCCATCGATGACCTCCTGTTACCCTGCTTAACATCCGTTAGTTCATGTATGACTGATCACAAGTTAAAGAACAAAATAATCACAATTCTAACTTCAGGTCAGCGAAAATGAACAAAAATAACATTAACAACAAAAACAAATCTTAATATCTCTATTTCATTTAATATTGACAGAAATTAAACTTGGTATATCTTGTCAGTTACTTTTATCATATTGGACCTATATGTCATGTTTGACTGTGCACAAATTAAAGACAAAATAACCATGTTTATTCCTAAAATGTATGTCATTGCTTCCTTTATTGTAGAACAATGTTTTTCAGAAGGTCGTTGACCTCCATCCATTACTTCATAATAATATTAATAATGGTGGCTTCTTATATAGCGGACATGTCTGTCACGTTGTGACGCTCCTGGCGCTGCCCCGATTATTACCCTTGCTTTAGCAAGGCGGCCACTGCGGCGCTCTAGCATTTCAACGAATTAATTCCTACCAGGTACTCATTTACATCACCTTTGAAATGTGACTATTCCTCTCTTGTTTGTGTGTTTGTGTGATTGTATGTTTTTCCTTAATAAACATGCTGGCTCGGAGTGTAACCTCACTAGTCATAAGGACCGCGATTTATTACGTGGAACTTCCGATACGTGAAGAACCGCTATTCATAAAACGGAAAGAGGGCCACTATTCACAAAAGCGTGAGGACTGTTATTCTTGAGGACCGCTATTCATAAAGTGAGATAAGGGTCGCTATTCATAATTCATATCTAGGGGTCATTACTCTTAAGGACCGCTATTCATAATACGAAATCGGGGTCGCTATTCATAAACAAATTGATGTCCTTTATTGTTTAATATGACATTGCATTTTTGTATTCTATCTTTAATTTGTGCTCACTCAAGCATAACCTAATAAATACGATGTGGGGAAAGTAACTGACTAGCTTGCCGTCTTTAGTTTCTTTCAACAACAAGAAGTAAAGAAATACCTTTATGACTTAATAATTTTTTCCTCTGTTTGTGCTCAGTCAACCATGAAATGATGGAAACATCGTCACTGAAAAGTGGGGTGGCAACGCATATTACGGAAAATGTTTGCGTTTTAGGCCGGTCTCCAAATTTTAAGTAATATTTTAATGTGGTTATTTGTTTAATCTTGTGCTCAGCTATAACCGTTAAGTAATTGATTACGATCTCAGTAGATCATTAATAAGCTTACGGTTCCTCTATGAACTGAAGCAACGACACTAATTTCATGAAGTTTAAACTGTGATTCTTATTTTATCCCCTTTACCTTGTGCTTATGGTAGGCAATGCCAGCCCACCCCCTCCCCTCCTCTGAAAATACCACTGCAAGGAGGTCCTCTCCGAGTGTGATGTTTGCATATAGTGCGGAAAATCATCAATTTGGCTGTCCTTAGCTACAGCAATGACATTGATCTTGCGAATCATTTATTTTTCGGTCTTTAAAGGGACTTGGTAACATTGTTTATATGAGAGAAAATGGTGCTAAGGCAGTGACTTCATTGCTAGATGTACAATTAAAGATAATCTGAAAGTTTGAGTGAAAACGGACCATTATTAATGATAACCATTGGGAAAAACTGATCTCACTGATCGATTCCTTAATTCTCCCAACTATATTATCACAATTTAATTACATTTCAGGTGAAAGTACATCGTCTTGTGACGATTGCAACAAACTGGCTCTTCATAACATTCCAGACATTTTAGTGTTGAAAGATTTTAAAAAGCCTGTCTTATGTCTTATTTTCATGGAAAAACGGTTTGGAAAATTCAAAAATGGTTGGGAGAATTTACTGTTAATCACTGTTAAAGGGTGTTACTCAGTGTCCGCTTCAAAGAAAACCGTGCATTTATTTGTGGTTTAAGAATTTTCTCAGGATTTTTGCCTGTAAGTACAGTAAAAGGAATATAATAAGTAAGATTTCATACAAAAATTACACCGTTTTTAATCAACCTTCAACAATGTTACCGAATCACTTTTTGAGTTCTTAATACGGCCGGGGTGATTATGCCCCCTTAAGATCGCTGCCGTGAAACGGCCGATCTCCGCGTAAATTTGCACGCATGTCAAGTGAAGTGTATTATACAATACTATGATAATTTCAATTTTTGAAAAATTCACTTATTTGCATATTTATGGTAATTTATGCAAATAAGGTCATAAATCACATTTTACCCATAAATCATATATTATTCATATTTAAGCATCCGATTTTCAAAAACATTCTTTTAAAGATGCGCAAGACTCGAAAGAAAAAGGTCAGCGAGCGTCGGGGCGCCATCCATATGCGTTCCCGAACAATTAGAAAATCGTGGAGGGGGCATAATGCCCAGGGGCGGATCCAGGAATTTCTTCCCGGGTGCGTATATGGGGGCACACGGGGGTAAGAGAACATATAAATATTTTTGTTTTAGTCCCCAAAACGCAACGGCTCAGCCAGCCGCTGAATAAACGGGGAGGGGGTAAGCGGAGATAACTTTTTTGGGTCCCATAAAAATTGCTGAATAAGCGGGGTGGTAAGCGGACCCCACTTTTTTGGTCCCATAAAAATCGCAGAAAAAGCGGGGGTTTGGTAAGCGGACACTTTTTTTTTTGGTCACGAAAATTGTAAATTTGACATTTTGTTTCGTTGGAGTCAACTTTTAGGTCAGGCATTTGTATATATATATATATATATATATATATATATTTTTTTTTTTAATTTATATTTTTTTTATTACAAACAATTATTGAATTTTGGGGCCCGTGGGGCACGTCCCTGTTTTTCAGTACATTTTGGCGAATTTAGGGCTGATTTTAACATATTTTTGAGCGGCCGGGGGACGTGCCTCTGCCCCGGCCTTATTAGGGTTAAGGTGTGTTGAGTCAATTATGACTCAATGGCGACCTCTGATTTTTATGGAAACGTTACGTAAGAAAAACGGACACAGTTGTGTCTCGGTGAATTCGTTTAAAAGTTTGCAGTTAAGAATTTATAAGGAGCTGTTTAGGGGAACAACCCTTTTGAGCCGACTGTCCATTAATTATATTGACCAAAGAGATCACTGGTCCTAGGAAGCCGTGCGTCTAAAGTTTTAACTTAAATTTATGCTATGCTAGTGTCCATTTAAAAAATTTGAAATTATTATATGAATTGTTAGGCTCTGTTCAACCTTAATCATTTTCATATTGGTAATATATTAGACAATGGGCTGTGGCGTAGAACCAATAGGCTCTGGGACTTATGTATTGTAATAAACGGTTGGTACAAGTCATTCACTCCACAATATGTTGGTACGTTTGATGCTTACCTTAATTTTTGCTCTGCATTGTCGTGTGTTCCTTCGTAGCTCACATTCAAAGCCCTCGTACCCATCTGCCAAATCTTTTTGCTTGACGTACATGTATCCTCCCAGGAGGAGCTTTCGCCCACCCTCTCGCTCTGTATCCATTCCATCTTTGTGAAGTTTGACTTAATATGCCACGAGTATTGAATCAAATTCAATTGCCAGAAGACGCATGTATCAAATCGAATTCAATTGCCAGAAGACGCATGTATCAAATCAAAGTACGGAATTTACATTTCTTAGAAATTTAACAATACATTGCGCGCAGATGAGTACGCGTTACAGCTAGTCTCCCCAAAATGGCCCAACAAAGAAATTAGGATGTAAGATTTCATTATTTATGCATCCTCTGTAACTTTTCTAATCAGCTGATAGTATATTTGTCTTTGTATGCATAATAGGCCCTCATCCACGATCTATTCCAAACTAAAGGTTCTCTTCATGTTTATAAATGTAATGTAATATATATATTTATATATATATATATATTTCTGTTGTCATGGTGAACTCAAATATGTTTTCTTGTACTGTAATTTATTTTGAAATAAAAATTGCCTTCAAGTTAAATATATGGTATGTACGGTGCCATATTAAAAGAAAATAAGTATGTCTTGTCCTTTTTTTTCTTGCTCGTTCACTAAATCAAGAAACAAATGTGCCCATACGTGTGTACATAGCTCTTGACGAATGCCAGAGTGATGCAAAATAAATAGTTTGTGAAGAATTTAAGATTGGGCGAAACTTTTCATTTCTTAAGAGGGCACTGTGTCTAACAAAAATTTGAAATAACGCTGCTCAAGAGAAATCCTTCGTAGAAAACAGCAACCACAGTGGTGTTGCATACATTATAGTTAAAGAAAAATGTGTAGTAATGAGAGGAACATCACGCGCAAGTATTTGAACGAATGTGGGTTCATGCACGGATTTTATGGGCTCGTAGCCTTCACAACATCTCTCAATGTGTCAAATCGTCTTTTGCTATTGAATCCTGATTGTCTTCGGGGGTAGTTGTCCTCAGGCGTAGTTATCCATGGGGGCGGGTAATTGTCCTCGGGGGTAATTCCTCAGGGGTAGTTTTCCGGGGGTAATTGTCCTCGGGGGTTGTTTTCCGGGGTAATTGTCCTTGGGGGTAATTGTCCTCGGGGTAATTGTCCTCGGGGTAGTTGTCCTCGGGGGTAGTTTTCCGGGGTAATTGTCCTTGGGGGTAATTGTCCTCGGGGGTAATTGTCCTCGGGGGTAATTGTCCTCGGGGTAATTGTCCTCGGGGGTAGTTGTCCTCGGGGGTAGTTTTCCGGGGTAAATTTCCGGGGTAATCCTTGGGGGTAATTGTCCTCGGGGGTAATTCTCCGGGGTAAATTTCCGGGGTAATTGTCCTTAGGGGTTATTGTCCTCGGGGGTAATTCTCCGGGGTAATTTTCCGGGGTAATTGTCCTTGGGGGGTAGCTTTCCGGGGGGTAATTTTCCGGGGGGTGATTGCCCAGGGGGTAATTGTCCTAGAACCCATTCAGCTTACCCGACATGGGAAAGCTGGTCTTCCGTGGGGTCCGGAACAATTACATAAACAAAACAAAACATAGATACATAAATTATCTGAACAACAGTAAATATATTGTCAAAGAAAAACATTTCATAAAAAACAAGTAATCATATAACAAGATAAGGAGGGAGGAGCTGAGAGCGAGGGGAGGGTTGAAGGAAAAGGAAAAGGAGCGTGAAATAATATTAGGAGATAGATTGCTCGAAAACGCTCTTAAAAGATAATATTTTAATATTATTATGTGAATCAGTAACGTGATAGGTCTGAAATAATGTTGTAAATGGTGCATTACACGATTATCGAAAATTTTCTTCGTCCTTGATGTAGTGTAGGCCTACATTAGCAGAGAAGAACAAGAAAATGGAGAGAGAAGTAAAAGGTAGAAGACACACATAAAAGAGACAGAGAGAGTAAACTTAATATATGTGTGTCCGTTTCACCCCCATTCAAATTATGATCATCTAGTACATCGTTTTTCAACCGGGTGCATGCCGTGAGAGTATTTAAGTCATAATATCAAAAATATATTTTGGAATATAACGTCAACTACTGCAAACAAAGTTTCAGAAACCGCAAGATGCCCAATTTTTTTCAAACACAAATATCCCCTCTTTCTATCTATCTCTCTCCCCTTTCTCTCTCTTTATATTCCTCTCTCTACATTATTCTTACTCTTTTCCAATTTCTCCACCTCTTCTCTCTCTCTTTCTCTCTCTCTCTCTCCCTCTCTCTTACTCGGTTCTCTCTCTCTCCCCTGTTCTCCTCACCCCCTCCCTCTACCTTCGTCCCCTTTTGTAATTCTCTCTTTATGCCCTCCTCCGTTGTATATATAATCTGACTTATATCGCTTTAAAAAATGCGCCACAGAAAAGTGCAAAACTGTTATATTATATATATTTGAACCCGTCAATTTATCATCAACTGCCATGAACAGAACAACTGGGGGGTGTTTCACAAAGATCCTAACTCTAACTTAACTCTAAGTTGGACTTAAAAATTATGGAGAGCCATTTGTAGCCTTCAAATAAATTATATTCAAAAGCGAAAATTCAAGTATTTTAGACTTTTTATAAATTCCACATCAAGAACATGAAATTTCCTTGATAATAGAAAATATGAATGATTTGAATCAACATTTTATGCCTTTTAAAATCACTTTAACAAAATATTTTCATAAAAACTAACGGCTTTCCATAAGTGTTAATTAAGTTCAACTTAGGATCTTTGTGAAACACCCCCCTGGGGCATTCGTATGCCAGATAACTCGTACATCTTACTATAATGTTTTAAACGAGAGATGGCGCTAGACCACTCTAAAACACTGTCGTGTCCTCGAGGGTTTAAGAATTTCGGCTGCCAGGTGCATAAATTCTTTCGAAAAAGCTGGACAATGTCACAAAGAGTGATGGTAAGGATGGTCACTGTTGTGCTCAATAGGCCCATTTCTTATGCTCTCGGATGTAAACATGTTTACATGTGACGACCTAATAGACGTACATTCACCTGTTACGGGTTAATTTTTACAATAGTCACAATGCAAACGGGATATCAAGGGCGGAACCCACATTTTCGATCTGACAGAGGGGAAGATCGAGGAAGATGATCGATGAGGAGGAGGGGGAAGAAGAAGCAGGAGAAGTAGAAGATCGAGGAAGGAGAAGAAGGATCGAGCGCGTTTACAATTCTCAAATATTACCAGGAATAAGGTATGGCAATTGAGCATACGAAAACAATCCTCCCCCCTTTTTTTTTGTTTTTCTGTGACCTAGATGTATGCCAGATAACGATTCAAATGTACAGTAGGTAGGTCCATGAGGTCCATGAGCAGGGGCGGATCCATGCAGCCCTATTTAGCGGCGACTTAGCCAGCCGGGGAAAAGGCCGGGGGAGTGGGGGGTAGTGAGCACTTTTGTTTTTGTTTTTGCCCAATTCGTGAGAAAATATTTAGAGCCGGTGAATAAGCGAGGGGGGTAGTGAACACTATTTTTGCCCAATTCGTGAGAAAATATGAAGTGGCGACTCAGCCAGCCGGTGAATAAACTGGGGGTAAGGAACAATTTTTTTGCACCAGGGGAGAGGGCCCGTCTTATTCTTTTTTTTAAACAAAAAAGGGTGTTTTTACCTTCTTTTTTTTTGCCCTCCCCTGGATCCGCCACTGTGAGCATGCCCATAACGATGATGATATTATCGATATTCATGCATCTCGCGGCCCAAATATCGTCGTGATTCGGGCAGCATGGCGACCGAATATAACCTTATTTATTGTATTTTTATATCGAGTTGAAATTTATACTATAACAAGGTGTCTTTTTCCCCTCGCTCGCTTCACTTCTCGCAAAAAATTATCGTATTAATTGGCATGATTTCTGGCAACGCGATGACCGAATATATATAGGCCTACTATTACTTTAAATTTTATCTAGTGTATATTGATAACTAAATAAAAAAAAATTGCAAAAATAATTGCAATAATAAAAATTTCGCTGGCTCGAAAATGTGCACGTACGTTTTGAATTTGAGATTTGGATGATGAGAACCTTTTTTAAAATCCCAAAAGGGTACAGTCACTTTATAAAAAAAAAGAAAAACAAAAGGAAGTTGAACAAGCTAGGCTTATCTAGTAGACTCAATTCCCCCGGCCGCCCCCGCCCCCATGACTGAGCCCATGCTACGCGCAACTGTTAATATCGTAGGCCTACCTCATAATACAGAATATATCGGAACTAGGAAAAATAACTCATATAAAAAGACAGTCCGGTGTGAATTAGACAATGATTAAGATTGCAGATATATTACTCGATTAAAGCAAACATGTCTACCGCCCAGGTCGAAATTCCAGTTGATACCAGTTGAAACCAGTAAGGATTTCCAACTGGTATCTACTGGTTTGAACTGGTCTCAACTGGTCTCAACTGGTACCAGTTAATACCAGTTGATACAATTTGGAAACCAGTAGAAATATACCAGTTGACATCTGAGACCAGTTGATATTACCAGTTGATTTACCAGTTGAAAACCAGTAGATGATTACCAGTTGATTTACCAGTTGAAAACCAGTAAAAATACCAGTTGACATCTGAGACCAGTTGATATTACCAGTTGATTTACCAGTTGATTTACCAGTTGAAAACCAGTAGAAATACCAGTTGACATCTGACACCAGTTGATTTACCAGTAGATGATTACCAGTTGATTTACCAGTTGAAAACCAGTAGAAATACCAGTTGACATCTGAGACCAGTTGATATTACCAGTTGATTTACCAGTTGATTTAATTACCAGCTGAAAACCAGTAGATGATTACCAGTTGATTTACCAGTTGAAAACCAGTAGAAATACCAGTTGATATTACCAGTTGATTTACCAGTTGATTTACCAGTTGAAAACCAGTAGATGATATTACCAGTTGAAAAACCAGTTGATTTACCAATTGAAAACCATTAGATGATTACCAGTTGATTTACCAGTTGAAACTGTTAGATGATATACCAGTTGATTTACCAGTTGAAAACCAGTAGATGATTACCAGTTGATTTACCAGTTGACCAGTAGAATACCAGTTGCTTTACCAGTTCAAAAACCAGTTCATTATATCTTGTGCATATTCATGATTAATTTGCATATTTTCACAGAAAATATAATTATCATGATCTATCAAGCAAATGTGACAATGCACATCAATTTTGTGATTGTTATTTTCTTAGTCAATCATTGACAAATATATTATATATGTTTGATTATGTTTTTCATCTAATTTAAGACGTAAAAATAGATATATTGATACATGTAATTACTAACCAGGAAACAAAATGTATAATTTTGTATATATCTATGTACGAGCTCCAATTTTCTAAAATGGAATGAGACTTATCTGTAATCGACCTCAAATGATCTCTGTGATGGGGTAATTGCAAGAGTTTATATATTATGGTCCTGTTGGTGGCCAGATGCCAATATTGATTATTGATTATCACAATATCTGTTGATTACTGGTCTCAACTGGTAAATCAATTGGAAATATCAACTGGTATATCAACTGGTAAATCTACTGGTTTTCAACTGGTAAATCAACTGGAAATATCAACTGGTATATAAACTGGTCAATCTACTGGTTTTCAACTGGTTTGTCAACTGGTCTCAGATAGCGTTGTCTCAATTTCCATATTAAAAACCAGTTGAATATACTGGATTGAACTGGTACCAGTTGACTACTGGTTTGAACTGGTACCAGTTGACCAGTTGGCTACTGGTTTCAACTGGTTTTTCGACCTGGGCGGTATTCAGCTATTCAACTCATATACAACCGCATATTGCCTATGCATTCCGTAAAATTTTAGGGGATTCCCATGACGTAATTAAGCGCGCGCCCGCACGATAGAATTAAGGCGTGGCATTACGGGTTGTGAACGTCTACTTTGGTTGTAAACAATCCAAATGTCGCCATTGCCATTGGCATTGCGTCGTATTTTCAGCTAATTTCACACTTTTGACGAGGAATCTTGATTTCCATCATCCAAGCTGCCCATGGCTCAGACTGTAGACAGAAATGACACTTTCGTGAAACAGGAAACCACCATTCGCTCCAAAGAGTCCAATCCGATCGAACCGCAGTACAGCTAGCTAGTGGTGTAGCGCTGTAATGTGTGTGTGACGCATTTGTTTCTTTCTTCCCACCACGTACCACCCCATAGCTGTAGACGCTGCATGCACACAACACAAGCTTGTGCATGCGGATGAACGAGTGGATTCCAAAATACAAAAAAACACAATATAGCCTTTATAGGCACAGAAAATTACCATCTGGTAAGTATGCGGATATGTTTCTTTATATAACTAACATTTATCAACCTTCTACGGTAAGGCAATTTGCTCTCTATTGTTGACCCATCAATCTCGTAAATCGTAATATGTTTTGTGTATTTTATTTTACCTATATAAATAGGCCTATGGGCTGGCTATACCCGAGAATCTGGAACTTGGAAGAATGCTGCTGATCCCCGGTGGGGTCACTCAATGTGACTTCCGGACCGCATGACCGTTACAAAAATCGCGGAAAAAGGGTTAAATTTCAAGCAATGTCCGCGGACAAAATATTCCTCGAAATATAGAAAATAGGGGTGCACAGGTGTCCTCGAAATTGATAAATAGACTAGGGCCTAGTAGGGGTCAGGAAAAGGGAAAAGAGAAAACCGGGAAGAAAATTCTCGGAGCCGAGTCTTGTCCTTGAAATATACTAGGCCTAGTAGATCTAGACTATTAGTAAAAATATGGCCGGGGTAAATTTGCGAAAGTGTCCTTACAATCTTATAAATAGGGGTATTCCAAAGTACGATTTTGTCCTTGTTTTGACATAAAAAAGGGGGTTAAATTTCACAAAATGTCCTTGAAATTGACCGCAAAAGGGGGTTATTTGCATTTGTGGTAACGGTCATACGTGTCACCCTCTGTGGGGGAGTGACCCCACCGGGTGCTGATCGAGCTGAGTGTAGACTGAATTGAGTGTACCGACTACTATGTAGCTTGTACTAGACAGTTTAGGTCATTTTTTTGTAGGGGATGAGGGGGTAATTTGTACATTATTTTAAAGATGCAACTTTTATTTACACAATGCACTTTGAATTATGATCCCCTCGCCGACGAAGTCGAAGGGGATATAGAAACGCTGCTGTCCGTCCTTCCTTCCGTCTGTCCTTCCGTCTGTCCTTCCCTTCGTAACAAGTTTGGTTTCCGATTGATAACTTAATTCAGTAACATTTGACGGATTTCAATGAAGTTTGATATAAAGGTACATAGTATCAAAACACAGCCTAAGTTCGATTTCGGAGTATGTAGGTCAAAGGTCATAGCTCATTAAATATGCGAATCTGGTTTCCGATCGATATTGTATAACTGTAGTAATGTTTGACGGATTTTAATGAAATTTGATATGAAGGTACATGGTATCAAAACACAGCCTAAGTTCGATTTCGGAGTATGTAGGTCAAAGGTCATAGCTCATTAAATATGCAAATCTGGTTTCCGATCGATAACTTTAGTAATGTTTGACGGATTTTAATGAAATTTGATATGAAGGTACATGGTATCAAAACACAGCCTAACTTTGATATCGGAGTATGTAGGTCAAAGGTCATAGCTCATTAAATATGCGCATCTGCTTTCCGTTCGATAACTTTAGTATAAATGTTGGATGAATTTTAATGAAATTTAATATGAAGGTACATGGTATCAAAACACAGCCTAAGTTCGATTTCGGAGTATGTAGGTCAAAGGTCATACCTCATGAAATATGCGAATCTGGTTTCCGATGGATAACTTTAGTAATGTTTGACGGATTATAATGAAATTTGATATTAAGGTACATGGTATCAAAACACAGCCTAACGAGTATGTAGGTCAAAGGTCATAGCTCATTGAATATGCGAATCTGGTTTCCGTTCGATAACTTTAGTATAAATGTTGGATGAATTTTAATGAAATTTAATATGAAGGTACATGTAATCAAAATACAGCCTAAGTTCGATTTCCGAGTTTGTAGGTCAAAGGTGAAAGGTCATAGCTCACTAAATATGCAAAAACACCTAATTTATATGTTAAAGTGTGGTTAACTTCCTTGCCTAGTAAAGTAATAGTATAGTCTAATGGAGGTAACTTGTTCTGACGTATATATAGGCCATTTGTACCCGTGAGGGGATGCTACGCTTTGCGTTGACTTGTTCAATTTGGACCAAGGATTCTAGAGATATAGAGTTTTAAATAATATTTCAGACTCGGAGTCAGAGCCCTATTCTTTGTCAGTTTTGATGAAGGTCAAAAAGATTAACCTATTAGTATTAACCTGTGTCTTAGTAGTGGCACCATGTGTACGCTGCGGTACGCATACAAAATACCTTGGCCTTGGGTTAGAATTTTGATGAAACACGTATATCGTATAGTACAGCATACACATGTATGCACACACACACAGTCTACACTTACAGCAATCTTGCAGTAAATGAACATTTTTTTGGACAAAATAAAACCAATTCATGTTGGACAATATAATTCATTCCAAATATTAAAATAAATATCACAATTATCAATAAAATATAACATACAATAAACAAAAATTGAAAAAACAAGTCAATCAAGTCACAAACGGGTCTGAAATCTAAGACTACGAAAGGTCTCTGACGACACTCACACAGCTGTTTCATTCACCGCGTTACGTACATGTACACACATCGCATCAGGTCGCACCGCATTGCCAAAATCAGTCCTTGCAATTTCAAAAAACTGCAATCAAAGAATCATATTTCTGTTGAAATCTACTCATCATTTTATGAGACTTTCCAGAAAGAAAGGTAGATGTTTAATTTTGTTACTTACAAAGTTTTATGTAGATTCAAAAACTCATTCTGTCCGGAATTCAACAAAATTTTCTGTTATTACACCCCAACCATGGAGGAAAAAAATGGCTACCCACATGTAACAATACCCGATGTCATATTTTATTGTTTCAACCAACCAGAAGACACGGAAATCCGAAATAAACTTGAGTTTTTTGTTTTGGCAGAGCCACAAAAGCTCACGAAAGTCTGGCCAAAAGGGAGCTCACCCCGATGTATGTGGATTCATACACAGCTGTAAACGCGCGCGCGCACCTGCGTTAGTGGAGTCAAGTGAGAGTTAAGTGAGAGCAAAGTGAGAGTTAAGTTGTCCACATCGCGAAGAATTAAACTATACAGCCTACTTGTACTTTTTGTAGTCAGGCTTCGAATTCCGACTCGTGTATACATTCATCATTCTCATATCTTTTTAGTTTGTGCCTTTGCTTTGCTCTGTAGTGTTTTTCTACAGATGATGCTCTGTTTACATATTTTTTCATGTATGTTATATATTTTTTTTATTGAGAATGAAAATAAAGACTGAACTGTACTACTAGCTGTATAGAGTCGATCAGTGAAGCCAGACGTAGTCTCAGTGGGACAATTAACCGTCGATATAAGAAGCTGCAGCTTTCGATCTACCCTAATGTATATCACTCAAGCATCTACATCAGTGAGTCTGGCCAGGCAGAAGCTAGGTCCACGCTAACTCCAGGGAGCTCCGACGCCAAAGGCGTCCTCGGCGTCGGCATCGGAGCTCCCTGGAGTTCTGCGACGTAGTGCCCAACAACTTTGCAATTTCTTTCAAAACAAAAAATAGGCAGTGGCAGACATGCAGAGGCCAATTATCGAGAAAATAGCCATCTAGATTAAAGCTATCTAGATAATTCGTTGTCTGTAATCAATTATCCGACGAAAAATCCTACAATGAAAAAAAAAACTCTTCCTTGTTTATGCATTAGAACTATAGTTACATGTAGGCAAATGAAAGAGGAATTAATCTCTTGACTTTGAAACATTATCATGACAAAGAGTAAAGCAACCTTTCATTTGATATAAAAAGCATTCCTGTAGGCCAAATAATATTGTCTTGCAAGTACAATAAAGAGACCCTACTTCGCCATATTTATGACGTCGTCTGGTCCCCAAGGAAGCTGCCATTTTGTTAAAATTTCCCTTAAAAACTTCTGGGTTCTGAGGTATCACAAGGAGAACTGATGTAGCGAGCAGCGCGCTTTAAAGGGCCCCTGCCATCCAAATGCAAGTTTATTCCTGTTGGGGTGTACTCCTGCATACATCTCATATTTTGATATGTAAACTTCTGAATGTGTTTCATAGATTTTTAAATATGTTTTTAAATATTTTTTGTTCAAACTTGCTAAGCTCCACCCTAAAAATCCTCCAGATCTCATTCCCCTTGTGACATCATCTGTCAGTCATCAATGAGCTAACTTGAGAGAGTGGTATGTAACTTTGCCAAAGTTGACCACCTGTTACAATACGTATACAATAGCAACATAAAAGTTGCTATTGCCTGGATTACATTTGCCCCGGGCGCCGTACGATAAATTAGTCTACGATTTATTTTCGTGCGATTTTGGGGGCATCGTAGGAGGCAATGGGCTACGATGTTTGTGTTTACATTATCTACGAGCATCGTGCCATTTCTTGTATTGGCCCTCCGGGGCAGGCCGGGGCAAATCCGTACAGAGGCTGATCGGAGATTGTACGGAAATCATGCAATTTCAATGTAGTAGCCGTGCGGTCTCCGCAGCCTCCGCACGGATATCGTACGGAGCCTGTGCAGCTTCCGTGCAGCTGCCGTGCAAAGGTTGCGCGGAGAAGGCGCGATGACCGTGCAGCCGCCATGCCGTTTTTAAGCCTCCATTTTCAGCACAAGTCCTCCTCCTGTGAGGGGATTGTGCAATGACACCTACGACATGTCTACGGACTACGGGCTTACGATTTTTCAAATTTGTATAACTTTCTGCGAAACAAAATCGTAGAGGCCGCGGAGCCCCACGGAGCCCGTGAATCCGTACGAAAATATCACGGCCACCTCCTGCCTCCGTACGGAGGCCGCACGGAAGAGGGAATACGGGCAGGATACAGGCTCCGTAGACTAATCGCAGGCCAAATGTAATCCAGGCATATGTCAGACATCCCGTAGCATCACCAGAAGACAATTAATAAAGGCAATGATGATGTATTGTACATGTATGAAAGCATGCAATTCTATTATGAGCGTGTGCTGAGCTGGGAAATGACATACCATATTGTCTATTGTAGAATATTAGTTTAGTCTGACATGTCTGACATACATGTAGCAACTTATATGTTGCTATTGTTTGTTGTATTGGAATAGGTGGTCAACTTTGGCAAAGTGACACACCACTTTCTCAAGTTAGCTCATTGATGACTGACAGATGATGTCACAAGGGGAATGAGATCTGCAATACACATCAAACATGGTGTACTGCTAAGTGTTTGGTTGAAATAATTGGTTCTCGAAAACCAAGGGGAAATCGTTTCATCGGTTTCCAGACCAACACAATCGCAATAAAAAATTGAAGTTACAGATAGCAGCTCGGAAGGTGGAGAAATTTCTGGACAAAAAGTACAAGTACGACAGGAAAAATGATGTGATGTGCAGAGATCATTTTACAGTTTTCAGCAGGGAAACGTAGGTACGCATTAGCAGTCAAATCCATGCGATACGTCACAGAACGGGCAGTGCGCAAACACAATTAATGGCAACGAACTGAAAATTCTCAGAGCCGAGAAAGACGAAGGATTCTTAGGAAGAGTTACGCCCTCCCTTTTGTCAAATGTATGATGTTTTAATTTTTCAGATAATGTTTTAAAGGGCCTACAAACTGAAATTAACATGTAGTTTGAGATTAATTCCCCTTTAAATGATAGAGATCATGTGATGGGTTTGGGAGAGAGAGTGAGTGGTCAATTTGGTTATTAGAGGCGAGATTTGAGTCTGTAGCGACTCATGTTACAGTACATTCAATTATCATTCACTGGTATATATATTGTGTTTTTAATCCAAAATGGCTGCCTAAGAAGTTGTAGGGGGTTTGAGGATTTTGGTATTTCGCCATACCTTCGGAACTGGTTCAAACTGGATTTATTAATTAAATGATGTTTATGCATATAAGTTTGTCGATCACGTGATTTATTAACATAGATGTGCGCGTACTAAATGATGTTTATTCATAAGAGTTTCGTTCACGTGATTAATTAACATAGATGTGCGCGTGTTTTAACCAATCACGCTGCAGTCATGGTTGGGGCTTTTCTGTTTTTTCCATGTGGAAACCAGTGGGCTATTGAATATTGGTACACACAGGCTGTAACTGTGTTGTGATTATTGTACCGGTCTAATTTTATCCAACGAGAATTGAACGATTTCGTCCTCGGACCATTCCCGGT
This sequence comes from Mesocentrotus franciscanus, assembly GCA_037976565.1. NCBI lineage: Eukaryota > Metazoa > Echinodermata > Echinoidea > Camarodonta > Strongylocentrotidae > Mesocentrotus > Mesocentrotus franciscanus. The sequence continues at coordinate 13,390,166 of CP137670.1, forward strand.
GGATATGCTCACCGATTACGCCTTGTACTTTTGCAAGATATATGTTTACTCTTTTGCTCGTCATTAACGACACTTTACATTCACCAGCAGTGAGATTAGAACATTTATGATCTATAGTTTTTCTCACCAGCATTATTGTTTGACAACTGTTTATCATTGACTCCATTATATTGCTTCGACATTTGATTTGCATCGCAAGTTGGTCTATTGACATTATCTGCCTCATCATTGTATTCACAATTGACTGCCTCGACACTATCATCAACAAGCCCATCGCCAACCACTTCATCGTCTTCATCATCTTCATCATCGTTGTCTTCATCATCGTTGTCTTTGATCATCATCGCTTTCTTCATCATCGTCTTCATCATCGTCGTCTTCATCATCGTCTTCATCATCGTCTTCATCATCGCTGTATTCATCTAGCATCGATCATCGTCTGCATCTTCTTCACGATCAACAACCAGCTCATCGACCACCGTTTTCGGCTAGCTAGTCTACACAACTCCCATGACTCACGTAACGTTAATTATATTAATATAACTGTATAGGCCTACGTAATTTATGCATTTTATCATTCCATATATTGTGATGGTTAATTTGACTAACTTTGAGTGCCTGTTGTTGGTAGCAATTAAGTAGTAAATTGTAACGCATATTTTACATGTTTAATAATTGTACTAGTCTAGACCTATAGGTCGAGTCTAGATCCACCGATCTATTATTGTTTTCTCGTGTTGTGTACTCCGTACACTACACAAGTATAGAGATTTGTTTAGTGGGTTTTGAACCACAATATTTCGTGCCTATAGACATGTAGTCTAAGTAAATCTAAACGCTATAAGTCTAGTCTATTAGATTTGAGTATTAATTTCTTGGTTGTTATTATTCAGTGTGAGTGATATTTAACTAGCGCTGTCTTATTACTTAGTTGCGCATGACTCCTAATATTTCGAGACTTGTATAAAGTGGTAGTCCTAAATGCTAGTGACGAAGTTTAGTCTCCTTTAGGGGCCTACATAACTTTGCTTTTAGAAATCATCAATATTTGAGAATCAACAGTAATTATCAAGAGCCTAGTGATATTTTAGTTGTCTGTCTTTGTTGAGATAGACAGAGGAGGTTTTCGATAATTCAGTAATTATTGTTACTTATGTGAAATTATAGAATATAGAACCAGATTTAATCATAATCAATTTGTCTTAATGTGATCATTTATTATGTGTTTCATTGTCTGGAGGGATTCTGCTTTTTAGTAGTTAAATTTAAAAAAAAATTATGTGGAGATACTAGTTAACACGCAACATATAGTCCATACACCCACGTAATATCTAAAAGTCTAAGAAATGAATTTAGTAGCGGAAGTGGGGAGAAGCCATTTTGACGTGATTGCATGGAGAAAGATCTGCTGTGTCGCCCTTGGGGAGGAAGTCCCTATGACAGTGAGAGTGTACGTGGGAAGATTTTGGGCTTGCTGCTTGAGAAAAAATGTATTCTCCCCTTTTTATTGCTGCTATTTTTCTGCTGGTGAGAGCGGAGCGATCCCTCCAGGAGGCAGGCAACGGGGTCTTCAACCTTCAGCAATACTGTAAGTCTCTTCAATCTTCAGAAATACTGTAAGACTTACAGTACTATTTCTGAAGATTGAACACCCCGTTGCCTGCATGCCTCTCGGAGGGATCGTGTCCAAAGGACAGTCATATTTCAAACATTCATAATCTCTGATTATTTAGTTGACTCAATTTCATCTAAAGTTTTTCCAGTTTCTTATTTAATCTTTCTGCTTTCTGTAAGAGCAGTTATTGGCTATTAGGGTTGGATTTTCCTTTAAATTAACCTGACTCTAAATTACTGGGGGTCAGTTAAACCCACTGACTCACAGCCTTGGCTGTCGAATGCAAGAAATGATAATAATGAATAAAATAATGAAGAATTCCTGGGAGCACCCCCTAATCTGGTGCAAATGTGTTTTTTCATTATTGTTGAAATCTATAAATACCACAATTTACAGCTGCATCCAGCATCACTATGCTCCTTGTGTCAATTACCATAATATCATTTCTTTGTATAAATACACCTTATACACAATCAGAATAATCCCAATATGATATTTAATTAGCTTTAATTCATAAATCCTTTAAATATATATTTTGTCTCTCTGGATGAGAGATGGGGACACCCCCTCCCCTTCATTTCCCCCTACCCCCGATATAAGCTAGGTCTTCACAATACATTTTAGCCCCTTTTATATTTGAATAAATATTTAGATGGGAAAACAGTGAATTATTTAATGTACACTGTACGTGCATGTCACTACTCACTAATATGACTAATTTGCAAAGTAAACTGCAGAATTCCCATGTTCCCCTCTTGGTCAATTACAGGATTTCCTGCTGGGGTTATCATTCATGTACCTTTCCAGCGGCTGAGTTTCTGTCGAATATGAGAAGGACATCTTGCACCATGGATGGATTCTGCCTTCTCTATCTGCTCATGATTCTCCTGATGAGATCTGGTGATGTTGAAACCAACCCTGGTCCAGACAGGTCAGTCTATATGTGTTTGAAGCTTATTTCCTTTTCGTAATTGCACCAATAATGAGCATTAGGGATAATAAAGCGCATAGGGACATACTTTGTAATGTGTCATGCACTATATAATAATGGATTATTATTATTATTATTTTCTTATTATTAAAGCATAACAACTCTGTACATGAATGCCAATTTTTTCTTCCATATTCAAGTGCATTTCTTAATAAGGTATAAGCCTTGTGGGTGTATGCTTCAAATACCTTTAAATAAATGTTATCAGTACATTTATCTTAATAAAACAAGTACATGTAGGTATGCTCATGAAACGGCAGGTACTGAAAGTTATCAACTGTAGGAGCTACTCAAGTTGGAGTAGTTAATTATTCCATGTTGTTAGCTGTACAGTCCGATTTGCCTGAATGCTCATCAGCAACTGAACTAAACTTGCAAAGTATGAAGATGTGTACTTAAATTAATGTACAGTTGGCGTTACAATACACAATAGGAGATACTTAAGAGATTCTTGATGAAATTCGCTTTTATTACAGGATTGTCAGTGAGATGGAATTCATAAAGCTTTCCAAGCTAATTGAACCTGGCTACTACAAAGAGGTGGGCGTTAACCTGAAGATCTCAATTGCAGAGCTTGGTCAAATCAAGGAACGTAGCCTAAATACCAGTGATGCATTGATATCAGTGTTCTTGAGATGGAGAGACAAAAAGCCTCCAGGCACAGACATCAGGGCTCTTCTTGCAGATGGATTAGAAAGAAGTGACTTAGGGTCTCTCGCCGGTGAACTACTTGCTGGCAGTCTAGTCCCGAACAAGACAGGTGAAAATGAGAAGGAAATCGTGTCAGCTGCCTGCAATCAGGCATTTACTGCCATTGATAATGTATTGCTCTTGCAGGCAGCCAACAAACACTGTTTTGCCTCTTTCTCTTTTGGTACAAATAGGGTTACTTATAGCAGGACATCCCAGTAGACAGACAGCCTACGAGACTGATACTGCCGGTCTGGTGAACCCTCAAAATAGTTGTCAGAACACCTACAAGACTGACACGGCGGTCTTGTGGGCTGTCAGTCCATGACTCCATGGGTCGTTGGTCTTGTGGGTCTTCTGACAACTTTTCAGAAGACAGATATTGTCGGTCTTGTGGCTGTTGGTCGCATGGGCTGTGGCCATTAATACATATGGTTACAGACTCGCTCACTTTGTGTCGTGTATTAAAAGGGATATTATGAAATTAGTTTTACATGAAGCTGTACAAGGATTGTCATTCAAATTTCATGGCACTTCAAGCCCAGCCATAAAAGTCATGGGGTTCCTGACTGACCTAAAGGTTTATAATTATCATTGCAGCATGTTAGATGTGCAGATGATTTCAAATTCAAGTACCGGACAACTCTTTGTAAGATAAGAGCTGATCCTCTCAACCCGACTTCCATTGTGCCATTGGATGACATGTACACAAACCTTGTCCTGGAAGAGGAATATCGAGGACGCAAGCGACCACTTGAGTATAGCGATCTTTTTGATCTTAAAGTCAATGGAGAGTGCCCCAAGAGGATCATGGTTCAGGGAGAGGCTGGGGCTGGAAAGACAACATTCTGTGCTAAGATTGCCTGGGACTGGATAAAAGACAGTCCTGTTGTCCCAAAGTTTGTGTGGGTACTTGTTGTCCCTTTTCGTGAAGCCAAGCAATACACGATCGGTGAGATTGCCAAGTCATATCTCTCCAAGGACAACCCAACAACAGCCTGCCAGATCACTGAGTACATCCGTTCAAATCCAAAAGATGTATTCATTGCGTTTGATGGATTAGATGAGTTTGATGGCAAGGTTGTACAGCAAAGGAATGCTGGTTCAAAGTCAGAATGTCACCAGCCAAAGTCTGCTGATCAAACCAAGGCAAGATCAGAATCGAAGATGAACAAGAATAAGCTGAAAAACTTAATGCAGCCAAAGTCATCAAGCCCAACGAGTGCCACATCGCAGCCAAGAGTCAACAGCGCAGAGGCGAGTGGAAGTTCTTCAGAGAGGGGTGGCATTGCACTTAGAGACATTCTTTGTTCAGATGAACTTCAGGCTTGCCCGGTGTTGGTGACAAGTCGCCCATGGAAGGTCACAGAGATTAGATGGGATATTAGACTAAGGAATCTGTACACTTTCATGCATGTGGAAGGTTTTAGCGAGGAGAATGTGGAGGTTTACATTCACAAGTACTTTGAAGATGATGTGGCTACAGCAGATCAGCTTATCCAATTAACCAAAGACAATAACATCATATCTGAGAATATGGCCTCGTATCCTATCTACATAGCTATGCTCTGTCTTATGTGGAGAGAACTTGGTGACGAAAAACGAGAAAAGTTTAAGTCATTTCAAACTTTTTCTCAAATATTTGATGAAATGTTTGAATTCCTGAGGGTACATTATGCTCAGAAAATGATCACAGATTTAGACAACCCATCATTCAAAGCATATATCGCTCAAATTGAGAAGCTCATGGAACCAGTTGCCAAAGTTGCTTTCATTGGGCTACAAGAACATGCCCTCATTTTCGAAGAAGATCATTTTGAACAGTGCTCAGACTCCATGGAAACAGCTTGCAGAGTAGGGGTATTGTCTCAGGAAAAAAAATTGACATCTATATATGATAAGAGCAGTCCTTACCTGCAGTCTACAATCTTCTTTCCTCACAAACTCTTTCAGGAGTACATGGCTGGGGTCCATCTTGCTTCCCTGTATGAATTAGATCACAGTGAATTCAACAGGCTGCTTGAACAAGTAGTGCTGCCTAGGAAGGAAGAGTTTAGGTATCTCCTGTACTTCACTGTATCACGGGACAAAACCATTGCAAACCATGTCATGAAATGCATGGTACGAGGTAATACCCAGAACGAAGAGGATAGGGATTTCTTGGTTGATGTATCCTTTGAGAGTCAGAACCTGGATACTGCAGCCTTGGTGAGGGGTGGAGTGCAATCTCTCTACATAAATAGCGCAATGAAAGCACACACTGTAGCAGGTTTTGTATTCACTGGAATACATTTAGATGGGGTAAGTATACATACATTAACAAGTAAGCACAAATCCACTGTGTATCTATATATAGACATGCATGTTTTATTAATGGATCAATTATATGTATAATTCCCACTCTCTAACATCTATTACCTTGTACCTCGTACCTATTAACTGATAATCTGAGATATAATTAATACTATTGATCTGTTACAGTGGATAAATACTAATGATGATATTGACTGGCCATATTTTAAACTTTTTTTAGGGGGGAGGCCTTTCTTGCCATGCTGAATTACAGAAAGAAATGTTGTACAAAAAACTAGACGTTACTTTGCAAAAAAAAAGGGATCATAGCACTACTCTGATGATATGGACCACTTTAAAATACACATTCTGTATTTTTGTGATCTGAGACAATCTTGGTGCAGGACCAATAACAGAAGTATCAACAAAATTCCAGGTGGTCTTAAACTTTAGCAATGGACTCTGATTTTCTCATATTATTATTTTGTGTTTGTTTTTGTTTTTATTTTTGTTTACAGATAAGCCTTACTGTGAGTAATAGAAAATGTGGACCAACTATATCACATGATTTGGCGGAGATAATGTGCTCTTCGCCCTCTCTAAAGAGTGTTATACTAGAGAAAGCAGCCTTGCACAGTGACTTCTATGTAGTTCTTGCTAAAGAAGGAAATAAGTCCAAGGTGAGTGAAAATACATATTGTAATGTCGTAGTCTAGCCTGGGGGCTTTGTAAACATGCAGAACATAAATGTCTTGAAAACCGTGAGAAATCACTGACATTACAGTTCGAAATATAATGTTAAGTTGGGTCTGGATTTTATGGTGTCCTCTAGTTGGCAAATAAATACATAAAGAGGAGATAAGGATTACAAGTGAAGATGAAGAACAGTGACGAGGAAGGGCCCGGACGTCCGTCTTTCCGTCCGTAACAAATCTGGTTTCCGTTCGATAACTTTAGTAATGTTTGACGGATTTTAATGAAATTTGATATGAAGGTACATGGTATCAAAACACAGCCTAAGTTTGATTTCGGAGTATGTAGGTCAAATGTCAAAGGTCAACGCTTGTAAATAAAATCATCATTCTTTTCAAATGCTCTTAATCTCTTATAGTATATTTCTATAGCAATGTCTTAATCTTTGAATAACGATGAAATACTATACTATATACTATATACTGACTATTTTACTCAGAACATTTGCATTTAATCCATAACATTTACAAACCCAGTTTTTCTTTTTTATCAATTACTAATTACTTCCAATTTCAAATTAAATTTAAATAAAATTAAGCTCTGTATACAGTATAACAATTTTGTCTAAAAGCTGGAAATAATTTATACAGCCTATCACTTATAACAAACGTTTTTCTATGTCATTACATAATAAGCTTTCCACATTTTTGTAGCCATGAGGTATTGAAAATTTAAACCCACATCCTTGTGATTTCCTCTCAATACACACCTCGCACCTCATTTAAATATCAATACCAACTTGGAGTGCTTTATTCCATTTGTCCTTGTTCACTTACAAGTGAACAATAACCTTTGATCCCTCAAATAAAAACCATGAAATACCTCTGTGCTTTTACTCATACAGATACTGAGACCCGTTCCCCACTCGGCTTTGTGTTGGTTACAGTAGTAACATTCCACACTCAAATACATGTACTAAAATCACTCAAACAATATGACAGATATTTCTCATATTATGACAGAATTCTGCTATACAATATCAAAGTGTCTATTCAAAGAGTAAAACTATCCACATGAGCGAACTCGCACTCATGGAGCTAAATTCTTTGTGTGCAGCAATTGAGCAATGCATTAACAATACATTATCACTGTTAGCTATTCATGGTGCAGCACATTTTTTATCTTCATAACTTTTGTATAATACACTTATGGCTCCAGTAACTTCACAATTTCAAAGCTGATACTTAATCACATATTATAAATTCACATACCTCGAAAATACAGTAAAATCACTGCAATTCCCTCCTAGTAGGAGGGAATTGCAAGTAAACAAAGGATTAATATTGGGGAAACTACTCTGAGCGAATGAGTACTAGCTAGCCCCAACAAGGCCCTTTCAGTGATGCGGTCTCTGACCACATGTTTACAAACTTCCCCCCCCTCCATCTGCCAATTTTAAACCTATTTCAGTGATTTACTTTCTGTACAGATCCAGACTCTCTGCTTTCATGATGCTGAGTGTCCCACACCAGCCTCTTCACATGGTGACAGTAAACTAAAGTTATTTAAAGAATAACATACATGTAGATGCAGAAGTATATATTTTGCTAAATAAAGCCCAGAGCGTTTGTCACCTGAGCATAGCTATACACATTACACATACATGTATATCGGAGCACCCAGTTATTTGCAGACATTCAATAAGAACTTGTACTCTGGTAATGTACTTGTATGAATCACCGTTTGTGTACATGTAGGTCCAAACTGTCGTGCTTGAAGATGTTAGGTGCCCAACATCAGCCTCTTCACATCACTTAGCAGATGCTTTGTGTTCCATGCCAAACCTGACTGACGTGATACTAGATGGAGAGGAATTCCAGGAGGAGTTCTATTCTACACTGAATGCAAAGGCGTCAACCTTACAGGTATGTATGTGTGTTGTACCTAATATATCCATGCCATGATGAATACATGTACACATGCAAAAATGGAGATGAGTTTAAGGATTCATGATATATTAGCTACAGTCAGCATTTTTTAAACTGGCATCCCTGTTATAGTGATTGCAACTTTTAAAAATTCATAACTTTCACATTTCTTGTCCAATTTCTTTCAAACTTTCACCATTATAATTCTCTGATTTTTCTGCTTCTCTTGTAGTTTGCTATTAAGGTTGGATTCCCCTTTAAAAATTATTTTGTAAGGAACATACTAGACAGTAGACAAGATATCAAATAATGTATCCGGGCACCCTCCAGCCAAACAAACATGAATATCAGAATATTTGAGCATTTTAATGCCCAGAATTATCCCATTTCTAAATGCTGGGAGCAAAAGAAGCGAACGAGCAATAAAAAAAAGTAATTTTGATATGAAAGATATATGTCCTAATATATAATATCTTCAGGTACCTCGCAGTCGAATAGAATGATATTTGGGCACCTCGTTGCCAAAATATGGAAGTATTGAGGCACTTCGCTGCCTGAAATCATCCTGTTTCTAATTGATGCAAGCAATGGAAGCAATCGAGGAAGAAATACACTTTATCTTTCAAATGCTTTTTCCGCATGAAATTACATGCTCTAGCAGTTTCCAATATTTGTTGTTTCACAAACTCCATGTTATCCCAAAATGATGTTTTGATGTAACTAACATTCTCTCCCGCCACCCCAAGAGAGATCTTGCGGCACCCCAACTGAAAACACTGCCTTAAAGACTAGTAGCTACAAATATTCTTTTTAATTCTTATATTTTATGTTCAAGGTAATTCATAAGGTATTGAAATGTCATCATGGGTCTGAAAGCATATAAAAGAATACTGGTACTTTAGAGTCAATACTTACTAAACAAGGATGGAGATCTAGATTACAGTTAACTTTTAAGCACAGCTTCATGATGTACAGACTCTACATGAACATTCATGCATAAGAAATACTTCCAGCCGTGAATGTATAGCATTCATGCAATGTCACTGATATGTCTAAATATAATCTATAAGACGATATAGTTCTTTAACGTATATTGGAGCACCGACTTTTATTTGCAGTCCTTCATTAAAACATTGTACTCTGGTAATGGACTTGAATGAATCACTGTTTGTATACATGTAGGTCATAAATCTCGAGCTTAAAAATGTAAGGTGTCCAACATCAGCCTCTTCACATCACCTAGTAGGTGCGTTGTGTTCCATGCCCAAGCTGACTGAATTGGAACTAACTAATCCGGACTTCAAGGTGGAGTTCTTTTCTACACTGAGTGCAAAGATGTCAACCTTACAGGTTTGTACTCTATATCCGTGCCATGACGAATTCATGTACACATGTAGCAGTGGAGATGAGTTTATGGAGTTATAATATTTTAGCAACAGTCAATATTTTGTCAATGTTTGTATGTAATGTTTTATATGAACATATATTATAGTCTTAGCAGACTAAGGAAATTAATATAACGACGGTCTTTCATATACAGTGTATGATACAGAATTCATGAAGCTTGAGTTAAGTTGAAAATATGATGTTTTGCAACAAACAAAATCACTTTAAAGGTTTGCCTCAGAAAATGAATTTTGGTTTTTGATGAAGACTAGCTGCTGCGTTTAAGCATTTTGGGGGAAAGGGGAGAGGTGTGTCGCTACTTATGCAGGAATACAGCTTCAGTATGAACAGCTAACTAAAGCGCTTCAAGGAGTTTCATTTGATATTCAATTCTTAGTATTTCAATTGGCATTACTCATTTCGAAAGCATTTTTTGATGAATGAAATTCTTGCGAATATTGCCTCAATTGAGTTTGTACATAGGTTATCAATTAGATTCATAATTCATATTTTATTTTGTGTAAAAACGAATGAAACTAAAAGAAATACTAAGAATTGTATGTCAAATTAGATGATATAATTTCATCCCTCACAAAAATGAACAAACAAGCCATGGTCATCGAAGCGTTACGAGTTACGCTTCAATGATCACAGAAAGGTCTAAAAATGAGCATTAGTGCATTTAATGGGTCATAAATATTCATGCATGAATTATTACGATTTTTAACAATAGGCGAATCAAAGGCTATTCCTTTATCTTCAACTTGATATACAATTCAGTAGATTTTATGATAAATTATCTGAGAATTTTCGACTTCAGACATGGTTAACCTTCTCCTTTATAGTGTGATTTATGTGCAGTGTCCAAATATAACTTGGCTACACTGTATGTGTATATCGGAGCACCCAGTTATATTTGCAGTCACACCATGTACTCTAGTAATGTACTAGTATGAATCACTGTTTGTATACATGTAGGTCCAAACTCTCAAGCTTTGGGGTGTCAACTGTCCAACATCAGCCTCTTCACATCACCTAGCAGATGCTTTGTGTTCCATGCCAAACCTGACTAAACTAAAAAAAGGTGGAATGAAATTCAAAGAGGAGTTCTTTTCTACACTGAGTGCAAAGGCGTCAACCTCACAGGTTTGTATGTGCATTTGTACTCTGTATCCATGCCATGACGAATTCATGTACACATGTAGCAGTGGAGATGAGTTTATAGAGTAGGAGTTATGATATTTTTTTCAGTGTGTGTAATGTTTTATATAGGAAAACATATAATATTATAGTCTTAGCAGAAAAGGGAGATTATTATAAAGATAGTAATTCAGATAGCTTGAGTTCAAAATATGACTTTCTACAAAACTTCACTTATAAAGATTTGCCTCACAAAAGGTATTTTGGTTTTTGATGGAGACTAACTGGATGTGTCTTAGTAAGCATTTTGAGGGGAAGGGAGCATTGTGTTGCTACTTATGAACTAATACAGTTTCAGTGTAAACAGATCACTGAAGTACTCTAAAGACTAGTAGATACAAATATTTTAAAGTTCAAAGCGAATCATAAGGTTGGAATTAAGTCATCATGGGTCTAAAAGCAGCACTTCAGATTCAATACTCACTGAACAAGGATGGAGATCTAGATCACAGTGGAGATATTTTAAGTTCAGCAACATGTACACACTCTACATATACAGTCATGTATAATGCATACTTTGAGTGTATTATATAGCATTTAAGGAATTCAATAAAATGTCTAAAATATTGACAAAGCAATAGTTCCTTGTTTCCTTATTTTATTCTCCGCAACAAATACAGCTCTAATTATTAAGATCAATCATATGAATAGTATAAATTCTAAAATAATAGGCATCAACCATGGTTCATGTAGAGGTGTTTGTGGTCCAGTGGATAAGTCTTTGGACAGTGAACCATGAGGTTTAGGGTTCAAGTCCTTGCCATACGTAGCACTTATGTTGTTTGGCAAAACGTAATATACATTAGTTAAGCGTGTAGCCAGGATTTAATTTTAGGGAGGGCGGTAGTGAGCCTGCAAAGCGGGCGAATCACTTAGTGGGGTGGGTGCAGGGGGGGTTTCCCGCGCAAAGCGTGCAAGCTTTTTATCAGAGAAAGAAGACAATTCGTTGTACTGTTCTCGACTCTCAATCCTTGTCTGAATTCTGTTCCCCCCGTGCAAAGCGCAGAAGCTTTGACGTTTCATTAAATTGTTAGAGAAAGAAGACGATTCGTTGTTCCGTTCTCGACTCTTAATCCTTAATTGTCTGGATACAGTTCCCCGCATGAAGCGTGGAAGCTTTGACGTTTCATTAAATTATTATGTCTGAATTTTCAAAAATGTTTCTTTGCTCCTTTTTCTTCCTACGTCCTCTTACTTTTTTATTTCTCTCTTTTCTCTTTCTTTTTTTTGTTTTGGGGGCAACCTCCCCCATCGCCCCCCTGGCTACGCGCCTGACATTAGCCACACTCAACCTAGGTTTAAGAATGGGAACTCTGGTAGGACATATTTCTTGAATGCATCACTATGTATTATGTAGAAATTAAATGCACTACGACTGTAATTGTATGTCCTCCTGTTCAGTGTTCAACACATGTTCCATCAACAATTTGTAACTTGCTATTCTGCACTTTCCAAATTCTTAACTTTAACCCTGCACCAAAAAGTATACCTATCACTTAACCTAAGCTCAAACCTATTTGCAGCCCTTTTAAAAATTCTATATAATTTACAAAATAAAGCCCAGAGCACTTGTCACCCGAGTATAGCCATACACATACATATACAATGTGAGTCAAAAAAAAGTTTACACCTAGAAAATTGCTAATTATTTTTTAAATCATCTATGAACAGTAAATTATTATACATCCTATGAAAGAGTGTTTTATCCCGAATCATTTAGTATCATTTTTGTGTGGTATGTGTTCACGCTTGGATGAACAGGAGGCATTGTTCGCAAGAATGCAAAAATCGACTTGCGCCAAAGTTGCTTACGTGATGTTTGAATAAAACAATTGGGATTTGGGTATTCGGTCATTGCAGATCCAAATAACATCTCTAACAAAAGATTAATCATGCTACACATATCAAATATTGAATATCAAATATCAACGAACATTTGTGCGCGCGTGTGTGTGACTTTGCTTCTGCAAAAAGCATTTGCAGTGCATCTCATTTGTTACATTCAATTCATTCTCTCACTTTAATCCCAACATATCACATACTGTAGGCATCACTTTGGCGCAAGTCGTTTTTTTAATTAGCAATTTTCTAGGTGTAAACTTTTTTTTGACTCACACGGTATATAAGAGCACCCAGTTAAATTTGCAGAAATTCTATAAAGAGATGTACTCTGGTAATGTACTTGTATGAATCAATGATTGTATACATGTAGGTAAAAACTCTTGAGCTTCTACATGTTAAGTTTCCAACATCAGCCTCTTCACAACACCTAGTAGATGCTTTGTGTTCAATGCCTAAGCTGACTGACCTGACACTAAGTGGAAAGGATTTCAAGGAGGAGTTCTATTCTACACTAAATGCAAAGGCGTCAACCTTACAGGTATGTATGTGTGTTTTTACTCTATATCCGTGCCATGATGAATTCATGTACACATGTAGCAGCGGAGATGAGTTTGTCCCATTTGCAGGCCAAATAAATAAAAGGTTAAATTCCAACGGCATTTGAAAGATAATACTAATTTAGAACTTCCTGCAAAACGAAAGGGCTTGAAAATGGCTTTTAGCGGGAAAATAACGACCAATAGTTGTCAAATCGACTTAAGTGATTGCAATCACCTAAGTAATAGTCTGATTTTCAGACCCTTTTAGATCATACTTTTTGTGCTGCACAAAGATTCAATCGGTTTAATTTTGGCCATTACAATTAAGTAGTGGGTTATTGATGTAGACAAATGCTCATGTACCTGTTACAGCTCATTTTATTTATGTTATTACCAAAGAAAAAAAGATCCGTCAGTCACTCAATAGTGTCTGACAGTGAAGTCTAGAAGGGAAACGGGTTTTCTTGCATAATTTGAATACTAGGACACTGCTAATGTTTAAATTTCACAGATAGGACATACATGACATATTCATAATTCCTGCAAAGTTCTACAGAATTTGATGTTGGCTGCAAAAGGGACATATTATCTTTAAGGAGTTATGAGGTTTTAACAACACTCAAATTTGTTCAATGTGTGTAGTAATGTTTTATATGAAAATATATAATATAGTCTTAGCAGACAAAGAAGCATTATTGTATCCCCTGGCAGCGTCTTATTTTTTCGCAGCCAAGCAAGTCCAGATTCCCATTATATCATGAATATTCAGGGTCAGGGAAAAAGTCTTTATTCTCTTGAATATTCATGTATGATCAAAGACGTTTAGAATGCATGCGCTATGCTCTAATTTCATGCACGCCAATTTCATCAAACTTTTGCAAGCGGTTTAATTACCATTTAGGTCTATTACCAATTGGTCTATAATTGATTTGTCCAATTGCCATTTGGCCACCTAATCACCAAGGGGTCTAAGCCCAATTACAAATAAGCATTTTTTCCATATATCATTTAGTCTAAAAGTTCATTTGGTCCAATGTCATTTTGTCTACTAAACCATTTTGGTCTAGTGTTTTGGTTTAACGCAATAGTGCATTAGGTTTATTTTTATCAGCGGCATATTTTTATAGGCCCCTATTAATTATTATTATCAGTAGTAGTAGTAGTAGTAGTATCATTATTATTATTAGTAGTAGTAGTAGTAGTATTATTAGTATTATTAATATTATTAGGTGGGCTGTAAGTAATGCAGACCATCTTATAATTTAGTTAAAATTGTCTTTATTATTATTTATTATTTATTTAGTAGGTGGGCTGTATTAAAGTAATACAGACCACCTTATAATTTCGTTAAAATTGCCTTTATTATTATTATTTATTTATTTATATCTTTTTCTTATTTCTAACCACTTTTTTGTCGTCAAGATAATTTGAAAATGGCTCAATCAAATGCCTTGAAATTTTCACACATATGTATAGGCATATGGACAAAGCACAAGGTTTTCAACCTTGACCATGACTAATGACGTCATCTAGGCGCCATTTTGTGAAATTTTCTGAAAATCAACTCATGATTCTTACTTCATAACGGAAAGTCATTTCTCATTCATATTTATCATGATCAAGGTCAATATTCGTCCGGTCAACTTCATGTCAATAGGGACTTTTCGATTTGCACGTTCACTAGTGGACTGCGACGTATGCGGTAACTATTGAAGCAGTGCGCATGCGCATCGACGAGCTCATCGTTCGTAGCAGAATTCTCGAACGCTGTCGCCCTTGTTTTGCCGTCGTTCGCAAACTGTGACGGTACATGTTCGTAAGCAATCTTTTGTAGGCACGAAACATCACATTGAAGTCACAAAATGGACCCAATTGACCTAATTCTAGAACCCGAGAGTGGTGGAAGCGTGAATTCTCTTAAATTAACACATTTTCGTGTCTGTAATTTTCCTTAAATCAAAATTGTTGCAGAATAATTCATAGAATGAACACATTTGATTTATGCATCGCCAATCTGTTGCAGCATAATTTTTGAGATTAGTCCCATGCACCGAATTTGGTGTGTTGGTTCTTTAGCTTTTCGATCGAATTTCGCTCACTAAGCAGAATAATTCATAAAATGAACACATTTTATTTATGCATCGCTAATCTGTTGCAGCATAATTTTTGAGAACAGTCCATGCACCGAATTTGGTGTTGGATCTTTCACTATTCGATCAATTTCGCGCTCACTAAGCGAGCCGTAGTTGTGTAAAATCGAAAAGGTAACGAACAACAGTCAGCGTGCCTCGTCAACCCTGCTTAAAATTACCGCATACGTCGCAGTTCGCTTATGAACGTGCAAATCGAAAAGTCCCTAATAAACGCGCACATACGCGTACGTCCGCGCATCAGTGCGTGCGCAAAATTCCAAAATGCTCCAAATCGTCTCAAATTCATTTTGCATACGTTCTAGGCCATTTTGAGCATTTTATTTTAAAAATCGCGCTTAATGCTAATACACAACATGGAATCGCCATTTTTTTTTCTTTCATGATATTTCCCATTTTTTCTGAACAATTTAATACCTTGTTTATATCTTTAAGACTATTAATAACGGAATGAGCGTCCGTTCAAGAAAAATGTCTGTGCGCACAAGCTCTTGTAATACATAGCAGATATGGGGAAAAGCATGCCTATACAAAATCCATTATAGCTCTTTAGGATGCACCAGGACCCCCAATTTTTTCAATATTTGGATAGAGTATGAGTCGTAAATATGATTTCATGTCTCATTTGGCCATTAGAAATATCGCGACGTCATCATAATGGCCTTGGAACTCAAAATACGAATTTGCATATTATGACGTCAGCATATTTATGGGAAATTGAGTATATCTCTGTAAATATTGATCACTTTTCTCCCAATTTTTGATATGTTGTAGCTGAAACAATTGTCTACATGGGTTATGACATTTATTCCTCAATTAACAATGGCGTCATGGTCCACTCTTTGGAGTAAAGGAGGCATGTCAATTTTCCCAATTTTGCGTGTATTCTCTATGGGAGGTGACTTTTTCGGAAATCTTCATTCTACATTCCAGTCTTGTTTGAGCAATATCTTAATTATTTTCGCTCGATTTTCTGCCAGCTTCGGATATGTTGTAGCTGAGAAAATTCTCTACACAGAAGGTGACATTTATTTTTTAATCAGATGTTGGGATCATGGTGATATCCGTATACGTGTAATGTCTTGGTGGAGTATTTTGGTATATTGGTCGCAATTGACTTGAAATGTTGCATGTTGATAGGCAAGAAAAAGAATATTTCATATAAAAACACAAAATCGAGAATATGCATATTTCATTGTGTTATTTCGATTTTAAGGTCAAAGGTCAAATATACTGTTCATGGTTTCTCTAAAACCATGCATTGTATAGACTTAAAATTTGGCACACTAATAGACCTGAATAAGAGGATTATTTCCAAAAAATAAGGTCAAATCATGCTAATGTTATCTTAACTACTTAGTATGTAAATTAGGGTCAAAGGTCAAACATTTCACCGATCACTATCTCACTAACCATGTGTGGTATGCACTCGCAACAGTCCACCTATACTTGTTACTAACAAGTATGACGTGTCTAGTTATTATTGTTAGTAGTAGCAATCAGTAGTCGTATACTACTTTGATTATCATTCACCTTATAGGCCCATACAGTAGTAGTAGTAGTATCACAGACAATTTTTTTTTGTTTTTTGCAACACCATGGTGAGT
Source organism: Mesocentrotus franciscanus (assembly GCA_037976565.1). Taxonomy (NCBI): domain Eukaryota; kingdom Metazoa; phylum Echinodermata; class Echinoidea; order Camarodonta; family Strongylocentrotidae; genus Mesocentrotus; species Mesocentrotus franciscanus. Next base: position 13,407,099 of record CP137670.1, read on the forward strand.
GCGCCTCACAGCTGACCTCCCACTGCTCTTGCAACTTTCACTTTATTTTCTGATTTCAGCTGGTATTTTGTTTTGAAGTTTATTACCATTCTTATTGTACTAATGTTCTGACATCATATGACAATTTTGGAGCTAAAATTTTGCATGGTTTGATGTGATATTCTGGTTTCGATTTTTCAAGTTTTGGGCTGTATTAGCTGTAGCATAGCATTGACTGGGAGCCATAGCTTCACTACAGTCTATTGTGGTCCACCCAAGGGGAGCATTGAACACAATGAAAGGGTTCAACATTGGCACCCTCCTTTCACTGGTTCTTTTGTGTTTGTCAAACACCTTGAATGAGGACATTGCTTCTTCATCTATTCATACATGGTCAGTGAATAGAGGTCATTACTACCACCACTGTCATCATTATACAGGGAAGAGGATTTTATACTACAGTAATTCAACCTGCACATTTCGTACTGAGTTGACAAAAGCTGGTGATGTACATCCCAATCCTGGCCCGGGGAAAATGCTGAGGATAATGGAGTTTCTTCTGCATCTTCTACAAGGAGTGTTACACGCAATATCACCCACAGATTGGTGTATAGCAGAGCTGAACTGTTGGATCTACGCTGCGTGCATCGAATTGACGCATGCACTTGGAAAGCTATCACAACACTTGGGATCTCGAGTAGACGCCCTCGTCACAGAGGCTGCAAAGGAGGTAGACGCATACGAAGGCATGCTGAAACGGCCGATAAGACTTCCAATAGTTCCCAAGTTCATTGGGACCAATCTGTGGACTCTGGACATTGTCATATGGTTCTTTGGAATGCTAGATCTCTTAAGAAGAAGATGCACATGGTGTCAGACTTCGTAATTACACAACATGTGGATATCTTGGCACTCACTGAAACATGGCTCACAGGAGATGAACGTGATGGCCGGGTCTTGTCCGATTTCTCCAATGACCTCCCATCTCATGAGTTAATTAGCTCACCGAGAAGGAATAGATCAGGTGGTGGCGTTGGTGTATGCCTACATCGAAGCTTCAAAGTTCTTGGAAAGGACTTCGGAACTCTTGAATCCTTTGAATATCTTATTTCAGCTGACCGTCAAAAGCCTCTTCGCTTGGTGGTAATCTACAGACCACAGAGAACTATTGATCGACGATCAACATCTTCCATCTTTCTTGATGAATTCGCTACCTTTCTTGAAGGATTGGCATCTGAACGCAACCATCTTGTGATATGTGGTGACTTTAATTTTCATGTCAACGATGATAAAGATCGAGAGGCTATGTTGTTTCTGGACTTGATTTCGTCAGCCAACTTGATCCAGCACGTTAACTTTCCCACCCATCAAAAGGGCCATACGTTGGACTTAATTCTTACAAGAGCGTCGGATGATGTGATTTCTAATGTTCACTCATCACAATTTCTTCCTTCAGACCACTCATCCGTCGGCTGCCAACTTAACATCAAGAAGCCGGATCCTATGAAAATTGACATCAGTTTTCGCAAACTGAAGGACATTGACATCCAAGCTTTCCGTGAGGATATTCTAGAGTCTGAACTTTATAGATCACCTGCTTCTGGTCTTGACCAGCAAGCTGTTCAATATAACAGGGTACTTCAAGCTCTACTTGATAAGCATGCCCCTCTGATTACTAGATGTGTAACTGCAAGGCCTCACTCTCGATGGTTTACCGATGATCTCCGTAAGAGTAAGCAGAGGGTAAGACAACTTGAGAGAAAATATCGTCTCTCCAGAGCCGAAATTGACCGCCAAATCCTGAAGGATGAATGTCGTCTCTACAGCAACCGACTTGCCATGGCTGAAAAGGAGTATTACTCTGAACAACTTGATGAATGTGATACCCATCAACTCTTTCAAAGAGTTGATCGTTTGTCTTCTACCTCCACAAGGATGGTCCTCCCGTCAGATGATGACCCTCGTCTATCTCTTGCCGATCGTTTCTGTAATTTCTTCAGCACCAAGATTGATGTCCTTGTCAGGTCTCTCGAGAGTCTACCTTCAAGTAATCTAGCCCATATCAGTTTTCAAAGCACTCTGCAATGTTTTGATGCCTTTTCTCCAATATCACAGGGCCAAGTTTGTGGACTGATCCTAAAGTCTCGTTCAACTTCCACCCGACTCGACCCAATCCCTACTTGGCTGCTAAAGAAATGCATTAATGAGTTAACCCCGGTTATAACATCTATTGTGAATGCTTCAATCACCAATGGTCATTTCCCTGATTCTCTCAAACATGCTCATGTGACTCCACTCTTGAAGTCCACGAAGCTGAGTCCTGATGATCTAAAGAGCTACAGGCCTGTATCTAATCTTCAGTTCTTGGGAAAGACTGTAGAGAGAGTCGTGTTAAAACAAATCCAGGAGTATTTGTCCGAGCATAACCTATATTCTGAGATGCAATCAGGATACCGGCCACATCATAGTTGTGAAACTGCCCTGCTAAAAGTTTCAAATGACATTCTACTTTCCCTGGATAAAGGCGATGAAGCGATTCTGTTGCTGTTGGACTATTCTGCAGCCTTTGACACCGTGAGTCATGATGCCCTTCTAAGCCGTTTGCATGATAGATTTGGACTCAAAGACACAGCCTTGGAATGGTTTCGATCCTACCTCACTAACAGAACTCAGTCTGTTTTTGTTAGCGACTGTGAGTCACATGTCAGCTCTTCGAACTTCGGAGTACCCCAAGGATCTGTTATCGGTCCGTTAGCATTTACACTTTTCTCATCTCCATTAGAGGATGTCATTAAACACCATGGCATATCGTGTATGACTTATGCAGACGACACTCAAATTTACCTCGTGCTAAAGAAGGATAACCATGCTGTTGCTCTACAAAGACTCAGTGCATGTTTTACAGACATTAAGAATTGGTCCATACAGAATGGATTGAAATTAAATGAAAATAAGACGGAGTGTATACACTTTGTTAGCAGACATAGGACTTGTAGTCCGATTGATGATGTATGTCTTGATGGTACTGACATAGAATGTTCTACAGGTGCTAGAAACCTTGGGGTCACATTTGATAATAATCTATCTCTGAAGACTCATGTGAACAATGTATGCAGATCTGCCTCATTTGCGTTGCATAAAATCGGTAGCATCCGTCAGTTTCTTACTAAAAAGACCACCCAGAGACTTGTTCAGTCACTGGTCATGTCTCGTATTGACTTTTGCAACAGTCTTCTGTATGGTCTTCCTGATGCACAAATTAACAAATTGCAGAGAGTACAAAATTCAGCTGCTAGACTTATTGCAAGCGTCGTTCACGTGAGTCCATCACTCCACTGTTGAGGGAGCTTCACATGCTAAGAGTCCGGGAACGAATTGATTTTAAGATCCTCTTGCTGACTTTCCAATGTTTGACAAAAACAGCTCCAGTCTACCTTCAAAGGCTGATATCAGAATACTTACCCTCCCGCAACCTGCGCTCAAACAAGAAATCACTCTTAATAGTTCCTGCCACCAATACCCAGTCTTATGGTTCCCGAACTTTTTATGCAGCATCCCTCAACTCTGGAACAATTTACCTCAATGTATAAAACAAGCAGATTCAACAGACAAATTCAAATCCATGTTAAAAACCTACTTTTTTGTTAAATAGCCTTTTCATTTGCATATGCAGCCCCCTCGATTGTCCACTATCTATTATGTATAACTTAATATTTGGCTGTAATTCCTTCTCTTTCTATTTTTCTTAAGCGCTTAGAGACATATTTTGTGATAAGCGCTATACAAATGTTGTTAATTATTATTATTAATCATGCCTTGGGTTGGTTAGTCAGTGGATGAATGATAACTTTCTGAAGTTAAATGAAGATAAAACTGAGTACATGTTGATAGGATCTGCCAGGCAGTAGAGTAAATTTTCTGCACAAAAGATAAACGTTGGCAACTCAGAAATAAAATGTGTTAATCAGGTTCGTAATCTTGGAGTTATGTTTGATGCTGGAATGACCATGAAGTCTCAGATTTTAAATGTTGTTAGTTCAGCATCATTCCATATTCACAATATTTGGAGGATCAGAAAATATCTAGATCAGAAAACCACTGAGCAGATTGTTCATTCTTTTATTACATGTCTTTTAGATATGTGTAATTCAGTGTATATTGGCCTTCCTCAAAATCAAATAGCCCGTCTGCAACGAGTTAAGAACATGGCAGCTCGGCTCGTCACTCTGTAGTAGATCAGACAGTATTTCAGATATATTTAAATCTCTTCATTGGTTATCAGTCTCAAAAAGAATCATGTATAAGCTGTTACTCATTACTTACAAAACACTTCTTCATTCTTTACCCCATTACTTGTATCAGATTTTGAAACCGTAAACCCCACAACAGAATTTACGTTCAGGTTCACAGCTCCAGTTATGTACACCCAAAGCCAATACAAAAAAAATGGGGGGACAGGGCTTTTGCTAACATTGTAACCAAATTATGGAACACTTCATCATTGCAAATAAGACATTACGAATAGAAGCCCCCCCCCCCCTCGACATTTTTCGCGATAATTTTTTAACGCAAACAAATCTTGCGCTGAAATTTTGTGACTTTTTTCTTTCGAGTCTTGCGCATCTTTTGAAAGAAATTTTTTGAAAATTGGACCTACCGTTACAAAGTCACGTGACCTTCTGTCTTTTCGTGATTTGTGTACAAAACATATGGAAATCTCATTTTTCAAATAAAGAGATAGAACATTGGTTATTTCGTCTTGTATATAGTTTACCGGTAGGTGTTTATATTGGGGTCGAAATAGTTGAATTATAGTTAGAAATGAAATAAAACAACAAAAACAATAAAATACATAAGTTGAAAAACAAAGAAATACATAACAAATTATCAAAACAATAGATAACATAAGGAATAACCTGGCTCTTCCAATTTTTTTTGGCTGTATTATTATCCCAAATGGTCTAAAGAATATATGTAGTGAAAACTAATGTTTAAATATGAAGAATATATGATTTATGGGTAAAAATGTGAATGTTATTACCTTATTTGCATAAATTACCATAAATATGCAAATGAGTGAATTTGTCATAAAAATTAAAATTACCATAGTATTGTATATACTTCACTTGACGTGTATGCAAATTTTCACGACCGAGATCATAGGGGGTGGGGCCTTAGAAGCCCCACCCCCCCCATCCATTCAAAATGCATTAGGCCACCGAGTCTACACACCGCATACCGATGCGGCTCGATCTATTTATCATTTCACACACACGTGGCCAATCCATTCAATGCACGTTATGGCTGACACAACACACACCGTAAGCCCACTCCAAAATGAATTCAATCAAACAGGTACTAGTGTTGCACGCAATTCAGCCCGTTCAAAACACGCATAAGAAATCATGCTTATATTTTCGCGAGGTCTAATATTCGTTATTGCCGATCTTAGCGCGAAATCCGCGAAAATTAATGTACCCCAAATATTTCTACTTTTATAGTAGTGTTGCTTCTCATACATACAGTTTCAGTATAAACAGATTACTAAGATACTTTAAAGACTAGTAGATACAAATATTTTTGCTTGTACTTTTTACATTTTTAAGTCCATAGCGGTGCATAAGGTTGGAATTATGTCATCATGGGTCTTAGAGTAGTATCAAAGTATACTCCAGCTATATGTGCACACTCTCTATATGCATTCATGTATAGTGCATACTTTTATAGTCATGAATGTAATACATTGTATATAGTATTTAGGCAATGTCAAAAATGTGTCTAAATGGTCGACAAAGCAATAGTTCCTTCTTTGTTTATTTAATTCTTCATACACATATACAGCTCTATTTATTAAAATCAATCTTAGGAATAATATACATTATAAGATAATGGGCATCAACCATGTTTCGTGTAGAGATGTTCTTTGTCCAGTGGATAAGTCTCTGGACAGTGAACCATGATGTAGGGGGTTCGGATCCCTGCATACATAGCACTAATGGTGTTTGTCAAGACATTAATCTACATTTGCCATACTTAACCTAGGTGTAGTAAAGTGGGTACCTGGTAGGATATATTCCTTGAATGCATCACTATGTAGTATGTAGTAAGTGAATGCACTACAGCTGTTATTATTGATGCTCTTGTTGTCCGACACATGCTCTGTAAACAATTTTTGCTGTGCTTACTATCCTGCACTAACCAAGTTCTTAACTTCATCCCTGCACCAAAAAGTATACCTATCACTAAACCTAAGCTCAATCCATCTTACAGCTCTTATCCAAATCCTATATATTTTACTAAATAAAGCACAGAGCATTTGACACCTGAGCATGTATGGCCATACACATATACATGTATATCGGAGCACCCACTTATATTTGCAGTCATTTAGGAAAAAACATGTACTCTGGTAATGTACTTGTATGAATCATTGTTTGTATACATGTAGGTCCAAACTCTCAGGCTTGAGGGGGTCAACTGTCCAACATTAGCCTCTTCACATCATCTAGTAGATGCTTTATGTTCAATGCCCAAGCTGACTGACCTGACAGTAAGTGGAAAGGAATTCAAGGAGGAGTTCTTTTCTACACTGCATGAAAAGGCATCAAACTTACAGGTATGTATGTGTGTTTTTACTCTATATCCATGCCATGATGAATTCATGTACACATGTAGCAGCGGAGACGAATTTAAGGAGTTGAAATTTGAGCATCAGTCAATATTCGTGAAATGTGTGTAATTTTTTATATGAAAATATATAGTAGTCTTAGCAGACAAAGGAATATTATTATAAAGAGGGTCTTATTTGGTTCGAATCCCTGCATACATAGCACTAATGTTGTTTGGCAAGACGTTACTCAAAATTTGCCATTACTAACCTAGGTGTAGTAAGTGGGTACCTGGTAGGAGATATTCCTTGAATGCATCACTATGTAGTATGTAGTAAATGGACGCACTAGTCGTCCTGTTGTTCGACACATGCTACAATTTTCTGTGCTTACTATTCTGCACTACCCTAATTCTGAACTTCAACCCTGTACCAAAATGTATACCTATCACTAAACCTATGCTCAAACCTACTATTTCGAGCCCTTATCTCAATCCTATATTGTTGACTAAATAAAGTCCAGAGCAATTGTCACCTGATTATAGCCATAAAGATACATGTATATTGGAGCACCCAGTTGTCTTTGCAGTCATTCAATAAAAACATGTACTCTGGTTTTTGTACTTGTATGAAATAGTATGAATCACTGTTTGTATACATGTAGGTCAAAACTCTCAAGCTTCTACATGTTGGGTTTCCAACATCAACCGCGTCACATTACCTCATAGATGCTTTGTGTTTCATGCCAAGCCCGACTCACCTGACACTAAGTGGAAATGAGTTCAATGAGCAGTTCTATTCTACACTGAATGCAAAGGCGTCAACCTTACAGGTATGTATGTGTGTTTGTAACATATATCCACGCGATGATGAATACATGTACACATGTACACATGCAACAATGGAGATGTGTTTAAGGATTCATATATTAGGTACGGTCAGCATTCTTTGTAATGTAATAATTACAGTGCTTATATAGCGCCTAACACTTACTTTATCAGAAGTCTCTAAGCGCTCTACAATAATGCAGCATAATTACCCTGGCTTTAGCAGTGCAGCTGTTACGCGCGCTGCGTTTCAAGGAATAAATTCCTACCAGGTACCCATTTACTTCACCTGGGTGGAGTGTGGCAAATGTAGATCAATGTCTTGCCAAAGGACATTAGTGCAGCTGCGGGACTCGAACCGCGGACCTTGTGATCAGTCCGGCGACGTAACCACTCGACCACACCACAACACAACAATGTAGGTTATGTTTTTAATGAAAATATATAATAATCTTAGCAGTATCATAAAGAGGGTCTTTTACGTACAGTGTATGATACCAGAATTCATATAGCTTGAGTTGAAAACATGTTTGTTAGCTCTAGGTACTGTAGTGTACCTATCTGACGATAGGTTTGATTCTGATGTAGTGATATGTTTGCAAACAAGAAATAAGATGACTTCACACTAGAATGTACATTTGAATAAGTTTTTAATTAGGGCTCCCAGCTCTTTAAATAATTTGAAATAAAATTAAAATCAATACATGGATGACATTCTGTTATTGAGTGAGAGAAATAAATTAAGCATGAAAAAACTATCAGCAAATGATCAAATATTTGTTACTTTGCAAATTTAAATATCTGTCAAATTCTAACAAGCTTTTAATATCACTGCAGTATACACAAAATACTAAGTTAAGCTCAAATATACAGTGTGGCAGAAAATGGCCTTAATGAAGAAACAACCTGATGGAATTACACCTTGAATATGAGAGTATTGGGGCATTCCGTTGCCCGGAATTATCCCATTTCCCTGAACAATTATTAAAAATGTAATTTTGATATGAAAGATATAAAATATATTTGGGCACCTCGCTGTCAAATCAAATGATATTCGTGCACCTCGCTGCCCAAATATAGAGGTTTTGAGGCACTTCGCTGCTCAAAATCATCCTGTTTCTAAATGATGCAAGCGAGCAAAGCGTTCGAGGAAGAAATACACTTTTATCTTTAAAATTTTTTCATTTTTTGTTTATTTAATTCTCCCAACACAAATGCAGCTCTAATTAATAAAACCAGTCATATGAATAATATATTCTAAAATAATGGACTTCACCAGCATGGTTCATGTAAAGGTATTTTTGGTCCAGTGGATAAATCTCTGGACTGTGAATCACAAGGTATGGGTTTCAAATCCCTGCTGGAACACCAGTATCGTTTGAAAATGCATTAATCTTTATTTGCCACATTTTACCCAGTAAGTAGTAAGTGGGTACCTTGTAAGATATTAAGTCAGGCGCAATGTTCGGGTTCGGTTCGGTTCGTTTTATTGATTGGGTTTGAGCCGAACTTGTTTTGATCAGCGCTTAGTACGCACATGTATTCTTGTTTATAGCTTGCGATCGCGACGTTGCAGAGGTCAGGATTTGGGATTTAAATGGCGTCAGTGAAGTCGCGCCCACGCCTGGAGAGGCATGAATCACAAAGGAGGAAAATGGGAAAAAGTAAATATAGAATGAGCAATTATGACATGAAAATTAGGTATAAAATGACAAGTTAATTAGCCTGCGAAAACGTTCGGCGAACTTCCGTTCGGTTCGGCGGTTCGGCGGTTCGGCTACAGCACTATAAGATATATTCCTTGAATGTACTAAGCAACGTGGTTGCCGGAGTTAAACAGGGATAATAATATTCAAAGTCCTTTGACACAAAGCACAAAGAGATGTTTCATGTATATACTAAATAATTTCAAAGCCATTCACAAGGTATTGAAATGTAATCATGGGTCTGAAAGCAGTATCAAAGTATACTTTATATTCAATGCTCACTAAACAAGGATGGAGATATAGATTACAGTGTACTTATTTAAATCACAGCTACATGTACATACTCTGCATATATACATATTCATGTATACCAGTAATGCATAAGATTTGTTGTGAATGTTTAGCATTTATGTAATGTCACAGATGTGTCTTAAAATAATAGCCAAAGCGATAGTTCCTATTTGTTTATTTAATTCTCCAAACCCAAATGCAGCTTTATTAAATAAAACCAGTCATTTGAATTATATAAATTCTAAAATAATGGACATCAACTGTGATTCATGTAGAGGTGTTTGTGATATAGTGGATAAGTCTCTTGACAGTGAACCACGAGGTATAGGGTTCCAATTCTTGCCATAAGTTATGATAAGTAGCACTAATGTTGTTTGTCAAGACATTAATCTACATTTGCCATACTTAACCTAGGTGTAATAAGTGGGTACCTGGTAGGATATATTCCTTGAATGCATCACTATGTAGTATGTAGTAATTAAATGCACTATGGTTGTAATTGTCAGTCCTCCTTTTTTTGGACACATGCTCTGTCAACAACCGATTTCTCAACTTTAACCCTGCACCAAAAAGTATACTTATCACTAAACCTAATCTTAAACCTATTTGCAGCCCTTATCCAAATCCTATATACCGGTATATGATTAAATAAAGCCCAGAGCACTTGTCACCCGAGTGTAGCCATACAAATACATTTATATTGGAGCACCCAGTTATATTTGTAGTCATTCAATGAAAACATGTACTCTGGTAATGTACTTGTATGAATCACTGTATGTACACATGTAGGTCGAAACTGTCGTGCTTGATGATGTTTGGTGCCCAACATCAGCCTCTTTACATCACCTAGTAGATGCTTTGAATTCCCTGCCAAACCTGACTGAACTGATACTAGATGGAGAGGAATTCCAGGAGGAGTTCTATTCTACACTGAATGCAAATGGGTCAACCTTACAGGTGTGTATGTGTGTTTGTGCTCTATATCTTTCCCATGATGAATACATGTACACAAATATCAATACAGATGATTTTAAGGGGTTATGATGTTTTAGCTACAGTCAGTAATTTATTATCGTGTGTTTTTTACATGAAAATATATAATATTCTTATCAGACAAAGAAACGATATTATAAAGAGGATTTTTCATGTACAGTGTATGATACACAAATTTATATAGCAAGAATTGAAAATATGATGTTCAGCAAAAACCTTCACCTTTGAAGGTTTGTTTCTGATAAAGTATTTTGGTTTTTGATAGAGACTAATTGGATATGTTTAATTAAGCATTTTTGTTTGGGGAGAGGGAAGTCTTGTGTTGCTACTTTTGCAGTAATACAATTTCAGTTTAAACATATTAGTAAAGTACTCTCAAGACTAGTACACCTGTAGATACAAATAGTTTTGTTTGTAATGTTTATATTGTTAAGTTCAGAGCAATTCATAAGGTAATTGAATTATGTCATCATGGGTCTGAATGCAGTACCAAAGTATACTTCAGATTCAATACTCACTCAACAAGGATGAAGATAAAGTTCACAGGGTATTTATTTTAAACACAGCTACATGTACACAGTCATCATATATATTCATGTATATTGCATACTGGGGTACTTGTTTCTGATTGGGTGAGCGCACAAGCATGTACATGCTTGTGCTGCCCTCCAAGAAGGAGCTCCTAATTACTTAATTTTGCTGTATTTGATCTTTTGTTCTATTACTATATGATTGTGTAAGTTACATGGCATCAGCTGGTCAAATTGTAAGTTTCATATGTGATGATTTCATATGTTCTTGAATGTTATATTTTTACAGCTGTTTGTATTAGTACAGTATGTAAGAATCCATGATCTCTGTACACCTCTGTGCATTACTGTAGCCCAGTGTGTAGCTTTTGTGTATTGTTTGCTTCAACGAACTTGAATGGTTAGACTCAGATCGAGCACAATGCAGCCTCTTCATCTGGGACTATTCACCATTCTGTGCTGCTATGCCAGTGCTATTGACTGCAGTGGACAGACCATTGTCCATCCTTTGGGTTGTGAACCTTTCACCAGGAAACATTTCCTTAAAAGAAGGTTCCCATACACTGCTAACAGCAATGCCTCCTTCCAGTTGGAACTACTTCATGCCGGTGATGTCCACCCCAATCCCAGTCCAGACAAGCAACATGATGACACCTTACTTGCTGCAAAACGTCTTGTCAATCATCCAGCTGCTGTCGTCAAGTACACTCCAGCTGAACTTTGTCAGTGGAAAGATTTCACTGCACCTCTTCCATTGCATGTTTGTGAAACTATTAGATCATATGGAATTCAAAAGACGATGCGTAAGAAAACCAGACAGGGTAATCGAGGTGGAAGGAAAAAGAATAGTCTTCGACATGCAAGTCAAGCATCGATTAGAAATTCATCACTTTCAGATTGTCTTAAACTTTGTTCAATTAATGTACGCTCTGTTCGTAACTAAAACAACCTTGATCCACGATTTTGTCCATGAAAGTAATGCTGACTTAGTCGCACTGACGGAAACTTGGTTAACTGAGAGTGACACTGCAGTTCTACGAGAATTTGTCCCCCCTGGGTATCGCTTCCTTCACCAACCTAGGACTGGTCGCCGTGGCGGTGGAACTGGTCTCCTCTTCAAAGATTCCATCGATGCTCGTCAAGTTGCCGCTGGTCAAAAGGAATCATTTGAGTTTGCTGAATATCATACTTCTTGTAAATCGTTTCGTCTTCATTTGATCAATGTATATAGACCACCATATTCAGAATCTCATCCCGTGTCTGTTTCACTGTTTCTTTCTAAGTTCAATGAATATATTCAAGATCACCTTTTGTCCAATGTTCCATTACTAATTACTGGTGATTTTAATATTCAAGTTGATGTAAGCTTGTCAGAATCAAGGTCATTTAGAGACCTTGAATCACTCTGTTGTACTCAATTTGTAAATTTTGGTACTCATTCACATGGTCATACCCTTGACCTACTTATTTGTCGAGAGTCTGATGATATAATTGTTGACCAACCATGGCCATGTGAATACCTCTTATCTGATCACATTCCTATCATGTGCCATCTCAATACATGTAAACCATTATTGGCTGACAAAATTGTGCCGTATCGCAAATACTCCCGTATTAATACTAGGATGTTTAGTAGAGATCTTGCAGAAAGTATACTCTGCCAAAATTTACATGTACCCAGTGATATTTCTGAACTGGCTTCCTTGTATGATATCACACTCAGAAAGGTCCTAGATAAACTTGCTCCTTTGGTTTCAAAACGAGTAGTTGCCCGTCTTCATGTGCCATGGTACACGGACGAGGTTAGAGCAGCAAAAAAGCAAAGAAGAAAAGCACAGAAACGATGGTCTAGAACAAGATCTGATCACGATCTGAATGAGTACAAGAAAGCTCGCAATGCAGCATTGTATGTTTTGAACGCAGCTCACAGAACTTATCATAAAGATTTAGTAACACATAACAAAGATGACTCAAAGGGCTTGTTCAATGTCATCAAATCTCTGCTTAATGTTTCAAACAAACAACCATTGATGCCATGTAACATTGATAAAAAGATATTTGTGAATGACTTAGGAAAATTCTTTCATGACAAAATTCGAAATATTCACAGTGACATTCAAACTAGCATAGGTTTGATTGATAGAATGGATACTGATTCATCAAGTCTTGTTCTAGTACCTGATTGTATCAAGTTTGACAAGTTTAGACTTTTATCTGAACAGGAAGTAGGGAAACTTGTGATGAAGCTCAGCAAGAAGTCTTGCTCTGCTGATCCGATTCAATCAAAGATTCTCTTGCAATATATTGATGTTATACTACTTGGTTTACATCCATGATCAATGACTCGTAGTCTACAGGCAATTTTCCTAAAGAATGGAAAGTCGCCCTTGTTTCACCATTGTTGAAAAAACCAGGGCTTGATGTTGAATTTAGTAATCTTAGACCTATAAGTAATTTACAATACATTTCTAAATTGGTAGAAGGTGCAGCCACACAACAGATTTTACGGTGTCTTAACAGTAATTCACTCCTTCCATCCAATCAGTCTGCATATAGACAATTTCACAGTACAGAAACGGCACTACTCAGGATCAAGAGTGATATTCTGATGGCAATGGACAACCAGAAAATCACTCTCCTGTTACTACTTGACTTGAGTAGTGCCTTTGACACTATTGAGCATTCCCGATTACTAGATACTTTGAAGATATGTTTCGGTATCGATGGTGTTGCTCTCAGCTGGATCGAGTCATACATGTCTGATCGACATCAAAAAGTTAAAGTTGATGGTATTGTCTCTGACTCTTTCCAGGTGCCCTTTGGTGTGCCACAGGGCTCTCGGCTCGGCCCTTTGCTGTTTATGTTGTACACGAGTAATCTAATCAAGAGCACTCAAGATAATTTTCCTGAAGTCTCTTGTCACTGCTATGCAGACGACACACCATTATTTTTATCCTTTAGACCATCCCCTAGTACTCAAGATGCAAGTGTTTCAATGTTGGAAAAGTGTGTTAATTTCATTCATAGATGGATGCTTAATAATAATCTTAAGCTAAACGATAGTAAGAGTGAGTTTTTGGTTATCGGAACCTCACAACAGATTTCAAAGATAAGCATTGATGGTGTAAGAGTTGGATCCTCCAATGTGAAACCCTCTGTTACAGCAAGGAATTTAGGAGTATACTTTGATACTAATTTGAACAAGGAAACACATGTTAGAAATATATGCAAATCAACATACTATCTTCTATACAGTCTCAGACGTATCCGCAATTATTTTGATCAAGAAAGTATGAAATTGGTTGTACATGCTCTCATCACAAGTAAGCTTGATTATTGTAATGGGTTGCTGTTTGGAATGCCTGATTCTCTGATAGCTAGGTTACAAGGAGTCCAAAATGCATCGTCGGTCAAAATTCACCTCCACCGCACCTCATCTGAGAGAGCTCCACTGGTTGCCAGTCCGTCAAAAAATTTCATTCAAAATGTTAATTGTTTATAAATCATTGAGTGGTCAAGCTCCTAGTTACATAACAGAATTACTTCAACTCAAAGTCCAGTCACACAGTCATAGCCTGCGCAGTTCCACAGATAAATTATTGTTCCAGATTCCCCATGGCAAAACTAAAGTAACTCTCGGGGACCGTGCTTTTGCTATTGCAGCCCCCAAACTATGGAATAGCTTGCCAATAGAAATACGAAGCACTCCATCTCTCAATGTCTTCAAATCCAAATTAAAAACATATTTGTTCAATTGAGAGATTCTATTTTGTAGAATTTAGTATAAAAAAAGGAGCTCTGAACTAGCACAGCTGAATATAATTTGTATAAAAGCTGTGCTTTATAAATTTATTATTATTATTACTATCAGTCAAATTCAGACTAATATTAGACTAATTTAAATGTTTTTGCTGAAGCTGCAGCCAGGGTAATAATATTCAGGGTAATAAAAGTCCTTTGAAAGCACAGAGAGATGCTACATGTATATTATAATGTGACATGTGCTTTTCAAGAATGGGATGTTATCGTTATTAAACCTATAGAATTTTATTATTATCAAACTTACTTGTATGATTCACTGTCTGTACAGTTCCAAGCTCTCTGTCTTGAAAGAGTCCAGTTTCCCACACCAACCTCATCCCGGGACCTAGCAGAATCATTGTGTTCCATGCCAAACTTGACTGACCTGACATTCGACTGCATGGATTTTGTTGATGAGTTCTGCTCAACATTGAAAGAAAAGGCATCATCCATTCAGGTATAATATTTCAATTGAAATACAGTGTTTTTGCTTGATATTTTTTGAAAGGTCTGATAATTTAATTTTCACTATTACTTTTAATGTAATATATCACAAAATGAAACTTAACCTTCATATACTGGCTTAAATGATCAAGACTTGTGTTTTACTCAGCATTCTGTTTTGTTTTTGTTCCAGATATTTTGTATAGGTCCATGGTCAGGGTTACTCTGATGAATATGCAATAATTAAATGCACTATGGCTGTAACTGTAAAAGTCAGTCCATCTATTGTTCAACACATGCCCTGTCAGCACTTTTTTTTCGCTTACTATCCTGCACTAACCAAATTCTTAACTTTGACCCTAGTTTACTCGCATTCTGTTTTGTTTTGACTTATTGATGTTTTGGATAGGTGCATGACCTGGGTTACTCTCATGAATATGCACTCGTTAAATGCACTATGGCTGTAGTTTTAAAAGTCAGTCAGCCTGTTTTAATGTTTGCATTCGGTGGGGGAAGGGAGGGAGGAGGTCGAGGGGTATCGGTGTAAAGTTTTGTTGAAATATTAATCAGTTCAACATAGCTTTTTTATGCCTCCGCTACAAAGTAGCCGGAGGCATTATGTTTTCTGGTTGTCCGTCCGTCCGTACGTACGTCCCGTTCTCGTGATCGTGTTATCTCAAGAACCGATTGATGGATTACCGCCAAACTTAGGTCATGTATGCACCTTGCAGAGCCAATGAATTGATTAGATTTTGGGTCACGAGGTCAAAGGTCACAGGGCTCATTGTGTATGCAAAAATAGCTTGTGATCGCGTTATCTCAAGAACCGATTGATGGATTACCGCCAAACTTGGGTCATGTATGTATCTTGCAGAGCTAATGAACTGATTAGATTTTGGGGTCACGAGGTCAAAGGTCACAGGGCTCATTATGTATGCAAAAATAGCTCGTGATCACGTTATCTCAAGAACCGATTGATGGATTACCGCCAAACTTGGGTCATGTATGTATCTTGCAGAGCTAAATGAACTGATTAGATTTTGGGGTCACGAGGTCAAAGGTCAAAGTCGTGGGGCTCATGTATTAAAAAGCTTGTGATCGCATTATCATGAGAACCGATTGATGGATTACGCCAAACTTGGGACATGTATATGTATCTTGCAGAGCCAATGAACTGATTAGATTTTAGGGTCGTTAGGTCAAAGGTCACAGGGCTCATTATGTATGCCTATAAATAGCTTGTGAATGCATTATCATTAAAACCGACAGATGGATTACAATCGAACTTTAATTTTAAAAATTGCTTCCGTTTTGGTTTGTAAAATTGCTCTATGGCGGAGGCATCATTTTCGACTGCGCGCAGTCGAAGTTCCATCTAGTTGTATGTGTGTTTGTATGTGTTTGGTGGGGAACACAAGGACACTAAGTCTATATATACCAGAGAGAGTACTGACCATGTACATGTACGATATATGGTACAGTATGTCAGCAAGACTGGAATTGAGGATAATTACACTTGTCACTATCACTGATCTAGCTCATTTATCTATATTCTTTTCAGGATTCTTTTCCTCAAGTCAGAAAAGGAAATTTCACATTCAATGATATTCCTCAACCGGATTTTGATTCATTCCTGCGATCACTCACTGATTGTGGATGGTAAGTGAACTAAAGATAATGAATTATAAATTCATTTAATCATACAACTCATTCCTAGATCCTGATCAAATGAGTCAAACGCGGTCACGTGTGATTTATTTACTGAGAATATCACATGTTTTTCCATGAAGAAGCATGCGATAGTTTCCAGTACTATTTAAAAATCTTTAAGTACACAATATGCACAGTTTAATGTGCTTTATATACTGTGTGTAGATTAATACATGTGTAGCACTAGGCATTGATGCGGGTAGAGGTATGTCCCATTTGCAGCCAACATCAAATTCTGTAGAACTTTGCAGGAATTGTGTCACTTATGTCACATATGTCCTATCTGTGAAATTAAAACCTTAGCAGTGTCCTATTATTTAAATTATGCAAGGAAACCTGTTTACTTTCTAGACTTCACTGTCAGACACTATTGAGTGAGTGACTGACTTCTTTTTTTCTTTGGTAATAACATACATAAAATGAGCTGTAAAGGTACATGAGCATTTGCCTACATCAATAACCCACTCCTTGTAATGGCCGAAACTAAAACTGATGGGATCTTTGCGCAGCACAAAGCGTACAATCATTCGATACAAGGGTCTGAAAATCAGACTATTACTAAAATGGTTGTAATCACTTAAGTCGATTCGACAACTAATGCTCGTAATTTTCCCACTAGAAAACATTTTCAAGCCCTTTTGTTTTGAGGGAAGTTATAAATTAGTATTATATTTCAAATGCCGTTGGAATTTAACCTTTTCATTTTTTTGGCCTGCAAATGGGACATAGTACCTTTAACCCTATATAGCCTGGGGGGGCTTTAGAAGCCCCGCCCCCCCCCCTCCCCCTCTACATTTTTCGCGATAATTTTTTAACGCAAAATAATCTTGCGCTGAAATTTTGTTACTTTTTTCTTTCGAGTCTTGCACATCTTTTGAAACAAATTTTACAAAGTCACGTGACCTTTTGTCTTTGCATGACAGCCCGAAAATCGCTCATTCTCGTGGTTTGTGAACAGAACATGGAAATATAATTTTTCCAAAAAAGAGATAAAACATTGGTTATTTGGTCTTGTTTATAACTTAGGTGTATGTTTTTGGGGTCAAATTAGTTGAATTGCTCGAAAGCAGAAGTGTTTTAGGGGCTAATTTTTTTAGTGCTTATAATAGATCCACAGGGGCATCCAAATATATCAAAAATTTAAAGAATTACTATCCATCCAATTTCAAAATTTCCCAAAACTTTGCATTACCTTTAATTGCATAAATTACCATAAATATGCAAATGAGTGAATTTTTCAAAAAATTGAAATTACCAGAGTATTTTATACACTTCATTCGACACACATGCAAATTTTCGCGAGGTCGTAGGGGGGGGGGCCTTAGAAGTTTTGTATAAGTTGTGTAATTTTATGTAATATGATTCACCTGGATGGAAAGATTCTTCTTTTGTTTTGGAAGAAGACAATAAATGATATATTATAGTATTAATGACTGCTTTGAGAGAAATAGTTGTTTTTATACGCTCAAGGGAAGGTTACAATTAATTGTGCTATTGCCCGAGGCGTGCCGAGGGCAATTGCCCAATTGTAACCTTCCCGAGAGCGTATAAAAACAACTATTTCTTGAATATTAAAGCAGTCATTAATACTTTTATATGTCGAAAAACGAGTCAACTTACCAATCAACTGGTAGAACAGGAAGAGTAGAAATAAATACTAA
This sequence comes from Mesocentrotus franciscanus, assembly GCA_037976565.1. Lineage (NCBI taxonomy): Eukaryota > Metazoa > Echinodermata > Echinoidea > Camarodonta > Strongylocentrotidae > Mesocentrotus > Mesocentrotus franciscanus. The sequence goes on from CP137670.1 coordinate 13,425,648, forward strand.
ATAGACTACACATAGAATCTAGTCTAGCTAGACTACGTCTCAGTACACAACAATTAATGTGTGGGACTCCACTGACTGGATTTGACAATCATATTAGAGTTAGACCTTACATTTCTAAATCCGTATCATTTGTACCATTCAAACAGACGCCATAAACACATCAAGTATTACTAATTACTAACTTACTAATTAATATCACAAATAGTTTCCTCCAGATGTAGTTTTGGAGTACATTGTCCAGCTCCGAATTTGAAAGTTTATTTAGGCCTACGTACGCTATCGAGCCGGGTCTGTGTTGATAACTTGCAGGAAGTCTTCGAATATTTTCATGGAGAATTTCACGGAATTTTTGGTATTCTTGCTTTCAGCAGAATTAATCAAGTCTTGCATTTGATCATCATCAAGAAGTTGAAATCTTGGGAGAGTTTCTTCAGCCATTTTTGCCTTGTTTGGAATTCAGTACGATCAAGATTGCCGTACGGTCGTCTGCGCTGCGCTGTATTAAAAATTGCTAGCGACCAATTCTTCGCACAAAAGTAATGTAAGGTGTCGATCTGTGCTCGCACAAACCAGTTTTTAACACGTAAACCAATGGGGATCGCAGTAAGACTTAACTAATTTCCCGGTAACTGGAATTTTGCCGGGGATTTTACCCGAGAACTATTACATAGGTTTGGCATTTTTTGTTTATTTACGGGAATGGTTAAATCCACGACAGCAAATTCGACCAATCAGATGGCTGGATTTCTTAAGTGAGGTATATAATCTATTCTATTCTATTCCAATTACAAATGAAAATCTTGAAATATAGTCTTTCTACATCAAATAACAAGGATCTAGGATTTGTTGTTGTATGAAACAAATGATGGATGTTTTCATTTGTTCATTATAGGATCTATCCACTCTTGTTGGGGCTGTTTATGCATCTATCGCATTCAGCTTGACGGCTGTATTACATACACCCTCACCTCGAGTGCGGATAGATTTTATAATGAACTCATTTTTGCATGCGTCATTTGTATATTATCGCGCACAGATATCAGTTTTTATATATTTCTTACTTTCTGTCAGGCACTTTTTTTTCATCTCCCCTCCTCTTCTCATTTCCTACAAGTCTCTATGAATGCAAGGCTACCAAAGTTATTGTGATGGAGCTGGCTGATGCCAAAAATTCCTTGAACAATATATGTATATTTTCCACAATAACCCAAATACATACAATGCCTGGTATTCTGAGGCCATATTCTGAAAACTATACTGTATGTTGTCTTTTATGTTTCAATAGTGAAAGTATGTTAATTATCATAACTTGAGATTGCATGTAATAGACACTAAATGTAGGTGCTAGTGCTGATTTATCTCTTAATTGTACATTTACATAGCCATCTTTGCGTAGAAATTAACCAATGACTTTTCTTATTTATCTTTGCTATAACAGGAAACATTCTTTCACTAGCATAACAGTTAATATAATTTTTAGAATACCACCCCAAGCCCCTGGCCTGGTCCCTGTAACATTGAAAGTTATGATTAATAGTATATCCTTCAATCAATCGTAACATTTTAATAAATAGCAACTTTAAATTTATGTTCCAGATACATGTAGCTACAATGCTTAGTATTAAGATACAATGAATTGTAGCAAAACTGAAGATACAACAGATTTTTACAAGTGATTGTTAGTCATTTTATATGTTACAGGCCCAAATCCTATACCCCAAACCTATCTTTTATCTTCTATCCTCAACATCAATTCAGGGAAGATGCTTGTGACTGATCACGCGAGGAGGATGAATACCCTCAAGAGCCACACAATGGCATTGTACAACCATCCAGATCGCACAGCTGGATTGAGTACTGCTCGATAATATAGAACTATCTCCAAGACGGTTGTAGGACATTTGCTCCTGCGACAATTGTTCCGCGTCGGGATCCTACACTAACCAAATCTCAAACTTCAACACATTGGTTCACCAGAAATTGTATGTTATCTGATATACGGTAATATCCAATCCAATTCAGGAATTTATATAACACCAATATCTAGTTGCCTAATCAATCAACTTGTAATGAGACAGCGTACTGGTATTCAATGTATTTCAGAGATATGCTGATCATACATTTATTAAGTGTATCTTTGGAGGTAGCGTCTGCGTCTGTGTATCAGAATCACAGCATAGCAACGTTATAGTCATGCACATTAAATATATAATATTACGTGCACCTAATCGTAAACATTATTACCTTAACTAAAAATAAAGTGAAACTTTAACCCTATATGTTTCATGAAGTAAAGCCTGGATCATGGGATCAAATGTTGACCCTCCATGGCAACTTTTGTGACAAGCATTTTTGTTCCCCCCCCCCCCAATCCACAGGGTTCCCTTTATTATACAATAGCACACAGCAATAGCAAGTTTTATGAAATAAGACCCAGAGTTACTTTGAGACAGTTTGTCTGGAAATAGGATTCCATTACGTTCGCCCTCTTGCTTTAACAGTTGCAATTGTCAAACACGACCCAAAACATAAATGCAATTACTAATTGGTTGAAAATATAATTTGAATTTCAACTTTTTATGAAAGAGTCCCCAGAATGCAATATTGACTATGAGGTTGTTTTGTGTGATTGTAATTTGGTAAGTACATTTACAGTACCATGTTGTACTTAATTGTATGCATTCTGTTCAGGTTCATTCAAGTTGTGTATGCACAGTCGGGCCCCAAAAGTTTACATGCACCTGAAAGAAACTCATTTTACTCAGATTTTCTCACCTGCACTCATTCCTATCAGGAGTCACACGTCTCAGAGTGATTAGAGATGTATATACTATATATATTAAACATATAACATATTTGTCTATCATCCTGAAGTGAAAAGTTGGCAGGAATGAGTGAAATTGTGATAATGTACATGTGGCCCAACTCTACATGTATGTACATCTACAATTCAGGGATTATTCCAGTACTTAATAGTGTTTTTTTTTTTCCATTTTAACTATCAGGCCTCTGAGTAGATGTGTACCAAGTTTTGTGTGGCTTATGCTAAAGGCCTGCATGAATGAACAAAGTGGTCATGTGATTTGATATTAGCCTTGATGCCAAGAGCGACTTGTATAGGAGGGATATTTGTATTGAAATCCTGGAATCAGTGACATATTGAAAATGTCAAAATCACAATTTTTGTTCAACAAACTGGCATACCAGTATGTGATTACTGTAAAACCTACTTTCTATCACTGTACAAATCAATATTATTTAAGGGTACATGATTTTTAGGAGAAAATGTAGCAATAAAAGAATGTTTCCAATTTCAAGAAGAAAATCTGATTGCTGTAGTCCAAATCAGATGATCTTATAGTTCACAGCCTTGTATTTATGATATGAAAAAATTTCAAATTAACTGAAATTAATATTTCATAACAATCATGTTTGTGCTTACCATGTTTATGTGTACTGAGTATGTGCCAAAGATTAAAGTATTTCTTGTATTTCTTATTCCGAGTCTGAATTTATGATTTATTTGTATGGTTTGAATCAAGAGGAAGGGAGGAAGAGAGGGAAGGAGGGAAGGGAGTAAGAGATGAGGTTGCATGGGGGTGGGGGATAGAGAAAGGGAGGAGAGAGGGGGAGGGAGGGAGGGAGAGAGATGAGAAAGGAGTATAAATGTTTGGGGTGGGGGTAACATATACAGTGAGCAAGAGAATGGAAAGTACATATAAAGAGCATATGAGAGGTGCAGGATGTAGAGATGGATAGCCAATGTGAACCAGTAAGAGGGAGGCATGACAGAAAGGAGATCGAAATACTGGAGCATATGATGAGCATACATGTTTTTAACAATACATTTGTGGGAACTATTTTACAAATTCTCATCAAATAATGTTTTGATTTGAATTTATTTCCGTAGAAAAAGAAGTACAATAATCGAAACATTACATGATATTCACATACTATAAGAGATAAACGGCTGGATGGCCCTATCATATACTCATAATCCACCAATTAACATGGTGGCGCTGTTCGCGACCGAAGGGTCCAGAAATGTTGACTGCAGGGGCCCGTTTCTCGAAACCGTCATAAGTCTAACTTCTTGACTATCCCATTGAAACGTGTGTTATAGAATTACATGTAACACACATTTCAATGGGATAGTCAAGAAATTAGACTTATGACGGTTTCGAGAAACGGGCCCCCGGTACGTGTTCTGTAAGATGTAATTAATACACCAACTAACACAAGTATTTGCGTTCGATTCAGCTCTCTTGGATAACTCGACCACGATTTCCACCGAATTCGAGTTGCATGACCTAAGACTAAGAGCCGATACCCGGATCCAAAGTAATGGTATCTATTTTACTGACGGAGAGCAATAGATCAAGAAAAAGGTGTGGAAATTTTGCCTCATTAATTGCAGGGCGTGTTATTTTATCAAAGGAAGGGAATGAGTTAATTTACTTAGAAGCGACAGTATTAGCCATGCTATTTATGTTGGATTTTATACTTTAAAATGTACATGTCTTTTGGTTAATTATGAAAACGAATACACTAACGCTTACCCTAACCCTATAACCCTATAACCCTAATCCTTATCCTGATATCCTAACCCTAACCCTAACCCAAATCCTAATCATAATCCTGACCCTAACTAAACCAATAACCCTACATAATCTAAAGTAGCTCTATCATGAATATTCATGAGATATGTAGTCTGACTAAATAAACCGTATTGAATTATTATCATTATCACTATAACACACGCACATAGCTAGATGGCTGCATGGTCTAGGTTAAAAAAAGACGCGGCCAAGGCGTCTTAATTTAAAGGGGAATTCCACCCTGATAATAAGTTTGTTTTAATATTAGGAGAAAAATGAGAAGAACAGATCAGTGACAATTTGAGAAAAATCGGACAATAAATAAGAAAGTTATGGATTTGTTAAATCCATAACTTTTCATGGAGTACATGTACTTCAAATCTGTGAGTCAAATTGGCAACATGGTCTCTAAATATGATGTCAGCCCCTCACATTTTATCCTTTTTGAATGCAAGAAATTTCATTAAATTCCATTTTGATCAATTCAAGATATAGGCCCCCTATATAAACTTCGTGGCTATATTTATATCTCTATCATGCATATATCACGGATAACATGTTCTTAATTTCATGCACCCCCATAAGATTGGTCTATAGCCTATACTATTCCATTAAAATTCTGAGAAATGGAGATTTTGGGTCATCCTGTCATTCAGATCAGTGGTGAATTGTGACGGGATGACATCACAACGTTCTGACCGCATTCCAGATTCCATGATTTTCATGATTTTGACAGATTCATAACTTTCTTATTTGTTGTCCGATTTTTCTCAAACTTTCACTAAACTGTTTCTCTCATTTTTCTGCTTCTATTAAAGAGAAAGACCAGTTCTGGTCATGCGATTGCATTGTGAAAGAAACGTTGTGGAATCGATCAGAAAAGGTTGATCATCTAGCATATAGTATTGGTGTGTACTGCAAGGTTCTGGAATCATCAACATGATAAGAAATTTGGCCCAGTCTTGGTAAAGTTACAAGCACTGTACACAGAAAGATGTATATGGGACTACTCGACCACGTGCGCGATATCTATTTGGTCCCAATAGATATAATAATTTACCAAATATATCAATTCGTATATAGGCGGTTTCCCGACTTTCCCGGCAAAATTTATATCATCACGTATTAGTCAAAACATATTCTTTCACATGATTGGTAATGAGAGCTTCCATTTCATTTTTTTTTGAGAGAGGGGCGTTTCCAAAACTGGTCTATACCTTTAAAACCAATTTAAAGGGTAACTAAATTAAAAATTCATGTTGACTTTTGTTGACCTGTAATAATGAATACATCACATATCTTTTGACTTTTGGGTGTACATTTATGTCATATATTTTATATTATTTTTTTAATTATTTTTGTTCTACCTACTAAGCTCCACCCCTTTAACAAAAACCTCCAAAAGCAAATGACTTTTGTGACATCATCATGCCAGTCATTCATTAGTCAGCTAGATGAACAAAAGACATTGGTATGTCCCTTCCCATCAACTGACCACCTGTTCACAATAGCATTGCATATTTTCATATAATAGCCCATTGAAACCCTTCTTTTCATGGTGTTGCTTGGGGATTTCTGACATAGGAACTGCTTAAAATGTAATTGAATTTTATGAGTAGGCATTTTATAAAAACATGCAATGCTAAATGAACAGGTGGTCAGTTGATGGGAAGGGACATACCAATGTCTTTGTTCATTTATCTGACTGAAGAATGACTGGCATGATGATGTCACAAAAGTCATTTGGGTGGAGCTTAGCAGGTAGAACAAAAGTAATAATAAAAATTATATAAAATATATGACATAAATGTACACCAAAAAGTCAAAAGATATGTGATGTATACATTATTGCAGATCGACAAAAGTCAACATGAATTTTTAATTTAGTCACCCTTTAATATCAGGGTGGCCGGAATTCCCATCTTCGGCTGGCAGCTAGTCAGTAGCTAAGGTGAGGTCGCATATGGCGTTGGTGTAATTTATGACATGTAATTGTACATATGTATATATATGTATTTGTCAATAAATAATTCATAAAATAGTGTCTGGCAAAAATAGTCAACTGTGGCCGTCTCGTTCCAAATTTATTGAATTACATAAGTTTCTCAAAAACAAAACAAAAATAAGCAAGGGATCGAGGGGGAAAATTTCTAAAAATAGTAATTTTATGACATGTAATTGTACATATGTATATATGTATTTGTGAATAAATAATTCATAAAATAGTGTGTGGCAAAAATAGTCAACTGTGACTAATTGCCAAACAAAATCAAATCAAGAAGAAGAAGAAGGTGGTGCATGGAGATCAAAATTAAATCGGCCAGATTCGGGACAAGGCTAGGCGCGGCGCCACTTTTGTCTTATGAATATTCATAAGAGCGCAAGATGGCGGGGTTGTCAGCAGACGCCAAAATAGTTTTCATCCTGCTCTTCGCTGCGGTAAAGATTCTCGCAATCGCAGCGCAGACAACGGCTCCTGTGGAAACCACACAAGACCAGCAAGGCACAGGTAACCCAGCGACAACAGCAACTATTCCTGTTCAACCTCAGACTACCCAAAATGGCGAAACAACACAGCCTCAGCAGCAAACAACAAACCTTCCTACAGCTTCACCTTCTACAGAAGTGCCTGCGAATACAGGTAAAAGCCTACGTACATAATTTGTGTGGTCCCATATGTTGCCATTTGTGTTGGAACGTTTGGGCGCTTATTCAGAATCATAACCCTACTTTGACCCCGTAACTCCGGCGTAGAGATACCCTACTAAAACATACCCGAAATCAAGTAAATATTCATCAATTGTTCAAATAATGGCCATGATTTAGAAACATAACTAGTAGTTATGTTTCTTACCTGTTTCGTGTCAATTTTCTTATCTTTTTTGGAGTAGGGTCTAGAGTAGACTAGAGGAGGCAGTTTTCGGCCGGTCCGTTGGATGCATGGTAAAATCCTTTAAAATACATTGCATAACAGCATAATCACATATCACACACATACAATAACATGGCAGAGTCACTGGACAACCACATTTGCAATGGAAAATGTATCCTTAAATATCACATTTTAGCGATGTAATCGGCGGTCCCACTACCCGAATCTGAAAAATGGAATATCATACTGTTGTCTTGTGCCCGTTGTGTGCTGTGCCTATTGTCGATGTGCTGTAGTCTTTTATTATTTCTCATATTTTCTCTCTTTTCTCCCGTCTTGTCTCGTCTAGTCTAGTTTCCCGAATTTTGTGTACACTTCTTGTTTCTTATACCACCTTTTTCTTAATGTATTCTTAGGTAGTCACCAATATATACTCCCATCATGGTTATCTTGTTGTTTTTTATGTACCAACCAATTATTTGGTCCAGAGGGGACCCTAAAACTTACAAGCTCTGCTTTTATCAGGGTCTCCTCGTCTTTCTTTTAGTTCACTTTGTTTTATCATTGTCATAATCTTTTTTGTTTGCATTGTAAATGTGTAATGATTTCATGTACTGCTCTATGTGACATTTGAAAGAAAGACGAATAAATATCTTATCTTATCTTATCTTATCTGTAAGGAATAGACCTATGGGTCCCATCAAATGAGCTGTATTTCAAGTATTTTTCAGATTTAGAGTCAGATTTTTTGATCATCGCAAGCTCAAATGTTTCTCACTGCATGTATGTTATCCTATCAGTCGGATACTATAGCGCCTTATCTCTGTATATAGTTTAGATTCCAATTTCTGATCACGGCACCCGCAGGTGTAGTTTTCGGCCATGCGGGGGATTACGTGCTCTGGCTGCACGCGCTAGGGATCAGCGGGCGAACGCACGGCGCGCGCTCCCTATTGACTTTGTACATGCGGCCGAAAACTGCCTTGCTAGGCCGAAAACTACCGCCGAAACAGTGAAAATAAAAATCAATTTTGCCATGGCAATTCATGATTTTTTTCTGGGATTCTTTTTTTGTTTGAATAATAATAGTTTTGGCTTCATGATTTGAACAAAAAAAATAATAAATAGGAAGTAAAGAGTCCAAAAATAGGATTTTGCCTTAAGTGGCCGAAAACTCCCTCCTCTACTCTAGACTATTTTCCCTAAAATTAAAAACGAAGCCTTATTATTTAATATTATATAATAGAGGTCTAGAATCTAGGTCTATATTAGACAGAAATAACCGTCTGGTATGGGTCATTCTTTAATAAAAACTGACATTTGTTGACATTCCCCATACACAGACGGTAATTAGTAGGCCTACGCTTTGCACTATAGTATAGGGAGAGATAGAGCCAATGCTGCAGCACTTTGCTGCAGCAAGTTTCGCCCCCGATTTTCTTTATTTAGATCTAATTTTCTGATTTATAAATCAGATAGAAATAAACTTTGTATTTTTGTTCTCCTATGTACAGTTGTATAAGTTTTATTACCTATTTCTAAATGCGAAATTTACGGACTTACGTATATGAATTATCCAATTTTTATCTCAGAACCATGAAACGGCATTCGAACTGGTAATCTATGACATGACCCGCCCGATATATTTCGGGTCAACCGACCAAAACAAGCCCAATGGCCAATCAGAGCACGTGTTTGATATTGGGCTTATGAATATTCAAACATCACCGGCTCAAGCCGGGCTGACTCATACGTAGCTATTGGACGTTCGAAAAGAAAAAATGAATATTCGTCAACTCAAACCAAGATGGCTGACAACAAATCTTGACTACAAGACTTTCTCGATATAATCATTAATTTAGGATCTAAATGAGCAAGCTATCGTAAGTCAAAGTATATATTTCCGGGTTATTTCTTATTTCTAACAAAATTCAGTGTAATATTGCAGCCAAAGTGAATATGTGAAGACGTAAAGAGTGAAAAATCTCGTTGCATATCACATTCATCTCGGTCCGGCTAAACCGAACCATTCGTTCCGCACACTACTGCATAGCCGTACTTCAGTCTATGTATAGAGGCGGTCAGAGAAGCCAGATGCAATCTCAGCAGAACAACCGTCGATATCAGAGACTGAAGCTTTCGGTCTAGGTCTACAGTATATACACTTTCTCACCACACATAGATCTAGCTGCATTACTATCCTGGCTGTATATTAAAAGCTATTGATTCTCAACATTTTAAACACCACTGTACAAAACTCAACTGGTTTCACTAAAAGTAAAAATCGGTACGTCTTTAGTGACAATTGATGACACCTAAATAGCAGTAAAATACAATTTTTCAACTTACCGATGTTAGAAAGAATAATTTAAAAATTCAAATTGTAAGTCTAGCTGTCAAACTTGCCAATCAGCCACATCGGCATGATTGTGTGCATTTGTGTATTATAAGTGTATTGACTATTCATGTGTGCAAATGCTGCCTATTAACACGTGCAACACTAGAGGTCAATACGCATTAGCATTGACTCTCTATGCTTTGCAGGAGTGTTTCTCACAGGATTCATGGCAAACTGCTGCACAATACAATTGCATACCGTACTGACGGTGGGCTGCGGGGGCACGCGTGCGTGAAGTTAGCGACTGTAATCTCAGATCCTCATTAAATTAATCTAAGCAATTCATCATCACCGACGGCTGTAAGTCCTCTCCGAAAGACTTGGTAATGAGGAGTATTAAATGCCTTACTAACTGACTAAAGGGCACTAGCGCATCGACTTGGTTGGGAGCCCGGGAGTTCCCGGTTACGAGACCACTGCTCTACCACTGAGCCATCGTGCCTCCAGGCTCCAGATATAAAATGTTAATACTGCTGAGTGCTCACATACCGTTCACATCATATCGTTGCCCCTTTGTATATTCCTCTCTCCTTCATCCCTCTACAACTGTACAAGGCTCCGTTCCTAAAGCTTAAAGAACCCAGAACAAAGCTGCATTAGTATACTTAATGATCAGCATTCAGTGTATATGGCACCCTCTATTTTATCTCAAAACTCTCTAGTCTCTACACAAATGTACAAGACTCCCTAGAATTCACTCAAAATCGTCACTGTAGTGACACTTGATGACACCTAAATAGCAGAAAAATACAATCAATTCAAACTCACCTTGTGTGAATCTATGACTATGAGTAGGGTGTCTGATCGCGCACTCGATGTTGTGTGCTAAAATCCTTCCCATAGAGATTGCACGCATCCCTAATATTCCCTATGCAGTCTATGTGCATTGCGCGATCATGCAAAATTGGTCAATGTTTTTATTTCCAAATCGAGATTCAAACCTTTATTCTTTGTGATCCTGAAGGTGATACTCAATAAATGAGGTGTCATATGAAAGAGCAGGTTAATCTCCATACTTCCAAAGGGGCGTCATCTCAAAATTCTAAAAATATCTTGGTCAAAACAGCGATTTAAACATTGTTTCCTGGCTAGCTCCGAGTTTTGCCACTTTGAAGAAATGACGCCCCGAGCGAAAAGTAGTCCCAATCGTAAGGAATATATCCAAGCGCTTATTTTTTCGCTAGCCCCCAGGGATCACAAACAATTACTGTTTGAAAATACCCTTCCTCCCATTTTTTCGGATCAGCTAAGTAGGGAGGCGTGAGCTACGTGCAGCCCGAACCCATGGTGACAGCGCGTAAAATCTGCCCATGCATATGCATTGGACCGCGTGTAATGGACCCGCACACGGAAGACTAGGAAAGTTATGCATGCAGCTAAGCAACACGCGTATGCTTGCACGCGCATGCGTACGCTTGCATATCGCGCGATCCAGCTGTTTAGCTATAATTAGCAAAACAAAATAACTCTGTGTGTACGTCTTTTTCGTCGATTCTGACAAAAATAGGATGAATATTTCTTAGATTTGAGGGGGCTGTATCATTTGATAGAAACATCAGTGAGTCTTGAAATTTGAAATGTATTATTCTGACTTCTGAGTAAATGATTTTTTCAATTATCCAACCATAATGGTGAAAAACAATCCAAAAGGGAAAATTGAAAAATCGTTCAGACACCCTACTATGAGGCAAAACCACCAAAAAGAAATCGGCCTGTATTGCAAGTTACACCCCAAAAAGCCCAGATTTTTTTTGTCTTTAATATGGACCCATTTTTTGGGGTGGCCAATTTTTGTATTGGTTTAAAGTACCGAAACTATCGCTGGTCAAAAACAACACTCAACATTGAAAACATATTTTTTTCTCCTTTTCCAGAACTCATCCATTCTCTTTAATTTGGTAAATCAACAATTTTTTTCTATTTTTCTTACTTCTGTCAAACAGATATTGGGACGTGCATCTGTGATTTGACTGGTAATCGATGTGATGTAAATTGCTGTTGTGACCCCGATTGTTCATCAGCAGATGTTGCCACCTTCAGCCAGTGCTCTGAGAATGCTTATGTGTAAGTGATTGTTTGTCCCCCTTGACCCTTGAACCTTGATGAGGTAATCCCTGGAGCAGCTTTTCCCAGCTTTACTGGGATGGGATGTGTTGTGACAGCAGGGGATGGTGCAGACAACAAGAGAAAGGTGTAAAATGTCGATATACAATAAAATAGTGACGGGCAAGTAAAAATCATGCTCCTATAGTTTACAGCATTCTGGAACCTACAGGAGGTTCCAACTCTCAGATTACAAGAAGGGCGGCCTCCAGGAAAGCAGCAATTTTTAGCGCATCAGATATTGGGCCATTAAAAAAATATTCATGTTTAGCCTCCCCGCCCGCTTCCTTTTTGGGGGCCGCCTGCCCTGTTTTTTTTTTCAATTTTTTTTTTATTTCAATTTTTTTTTTCTTCAATTTTTTAATATTTTTTAAATCTTAATGAAAAAACATGAAAAACATACTGCTAAAATGGTCTTTTTCTGAACTAAAAAAACGAAAACATAAATGCTGGGATTTTTAAGAAGAAGAAAAAAAAAAGGGCCTCCTTCCTATTTTTCAAAAAGGCAGGATGCTAAACATGTTTTTTTTTTTAATGGCCTGGTATAGTTTGTGTGTTTTACCGGACTGCTAAGAAAACATGTGTATGCTTGTAATTAAGCAACGCGGGGACCGACGGCTTTAAGTCCTCTCCGAAGGGCTTGGTAATAAGGAGTAATGCCTTATACCAAAGGGCACTAGCATCGACTTTGTTGCGAACCTAGGAGCTCCTGGTTACGAGATCACTGCTCTACCACTGAACCATCGTGCCTCCAGAGATAAAATGTTAATACTGCTGAGTACTCACCTGTCGTTCACTTCATAACGTTGCCCCTTTGTATATTCCTCTCTCCTTCATCACTCTACAAAGTCTGTACAAGTCTCTGTTCCCAAAGCTTAAAGATAAAGTTAAGTTCTGGTGATGCGATTGCATTGTGAGAGAAACGTTGTGGAATCGATCAGGAAAGGTTGATCATCTAGCATATATTGTATTGGTGTGTACTGCAAGGTTCTGGAATCATCAAAAATTCAAAGTTATTAGAAATATGGCCCAGTCTTAGTAAAGTTACGAGCACTGTACACAGAAAGATGTATATGGGACTAAATGAACATGTAGCATAAAAGTCTGTCCCGATTTTTATGATGTTACATGCTATATATTTAGAATATTAAGGCATTTGAAGAGCCATGCTTTTCAGGGAACATTTTTTCTCTGATATTCTTCCACACTTGCATAATACAATGATGACGCTCACAAATTATTTTTCACCTGTTCCCAGAACTCAACCTTCTCTTTAAAGGACCCAGAACAAAGAGGGGTTGGGGGTGATAGAGCATTCACTGATGCTGCACCCCGACTTTGGAACTCCCTTCCCCACTCGATCCGATTATCACCCACTCTAAAATCATTCCAAAGAAAATTGAAAACCTCGTTTGTCAAAGTTTTTCACTTAATTTCCATAATTTTTTAAATATTTTTATTGTTAATCCTCAGGGAAATTTTCAGGTTGTCAGGAATAACTTCTTTCTTAAAAACCTGTCTTTTGTGAACAAAATATGAAATATGAATTTTTAATTTGTTTTTCTTATTCATTTTCAACATTTTTTTTAATCAAACTTGCTCTACAAAGAAGACATGATAGGAAAGACAATTTATGCAAATTACTGGTAGATGCAGGACATAAAGAATTAATCTTGGGCACAAATTCAGCACGGCCACATACTCTTCTAAAAAAATCTATGTGGAAAGATGATTATTCTTCGTAAAATGCTGTTTTCTTCTCCCACTTTCAGTGTTGAAGACAAAGTCTGTGTAAGAAGCTCGGTCATCTTCAATAATAATGCTGAACCAGAGACTGTGGATGTGACAGATCCAAGTCTGTTCTGTGTCACCAGAGATAACTGTAAGTGAAAACGGGGCTGATGGTACACATAACATCTACAAGGGGTGTGGTTTCACATATACTTGTAAGCAGGGGTAAAGTGAAAACGGGGCTGCTCATACATACACATCTACAAAGGGGTGTGGTTTCATGTATACTTGTAAGCAGGGGTAAAGTGAAAACAGGGCTGCTCATACACACACATGTACAAGGGGTGTGGTTTCAATAATGCACTTGTAAGCAGGGGTAATTTGACTTCAGGGAAAGCAGGGCTGCTCATACACATACATCTACAAGGGGTGTGGTTTCACATATACATACCTGTAAGCAGGGGTAATCTAAAATGAAAACAGGGCTGCTCATTTTATTCCCCTCTAATTTTTGTATTCAATTTAGATGCAGAAAGGAATTTTTACACTGTTCCTCAGAGGGTTGAGACAGTTGAGCGGTTTTACGAGCTCAGTAACCAGTATGGGTCTACATCGTATGCCAAGCCATCAGAGGACACCAATGCTACGTACAGTGATTTCTATGAGGTGAATATTATACAAAGGATGAGTGCTTCCAAGTGCCATTAAATGAATATGCACAGCCTTCTTCTTTGTCTCAAATCATCTTTTTATGCCATGCACATGTCTGTGTTTAGATCTGCAAAAAAATACTTATTTATACATATTTATCCAAGTGTTTATTTTCCTGCCTTTGCCTACTGAAGGGTGGTGCCACAATGTCATTATTTTGTGGGGTTGTCTGTCCGTCCCTCATGTTGTCTGTATATATGTCTGTCCCACTTTCTCATTATCGTGATATCTATATAACCCTTGTGTGTTTCACCATAGTGGGACGAACCGATAATTAGATATATATATATATATATATATATTTTTTTTTTTTTTTGGGTGGGGGTATAAATAAATCAAAGGTCAAAGTTCATCTAGAGGTCAATTTCCATGAAATTTTCAGTTTAAGTGTTCATATCACGATACATGTATCTCGATAACTTTTTGAGGTATGCACTTCAAACTTAGTTGTTGGTATAATTGTTTGTATTACTCTTCTATTTTTCTCTCTCAGTCTGGAGATGTAGTCTACACACTGTATGAATCACTAGCCTTAGGTCAACTTGGGCTACCACGAGGGCTAACATCCGATGTGTGTGAAGACAGTAACCCTGCAGGTAATAGTATAGATATATTGACTGCTATGAGAGGCCTAGCTGTTTCTATAGGCTCTCTATGGGGGTCATGGAAGGATGCAACGTCCCGGAGAGCTTGTATAGAAACAGCTTGGCCTCGAATATTAAAGCAGTCCATATATCTTTTATATACCGAATTCACAAAAAATCTACAAAGAATTCTTGCCTTATCCTTTTCTTGAGTAAAGATTGGTTAAAACATCACAGAAAATCTGAGACACTGTCTGTTAATCTTCGCTGGAAAGTTGCCTGAATGTCACGATTATTCGTGAACTGCACACACTAAGCGACCAAATTCGCACACACACTGTATGGTATCCACGCTCGTACAAAGAAAATTTGACCGGTAGGCGGGCATGTGGGCATTTTAAAAAACTATTGACCGGTAGGCGGGCATGCTGGCATTTTTTTAAAGACTATTGACTGGTAGGTGGGCATGGCTAAAAATCACGACTTCAATTTCGACCAATCAGATGACTAGATTTCTAAAGAGAGGTATATAATATTTACTATCGACTCCTATGACAAGCATGGTCAAAACTTTTGCCATAATATGAACTTGAATCATTATATGCAGTATACTTCGTATTTATGAGAACATACATAATTGTAATAATAATAGTGGGTTCGTGTGATCAAGCATAGCGCTAATGTCTGTAAGATTTGACACACGTGCCATGGTGCTCCGCAATTATTACTCCAGCTTTAACGGTCCTCTAGAATTTCAAGGAATTAATTTCTGCCAGGTACCCATTTATCTCACCTGGGTCGAGTGTGGCAAATGTAGATAAATGTCCACAGTCCAGTGACATATCCACTTGACCACAAGACCTTCACATGTCTAAATACCGGTAGTCATTTAAGAATACATATTTTTCTATTGAGAGACTGAATATTATCCCATCTTTTCCTTACAGCCTACTTGTTTGATCAGAAAGTGGCCTGCACTCGTGTGCTTACCAGTCTCCAGACAGATTGTGAACAGCAGCCATTCTTATCTGCTAGGACCTACTATGAAGGCTTCAAAGTGATTGGTGTAAGTTGAGTGTCATTTCAACCTGGGCTCAGATTTTCTAGTGCATATTAATTGAAAGACCAGGAGGTGTTTCACAAAGACTAAGATCAACTTTAAGTTGGACTTAACTATGGCAGGCAGATCATGCCACTGTTTGCTCTCACCATTATGATCTTTAGATAATATTTTTTCCTTCAATAATGAATTATTAAAAATAAAGTAAATTCTGTAGATTTGTGACCATGATTTGTACGTCCCTTGAGAGACCAATGCCAGTAAATGATGAGAGCAAACAGTGGCACGAACGGCCTGCCATAGTTAAGTCCAACCTAAAGACGATCTTAGTCTTTGTGAAATACCCCTCAGAGCTGCATAAAACCCAAAATGTCTTGTTATTACAGTCAAACCTGCTTTAGTGACCACCTGTCTACAAAGACTACATTTTTGTTAACCCTTGAAAATGGTTTCTCATTGAAACATGTACTAAAGGAACCTGTCTACAAAGACCACCTGTCTACAAAGGCCACTTTTCATGTTTCCCTTGTGCGGTCGCTTTAGACAGGTTTGACTGTATTAAGTATTTGGTATCACCTGTGCCTAGGAGGAGAACATCGAATGAAATAATTGTGATCCTTGGGCTCTCCTCCCGGTATAACTGATTAAGATGAGCACGTAGAGCACGTAGACCACTGCACCAGGGTTTCTGCATACGGTACTCATATTCCAATAGTGCATTGGATCTTAACATACATAGGTGGTGACTCTCCTCTACACAAGGCCTCCATTTAACATCCTACTTGAAGGAGTCGATAGTTGCATCAGGAATTACATACCTCGGGTTGTGGTCGTGTCTTCCGAAGTATGTAGCAGGGATGACAATAGTTGGTTTGGGTATGGAGACAAGACGGTGATGGATCTTGTAGAGGAGGGTGCATTGGTCGAGGATTCGACGTGTGTGGAGCGTGTCCCACCCTAGTGCTGCCACAAGAGCCAAGGGTGATGTGGTGTATCTGTAGTCACAGTAGACAAAGCGAGCCACTGTTCTTTGTACTTGCTCTAGCATTTTTGTGACCGTGACGCTGTGTGGGTTCCATGCCTACGAGGCATACTCCAATTGGGGGCGCACTAGGGCTGTGTGGGCCCTGCACTTCACATTCCTGGCATCCGAGGGATGATGTGTTTTCCACTGTAACAAAGCCAGAGTCTATGAAACAGGGTAGGGACATGTTAACGCAAGACGAAGCTTAGCTTCAGTTATCCCCTGGTTCTTCAGGCAGATGCTTTACCGTCGGACGGAGCCAACTCACCTCCTATCAATTTCTGGATATTACCTGAAAGAAATCGCTATATGTACGAGTGCTCAGTCTAAACGTAATGTTATAACTAGGGTAGTAATATTCTGTAAAAGGTGTGTGGGTTTGTTGGTGGGTGGGTACTTCAGACATTCACAAGAACTGTACCTTCACTTTGAAGACCACTGGCAAAACAAGGACATCCTCGGTTTGAGCACCCTGTAAATTGTTTAAAATCTAGGGCCCTTTCATATAGGGATACTTTTATTTAGGTGCTATATTTGCACAGAAAAAGTAAGTCCTCAGTTATGCAGTTAATTTCTATATCATCTTCGGGGATGTTTATATTCCTAAAAAGACTAGAAACGTGTAGGTGTGTGTGTGTAGTGGGTTTTACGGAGCCGAGTCGGTTATTTGATTGGTTACTTCCGTCTGGAAAAGTAATATCAGTTATCTGCCTTCATTGTCCAAAGCTGCCAATAATCTCTATTTGTCAAAGAATTATTCTTATTTTTTAGCTATCAAACTAATTTAATGAATTCTGAATTCTTCTTATTTTTGTCAGGGGGACATATTCTGTATAGAAGCATTTATAATATACTGTATGCTGCATTAATACTTTCAGAGATTCCTAATTTTGCTGTGAAAGCTTGTCAAGTTTTTTCATCCATGACCCATATTTCTTTCTTTGCTCTCCAGACCCCGCAATTCTTACAAGATAACCCACTCCCTAGCCCTGTTCTGGTCAACATAACCACCTCCATGCCTGAAGCCACTACCACTCCGATGACCACACCCGCTGCCAACACCCCGACCCTGACCCCGCACTGCCACGCTGGATCCTAACGCAACAGTCATCGACATGTTCACGACCCTTGTCCCTGTGACGGAGCTCCCTGGATATTCGTTCTACGAGGAACCGGGTTTGGTGAATATTTCCATTCGGTTACCAGTCTTGTGCCGGATCGTCTTCGGTTTCGTGGTGGACTGCAACTACACGATGGAGGACGCCCCGCTTCCGTTGTATAATGCGTCCAGCGGAACGTGCCAAGATGTAGTTCTAGAGGTGAGAATTTGTCTCCCAGGAGCCACAAGGTCGTTTCTTCAGAAATGATATGTGAACGTCCTCTTGGCTCAATTTTGTAAGCTCCAAAGGATTTACCTCTCACAAATTGGAAGGCTAATTCCTGCGCAACCTAATTTTCATACTTTACAAAAGTGAGCAGTGCTCACCCAAGCATGAATTATTTTCAGACTTTTTGGTGTCATATGAAAGTTGAGTTTATGAGCTTTCCATACATATAAAACTTTTCCCCAGAATCATATATTTTTATTCGCAGCCATTTCAAAAGTGTATAGTTTTTGGGGGACGCACGGTATAATGACAAATGTGAATATATATATATATATTTTTTTAATACTCAGGGCCTGATAACAATGATAGCAATGATGATTATTAATGATGATGGTGTATTGGAGATACTTGTGATAATGATGGTGGTGATGATGATGTTGGTGATACTGATTACTCAGGATGGTTAGGCACTAACATAAATGCCAACCAGTACAATTAAATCGTATTTAGTACGATATTAAGAGAAATACGATAATACGATATCACCTCTTAAAATATGATTTTCTTTTTCTTCAAATATTTCAACAAAAAAAACAACATAAAAACCCATATGAACCAGGGAATCGCATAGAAACATGTACAAGTAACCCCCCGCAACCCCAACACAAACTTTGCTTTACAACTTTCTCATTAAAATTTAATGAAAGAGCAAACATTTTACTTGACTGGCCAGTGGTAGTGTCGAGTTTTCGTGAAAATCTGATTTTTCTGAAAATCTGATTTTTGGATATTCAGTCTGTTTTGTGTCAAGAGGTTGGCATCTCTGCACTACGACTGACTAGAGTTTGTACCTGATGATCGATGTTTGTTTTA
>CP137670.1:13445429-13528790 GCA_037976565.1 Mesocentrotus franciscanus
TCCTGTACTAGATTTCGCGCTATGCACATTGATGTAACTATCCATGTGGATGTGGTTTATCCAGATTGAGTAGAGCGCACGCTTTCCGATAATGAGATCGAGTTCGAACCATGCCCACTGCCTTTTTGTCCTACAGTCAAGACAATTTATCCACAATTATTAGCTGCTCTCTACTCAGGTGTGTATTTGGAGACCCGTTAGGAGGTTCCAGGTCTTTAAGTGAACGATCTTCCCAATGCCCTATTAGCTGCTTGGAAGGCTCCCCAGTGAGTGGAGATGGGGACAATGTGTGCGCTGGTTTATGTGTATCCTATGACCGGGGTAATAATA
The DNA here is from genome assembly GCA_037976565.1 of Mesocentrotus franciscanus. NCBI lineage: Eukaryota > Metazoa > Echinodermata > Echinoidea > Camarodonta > Strongylocentrotidae > Mesocentrotus > Mesocentrotus franciscanus. The sequence continues at coordinate 13,445,760 of CP137670.1, forward strand.
TCATTGTAAAGCGCTTAGAATTGATTATCAATCATATAGGCGCTATATAAATCGAAACAATATATGATTCAACAATTTATTTTTGCACTTTGCATCTCGAAACAAGAGGGCACTCGAATTAACCAGTATTACACCGGGGTATGGGGACATTATTTGTATATGATTACTATTTCATTTGTGATCTAGGCGTCGATCAAGGGGTCATCTGACCGAATTCCCTGTACTAGCATATTCAGGATTTCGCGCTATGCACATTGAGGTAACTATTCATGTGGATGTGGTTTGTCAAGATTGGTAGAGCGCACGCTTTCCGATAATGAGATCCCGAGTTCGAACCATGCCCACTGCCTTTTGTCCTACAGCAAGACAATTTATCCACATTATTGCTGCTCTCTACTCAGGTGTGTACATGGGGACCCGGTAGGAGGTTAAAGTCTTCATTTGAACGATTCTTCTTAATGCCCATGAGCCACTTGGAAGGAATGCTCCCAGGGAGTGGAAACGGTGCACACAATGTGCGCTTGTTTGCATTGTATCCTATGACCGGGGTAATAATATCATTGTAAAGCGCTTAGAATTGATTATCAATCATATAGGCGCTATATAAATCGAAACAATATTATGATTCAACAATTTAGTTTCTGCACTTTGCATCTCCGAAACAAGAGGGCACTCGAATTAACCAGTATTACACCGGGGTATGGGGACATTATTTGTATATGATTACTATTTCATTTGTGATCTAGGCGTCGATCAAGGGGTCATCTGACCGAATTCCCTGTACTAGCATATTCAGGATTTCGCGCTATGCACATTGAGGTAACTATTCATGTGGATGTGGTTTGTCAAGATAGGTAGAGCGCACGCTTTCCGATAATGAGATCCCGAGTTCGAACCATGCCCACTGCCTTTTTGTCCTACAGCAAGACAATTTATCCACAATTATTGCTGCTCTCTACTCAGGTGTATACATGGGGACCCGGTAGGAGGTTAAAGCCTTTAAGTGAACGATCTTCTCAATGCCCATGAGCCACTTGAAGGAATGCTCCCAGGGAGTGGAGATGGTGCACACAATGTGCGCTGGTTTGCATTGTATCCTATGACCGGGGTAATAATATCATTGTAAAGCGCTTAGAATTGATTATCAATCATATAGGCGCTATATAAATCGAAACAATATATGATTCAAAATTTAGTTTCTGCACTTTGCATCTCCGAAACAAGAGGGCACTCGAATTAACCAGTATTACACCGGGGTATGGGGACATTATTTGTATATGATTACTATTTCATTTGTGATCTAGGCGTCGATCAAGGGGTCATCTGACCGAATTCCCTGTACTAGCATATTCAGGATTTCGCGCTATGCACATTGAGGTAACTATTCATGTGGATGTGGTTTGTCAAGATTGGTAGAGCGCACGCTTTCCGATAATGAGATCCCGAGTTCGAACCATGCCCACTGCCTTTTTGTCCTTACAGCAAGACAATTTATCCACAATTATTGCTGCTCTCTACTCAGGTGTATATTTGGAGACCCGGTAGGAGGTTAAAGTCTTTAAGTGAACGATCTTCCCAATGCCCATGAGCCACTTGGAAGGAATGCTCCCCAGGGAGTGGAGATGGTGCACACAATGTGCGCTTGTTTGCATTGTATCCTATGACCGGGGTAATAATATCATTGTAAAGCGCTTAGAATTGATTATCAATCATATAGGCGCTATATAAATCGAAACAATATTATGATTCAACAATTTATTTTTGCACTTTGCATCTCCGAAACAAGAGGGCACTCGAATTAACCAGTATTACACCGGGGTATGGGGACATTATTTGTATATGATTACTATTTCATTTGTGATCTAGGCGTCGATCAAGGGGTCATCTGACCGAATTCCCTGTACTAGCATATTCAGGATTTCGCGCTATGCACATTGAGGTAACTATTCATGTGGATGTGGTTTGTCAAGATTGGTAGAGCGCACGCTTTCCGATAATGAGATCCCGAGTTCGAACCATGCCCACTGCCTTTTGTCCTTCAGCAAGACAATTTATCCACAATTATTGCTGCTCTCTACTCAGGTGTATATATGGAGACCCGGTAGGAGGTTAAAGTCTTTAAGTGAACGATCTTCTCAATGCCCATGAGCCACTTGGAAGGAATGCTCCCCAGGGAGTGGAGATGGTGCACACAATGTGCGCTTGTTTGCATTGTATCCTATGACCGGGGTAATAATATCATTGTAAAGCGCTTAGAATTGATTATCAATCATATAGGCGCTATATAAATCGAAACAATATTATGATTCAACAATTTAGTTTTTGCACTTTGCATCTCCGAAACAAGAGGGCACTCGAATTAACCAGTATTACACCGGGGTATGGGGACATTATTTGTATATGATTACTATTTCATTTGTGATCTAGGCGTCGATCAAGGGGTCATCTGACCGAATTCCCTGTACTAGCATATTCAGGATTTCGCGCTATGCACATTGAGGTAACTATTCATGTGGATGTGGTTTGTCAAGATTGGTAGAGCGCACGCTTTCCGATAATGAGATCCCGAGTTCGAACCATGCCCACTGCCTTTTTGTCCTACAGCAAGACAATTTATCCACAATTATTGCTGCTCTCTACTCAGGTGTATATTTGGAGACCCGGTAGGAGGTTAAAGTCTTTAAGTGAACGATCTTCCCAATGCCCATGAGCCACTTGGAAGGAAAGCTCCCAGGGAGTGGAGATGGTGCACACAATGTGCGCTTGTTTGCATTGTATCCTATGACCGGGGTAATAATATCATTGTAAAGCGCTTAGAATTGATTATCAATCATATAGGCGCTATATAAATCGAAACAATATTATGATTCAACAATTTAGTTTCTGCACTTTGCATCTCCGAAACAAGAGGGCACTCGAATTAACCAGTATTACACCGGGGTATGGGGACATTATTTGTATATGATTACTATTTCATTTGTGATCTAGGCGTCGATCAAGGGGTCATCTGACCGAATTCCCTGTACTAGCATATTCAGGATTTCGCGCTATGCACATTGAGGTAACTATTCATGTGGATGTGGTTTGTCAAGATTGGTAGAGCGCACGCTTTCCGATAATGAGATCCCGAGTTCGAACCATGCCCACTGCCTTTTGTCCTACAGCAAGACAATTTATCCACAATTATTGCTCTCTCTACTCAGGTGTGTACATGGGGACCCGGTAGGAGACGAAAGCCTTCATTTGAAAGATTTTCTTAATGCCCATTAGCCACTTAGTAGGAAAGCTCCCAGGGAGTGGAGATGGTGCACACAATGTGCGCTGGTTTGCATTGTATCCTATGACCGGGGTAATAATATCATTGTAAAGCGCTTAGAATTGATTATCAATCATATAGGCGCTATATAAATCGAAACAATATTATGATTCAACAATTTAGTTTCTGCACTTTGCATCTCCGAAACAAGAGGGCACTCGAATTAACCAGTATTACACCGGGGTATGGGGACATTATTTGTATATGATTACTATTTCATTTGTGATCTAGGCGTCGATCAAGGGGTCATCTGACCGAATTCCCTGTACTAGCATATTCAGGATTTCGCGCTATGCACATTGAGGTAACTATTCATGTGGATGTGGTTTGTCAAGATTGGTAGAGCGCACGCTTTCCGATAATGAGATCCCGAGTTCGAACCATGCCCACTGCCTTTTGTCCTACAGCAAGACAATTTATCCACAATTATTGCTGCTCTCTACTCAGGTGTATATTTGGAGACCCGGTAGGAGGTTAAAGTCTTTAAGTGAACGATCTTCTCAATGCCCATGAGCCACTTGGAAGGAATGCTCCCCAGGGAGTGGAGATGGTGCACACAATGTGCGCTGGTTTGCATTGTATCCTATGACCGGGGTAATAATATCATTGTAAAGCGCTTAGAATTGATTATCAATCATATAGGCGCTATATAAATCGAAACAATATTATGATTCAAGAATTTAGTTTTGCACTTTGCATCTCCGAAACAAGAGGGCACTCGAATTAACCAGTATTACACCGGGGTATGGGGACATTATTTGTATATGATTACTATTTCATTTGTGATCTAGGCGTCGATCAAGGGGTCATCTGACCGAATTCCCTGTACTAGCATATTCAGGATTTCGCGCTATGCACATTGAGGTAACTATTCATGTGGATGTGGTTTGTCAAGATTGGTAGAGCGCACGCTTTCCGATAATGAGATCCCGAGTTCGAACCATGCCCACTGCCTTTTGTCCTACAGCAAGACAATTTATCCACAATTATTGCTGCTCTCTACTCAGGTGTGTACATGGAGACCCGGTAGGAGTTAAAGTCTTCATTTGAACGATCTTCTCAATGCCCATTAGCCACTTGGAAGGAAAGCTCCCAAGGGAGTGGAGATGGTGCACACAATGTGCGCTGGTTTGCATTGTATCCTATGACCGGGGTAATAATATCATTGTAAAGCGCTTAGAATTGATTATCAATCATATAGGCGCTATATAAATCGAAACAATATTATGATTCAACAATTTAGTTTCTGCACTTTGCATCTCCGAAACAAGAGGGCACTCGAATTAACCAGTATTACACCGGGGTATGGGGACATTATTTGTATATGATTACTATTTCATTTGTGATCTAGGCGTCGATCAAGGGGTCATCTGACCGAATTCCCTGTACTAGCATATTCAGGATTTCGCGCTATGCACATTGAGGTAACTATTCATGTGGATGTGGTTTGTCAAGATAGGTAGAGCGCACGCTTTCCGATAATGAGATCCCGAGTTCGAACCATGCCCACTGCCTTTTTGTCCTACAGCAAGACAATTTATCCACAATTATTGCTGCTCTCTACTCAGGTGTGTACATGGGACCCGGTAGGAGGTTAAAGTCTTTAAGTGAACGATCTTCTCAATGCCCATGAGCCACTTGGAAGGAATGCTCCCCAGGGAGTGGAGATGGTGCACACAATGTGCGCTGGTTTGCATTGTATCCTATGACCGGGGTAATAATATCATTGTAAAGCGCTTAGAATTGATTATCAATCATATAGGCGCTATATAAATCGAAACAATATTATGATTCAACAATTTAGTTTCTGCACTTTGCATCTCCGAAACAAGAGGGCACTCGAATTAACCAGTATTACACCGGGGTATGGGGACATTATTTGTATATGATTACTATTTCATTTGTGATCTAGGCGTCGATCAAGGGGTCATCTGACCGAATTCCCTGTACTAGCATATTCAGGATTTCGCGCTATGCACATTGAGGTAACTATTCATGTGGATGTGGTTTGTCAAGATTGGTAGAGCGCACGCTTTCCGATAATGAGATCCCGAGTTCGAACCATGCCCACTGCCTTTTGTCCTACAGCAAGACAATTTATCCACAATTATTGCTGCTCTCTACTCAGGTGTATATTTGGAGACCCGGTAGGAGGTTAAAGTCTTTAAGTGAACGATCTTCCCAATGCCCATGAGCCACTTGGAAGGAATGCTCCCAGGGAGTGGAGATGGTGCACACAATGTGCGCTTGTTTGCATTGTATCCTATGACCGGGGTAATAATATCATTGTAAAGCGCTTAGAATTGATTATCAATCATATAGGCGCTATATAAATCGAAACAATATTATGATTCAACAATTTAGTTTCTGCACTTTGCATCTCCGAAACAAGAGGGCACTCGAATTAACCAGTATTACACCGGGGTATGGGGACATTATTTGTATATGATTACTATTTCATTTGTGATCTAGGCGTCGATCAAGGGGTCATCTGACCGAATTCCTGTACTAGCATATTCAGGATTTCGCGCTATGCACATTGAGGTAACTATTCATGTGGATGTGGTTTGTCAAGATTGGTAGAGCGCACGCTTTCCGATAATGAGATCCCGAGTTCGAACCATGCCCACTGCCTTTTTGTCCTTCAGCAAGACAATTTATCCACAATTATTGCTGCTCTCTACTCAGGTGTATATTGGAGACCCGGTAGGAGGTTAAAGTCTTTAAGTGAACGATCTTCTCAATGCCCATGAGCCACTTGGAAGGAATGCTCCCAGGGAGTGGAGATGGTGCACACAATGTGCGCTTGTTTGCATTGTATACCCTATGACCGGGGTAATAATATCATTGTAAAGCGCTTAGAATTGATTATCAATCATATAGGCGCTATATAAATCGAAACAATATTATGATTCAACAATTTATTTCTGCACTTTGCATCTCGAAACAAGAGGGCACTCGAATTAACCAGTATTACACCGGGGTATGGGGACATTATTTGTATATGATTACTATTTCATTTGTGATCTAGGCGTCGATCAAGGGGTCATCTGACCGAATTCCTGTACTAGCATATTCAGGATTTCGCGCTATGCACATTGAGGTAACTATTCATGTGGATGTGGTTTTTCAAGATTGGTAGAGCGCACGCTTTCCGATAATGAGATCCCGAGTTCGAACCATGCCCACTGCCTTTTTGTCCTACAGCAAACAATTTATCCACAATTATTGCTGCTCTCTACTCAGGTGTATATTTGGAGACCCGGTAGGAGGTTAAAGTCTTTAAGTGAACGATCTTCCCAATGCCCATGAGCCACTTGGAAGTTCCCCAGAGTGGAGATGGTGCACACAATGTGCGCTGGTTTGCATTGTATCTATGACCGGGGTAATAATATCATTGTAAAGCGCTTAGAATTGATTATCAATCATATATAGGCGCTATATAAATCGAAACAATATTATGATTCAACAATTTAGTTTCTGCACTTTGCATCTCCGAAACAAGAGGGCACTCGAATTAACCAGTATTACACCGGGGTATGGGGACATTATTTGTATATGATTACTATTTCATTTGTGATCTAGGCGTCGATCAAGGGGTCATCTGACCGAATTCCCTGTACTAGCATATTCAGGATTTCGCGCTATGCACATTGAGGTAACTATTCATGTGGATGTGGTTTGTCAAGATTGGTAGAGCGCACGCTTTCCGATAATGAGATCCGAGTTCGAACCATGTCCACTGCCTTTTTGTCCTACAGCAAGACAATTTATCCAATTATTGCTGCTCTCTACTCAGGTGTATATTGGAGACCCGGTAGGAGGTTAAAGTCTTTAAGTGAACGATCTTCCCAATGCCCATGAGCCACTTGGAAGGAATGCTCCCCAGGGAGTGGAGATGGTGCACACAATGTGCGCTGGTTTGCATTGTATCCTATGACCGGGGTAATAATATCATTGTAAAGCGCTTAGAATTGATATCAATCATATATAGGCGCTATATAAATCGAAACAATATTATGATTCAACAATTTAGTTTCTGCACTTTGCATCCGAAACAAGAGGGCACTCGAATTAACCAGTATTACACCGGGGTATGGGGACATTATTTGTATATGATTACTATTTCATTTGTGATCTAGGCGTCGATCAAGGGGTCATCTGACCGAATTCTGTACTAGCATATTCAGGATTTCGCGCTATGCACATTGAGGTAACTATTCATGTGGATGTGGTTTGTCAAGATTGGTAGAGCGCACGCTTTCCGATAATGAGATCCCGAGTTCGAACCATGCCCACTGCCTTTTTGTCCTACAGCAAGACAATTTATCCACAATTATTGCTTCTCTCTACTCAGGTGTGTATTTGGAGACCCGTTAGGAGGTTAAAGTCTTTAAGTGAACGATCTTCTCAATGCCCATTAGCTGCTTGGAAGGAAAGCTCCCAGGAGTGGAGATGGTGCACACAATGTGCGCTGGTTTGCATTGTATCCTATGACCGGGGTAATAATATCATTGTAAAGCGCTTAGAATTGATTATCAATCATATAGGCGCTATATAAATCGAAACAATATTATGATTCAACAATTTAGTTTCTGCACTTTGCATCTCCGAAACAAGAGGGCACTCGAATTAACCAGTATTACACCGGGGTATGGGGACATTATTTGTATATGATTACTATTTCATTTGTGATCTAGGCGTCGATCAAGGGGGTCATCTGACCGAATTCCCTGTACTAGCATATTCAGGATTTCGCGCTATGCACATTGAGGTAACTATTCATGTGGATGTGGTTTGTCAAGATTGGTAGAGCGCACGCTTTCCGATAATGAGATCCCGAGTTCGAACCATGCCCACTGCCTTTTTGTCCTACAGCAAGACAATTTATCCACAATTATTGCTTCTCTCTACTCAGGTGTGTATTTGGAGACCCGTTAGGAGGTTCAGGTCTTTAAGTGAACGATCTTCCCAATGCCCATTAGCTGCTTGGAAGGAAAGCTCCCAGAGTGGAGATGGTGCACACAATGTGCGCTGGTTTGCATTGTATCCTATGACCGGGGTAATAATATCATTGTAAAGCGCTTAGAATTGATTATCAATCATATAGGCGCTATATAAATCGAAACAATATCATGATTCAAAACTTTCATTTTTGCACTTTGCATCTCCGAAACAAGAGGGCACTCGAATTAACCAGTATTACACCGGGGTATGGGGACATTATTTGTATATGATTACTATTTCATTTGTGATCTAGGCGTCGATCAAGGGGTCATCTGACCGAATTCCCTGTACTAGCATATTCAGGATTTCGCGCTATGCACATTGATGTAACTATTCATGTGGATGTGGTTTGTCAAGATTGGTAGAGCGCACGCTTTCCGATAATGAGATCCCGAGTTCGAACCATGCCCACTGCCTTTTTGTCCTACGGCAAGACAATTTATCGATGATTATTGCTGCTCTCTACTCAGGTGTATATGGAGACCCGGTAGGAGGTTAAAGTCTTTAAGTGAACGATCTTCCCAATGCCCATGAGCCACTTGGAAGGAATGCTTCCCAGGGAGTGAAGATGGTGCACACAATGTGCGCTTGTTTGCATTGTACCCTATGACCGGGGTAATAATATCATGTTAAAGCGCTTAGAATTGATTATCAATCATATAGGCGCTATATAAATCGAAACAATATTATGATTCAACAATTTAGTTTTGCACTTTGCATCTCCGAAACAAGAGGGCACTCGAATTAACCAGTATTACACCGGGGTATGGGGACATTATTTGTATATGATTACTATTTCATTTGTGATCTAGGCGTCGATCAAGGGGGTCATCTGACCGAATTCCCTGTACTAGCATATTCAGGATTTCGCGCTATGCACATTGAGGTAACTATCCATGTGGATGTGGTTTGTCAAGATTGGTAGAGCGCACGCTTTCCGATAATGAGATCCCGAGTTCGAACCATGTCCACTGCCTTTTTGTCCTACAGCAAGACAATTTATCCACAATTATTGCTGCTCTCTACTCAGGTGTGTATTTGGGGACCCGGTAGGAGGTTAAAGTCTTTAAGTGAACGATCTTCTTAATGCCCATTAGCCACTTGGAAGGAATGCTCCCCAGGAGTGGAGATGGTGCACACAATGTGCGCTGGTTTGCATTGTATCCTATGACCGGGGTAATAATATCATTGTAAAGCGCTTAGAATTGATTATCAATCATATGGCGCTATATAAATCGAAACAATATCATGATTCAAAACTTTCATTTTGCACTTTGCATCTCCGAAACAAGAGGGCACTCGAATTAACCAGTATTACACGGGGTATGGGGACATTATTTGTATATGATTACTATTTCATTTGTGATCTAGGGGTCGATCAAGGGGGTCATCTGACCGAATTTCCTGTACTAGCATATTCAGGATTTCGCGCTATGCACATTGAGGTAACTATTCATGTGGATGTGGTTTGTCAAGATTGGTAGAGCGCACGCTTTCCGATAATGAGATCGAGTTCGAACCATGCCCACTGCCTTTTTGTCCTTCAGCAAGCAATTTATCCACAATTATTGCTGCTCTCTACTCAGGTGTATATTTGGAGACCCGGTAGGAGGTTAAAGTCTTTAAGTGAACGATCTTCCCAATGCCCATGAGCCACTTGGAAGGAATGCTCCCCAGGGAGTGGAGATGGTGCACACAATGTGCGCTGGTTTGCATTGTATCCTATGACCGGGGTAATAATATCATTGTAAAGCGCTTAGAATTGATTATCAATCATATAGGCGCTATATAAATCGAAACAATATTATGATTCAACAATTTAATTTTTGCACTTTGCATCTCGGAAACAAGAGGGCACTCGAATTAACCAGTATTACACCGGGGTATGGGGACATTATTTGTATATGATTACTATTTCATTTGTGATCTAGGCGTCGATCAAGGGGTCATCTGACCGAATTCCCTGTACTAGCATATTCAGGATTTCGCGCTATGCACATTGAGGTAACTATTCATGTGGATGTGGTTTGTCAAGATTGGTAGAGCGCACGCTTTCCGATAATGAGATCCCGAGTTCGAACCATGCCCACTGCCTTTTTGTCCTACAGCAAGACAATTTATCCACAATTATTGCTCTCTCTACTCAGGTGTGTACATGGGGACCCGGTAGGAGGTTAAAGTCTTTAAGTGAACGATCTTCTTAATGCCCATTAGCCACTTGGAAGGAATGCTCCCAGGAGTGGAGATGGTGCACACAATGTGCGCTGGTTTGCATTGTATCCTATGACCGGGGTAATAATATCATTGTAAAGCGCTTAGAATTGATTATCAATCATATAGGCGCTATATAAATCGAAACAATATTATGATTCAACAATTTAATTTTGCACTTTGCATCTCCGAAACAAGAGGGCACTCGAATTAACCAGTATTACACCGGGGTATGGGGACATTATTTGTATATGATTACTATTTCATTTGTGATCTAGGCGTCGATCAAGGGGTCATCTGACCGAATTCCCTGTACTAGCATATTCAGGATTTCGCGCTATGCACATTGAGGTAACTATTCATGTGGATGTGGTTTTCAAGATTGGTAGAGCGCACGCTTTCCGATAATGAGATCCCGAGTTCGAACCATGCCCACTGCCTTTTGTCCTACAGCAAGACAATTTATCCACAATTATTGCTGCTCTCTACTCAGGTGTGTACATGGGGACCCGGTAGGAGGTTAAAGTCTTTAAGTGAACGATCTTCAATGCCCATGAGCCACTTGGAAGGAATGCTCCCCAGGGAGTGGAGATGGTGCACACAATGTGCGCTGGTTTGCATTGTATCCTATGACCGGGGTAATAATATCATTGTAAAGCGCTTAGAATTGATTATCAATCATATAGGCGCTATATAAATCGAAACAATATTATGATTCAACAATTTATTTTGCACTTTGCATCTCCGAAACAAGAGGGCACTCGAATTAACCAGTATTACACGGGGTATGGGGACATTATTTGTATATGATTACTATTTCATTTGTGATCTAGGCGTCGATCAAGGGGTCATCTGACCGAATTCCCTGTACTAGCATATTCAGGATTTCGCGCTATGCACATTGAGGTAACTATTCATGTGGATGTGGTTTGTCAAGATTGGTAGAGCGCACGCTTTCCGATAATGAGATCCCGAGTTCGAACCATGCCCACTGCCTTTTGTCCTCAGCAAGCAATTTATCGATGATTATTGCTGCTCTCTACTCAGGTGTATATTTGGAGACCCGGTAGGAGGTTAAAGTCTTTAAGTGAACGATCTTCTCAATGCCCATGAGCCACTTGGAAGGAATGCTCCCAAGGGAGTGGAGATGGTGCACACAATGTGCGCTTGTTTGCATTGTACCCTATGACCGGGGTAATAATATCATTGTAAAGCGCTTAGAATTGATTATCAATCATATAGGCGCTATATAAATCGAAACAATATTATGATTCAACAATTTAGTTTCTGCACTTTGCATCTCGAAACAAGAGGGCACTCGAATTAACCAGTATTACACCGGGGTATGGGGACATTATTTGTATATGATTACTATTTCATTTGTGATCTAGGCGTCGATCAAGGGGTCATCTGACCGAATTCCCTGTACTAGCATATTCAGGATTTCGCGCTATGCACATTGAGGTAACTATTCATGTGGATGTGGTTTGTCAAGATTGGTAGAGCGCACGCTTTCCGATAATGAGATCCCGAGTTCGAACCATGCCCACTGCCTTTTGTCCTACAGCAAGACAATTTATCCACAATTATTGCTGCTCTCTACTCAGGTGTGTACATGGGGACCCGGTAGGAGGTTAAAGTCTTTAAGTGAACGATCTTCTTAATGCCCATGAGCCACTTGGAAGGAATGCTCCCAGGGAGTGGAGATGGTGCACACAATGTGCGCTTGTTTGCATTGTATCCTATGACCGGGGTAATAATATCATTGTAAAGCGCTTAGAATTGATTATCAATCATATAGGCGCTATATAAATCGAAACAATATTATGATTCAACAATTTAGTTTCTGCACTTTGCATCTCCGAAACAAGAGGGCACTCGAATTAACCAGTATTACACCGGGGTATGGGGACATTATTTGTATATGATTACTATTTCATTTGTGATCTAGGCGTCGATCAAGGGGTCATCTGACCGAATTCCCTGTACTAGCATATTCAGGATTTCGCGCTATGCACATTGAGGTAACTATTCATGTGGATGTGGTTTGTCAAGATTGGTAGAGCGCACGCTTTCCGATAATGAGATCCCGAGTTCGAACCATGCCCACTGCCTTTTTGTCCTACAGCAAGACAATTTATCCACAATTATTGCTGCTCTCTACTCAGGTGTGTACATGGGGACCCGGTAGGAGGTTAAAGTCTTTAAGTGAACGATCTTCCCAGTGCCCATGAGCCACTTGGAAGGAATGCTCCCAGGGAGTGGAGATGGTGCACACAATGTGCGCTGGTTTGCATTGTATCCTATGACCGGGGTAATAATATCATTGTAAAGCGCTTAGAATTGATTATCAATCATATAGGCGCTATATAAATCGAAACAATATTATGATTCAACAATTTAGTTTCTGAACTTTACATCTCCGAAACAAGAGGGCACTCGAATTAACCAGTATTACACGGGGTATGGGGACATTATTTGTATATGATTACTATTTCATTTGTGATCTAGGCGTCGATCAAGGGGTCATCTGACCGAATTCCCTGTACTAGCATATTCAGGATTTCGCGCTATGCACATTGAGGTAACTATTCATGTGGATGTGGTTTGTCAAGATTGGTAGAGCGCACGCTTTCCGATAATGAGATCCCGAGTTCGAACCATGCCCACTGCCTTTTTGTCCTTCAGCAAGCTAATTTATCGACAATTATTGCTGCTCTCTACTCAGGTGTATATTTGGAGACCCGGTAGGAGGTTAAAGTCTTTAAGTGAACGATCTTCTCAATGCCCATGAGCCACTTGGAAGGAATGCTCCCCAGGGAGTGGAGATGGTGCACACAATGTGCGCTTGTTTGCATTGTACCCTATGACCGGGGTAATAATATCATTGTAAAGCGCTTAGAATTGATTATCAATCATATAGGCGCTATATAAATCGAAACAATATTATGATTCAAAAATTTAGTTTCTGCACTTTGCATCTCCGAAACAAGAGGGCACTCGAATTAACCAGTATTACACCGGGGTATGGGGACATTATTTGTATATGATTACTATTTCATTTGTGATCTAGGCGTCGATCAAGGGGGTCATCTGACCGAATTCCCTGTACTAGCATATTCAGGATTTCGCGCTATGCACATTGAGGTAACTATTCATGTGGATGTTGTTTGTCAAGATAGGTAGAGCGCACGCTTTCCGATAATGAGATCCCGAGTTCGAACCATGCCCACTGCCTTTTGTCCTACAGCAAGACAATTTATCCACAATTATTGCTGCTCTCTACTCAGGTGTGTACATGGGGACCCGGTAGGAGGTTAAAGTCTTTAAGTGAACGATCTTCTCAATGCCCATGAGCCACTTGGAAGGAATGCTCCCAGGGAGTGGAGATGGTGCACACAATGTGCGCTGGTTTGCATTGTATCCTATGACCGGGGTAATAATATCATTGTAAAGCGCTTAGAATTGATTATCAATCATATAGGCGCTATATAAATCGAAACAATATTATGATTCAACAATTTATTTTTGCACTTTGCATCTCCGAAACAAGAGGGCACTCGAATTAACCAGTATTACACCGGGGTATGGGGACATTATTTGTATATGATTACTATTTCATTTGTGATCTAGGCGTCGATCAAGGGGTCATCTGACCGAATTCCCTGTACTAGCATATTCAGGATTTCGCGCTATGCACATTGAGGTAACTATTCATGTGGATGTGGTTTGTCAAGATTGGTAGAGCGCACGCTTTCCGATAATGAGATCCCGAGTTCGAACCATGCCCACTGCCTTTTTGTCCTACAGCAAGACAATTTATCCACAATTATTGCTGCTCTCTACTCAGGTGTGTACATGGGGACCCGGTAGGAGGTTAAAGTCTTTAAGTGAACGATCTTCCCAGTGCCCATGAGCCACTTGGAAGGAATGCTCCCCAGGAGTGGAGATGGTGCACACAATGTGCGCTTGTTTGCATTGTATCCTATGACCGGGGTAATAATATCATTGTAAAGCGCTTAGAATTGATTATCAATCATATAGGCGCTATATAAATCGAAACAATATTATGATTCAACAATTTAGTTTTTGCACTTTGCATCTCCGAAACAAGAGGGCACTCGAATTAACCAGTATTACACCGGGGTATGGGGACATTATTTGTATATGATTACTATTTCATTTGTGATCTAGGCGTCGATCAAGGGGTCATCTGACCGAATTCCCTGTACTAGCATATTCAGGATTTCGCGCTATGCACATTGAGGTAACTATTCATGTGGATGTGGTTTGTCAAGATTGGTAGAGCGCACGCTTTCCGATAATGAGATCCCGAGTTCGAACCATGCCCACTGCCTTTTTGTCCTACAGCAAGACAATTTATCCACAATTATTGCTGCTCTCTACTCAGGTGTATATTTGGAGACCCGGTAGGAGGTTAAAGTCTTTAAGTGAACGATCTTCTCAATGCCCATGAGCCACTTGGAAGGAATGCTCCCCAGGGAGTGGAGATGGTGCACACAATGTGCGCTTGTTTGCATTGTACCCTATGACCGGGGTAATAATATCATTGTAAAGCGCTTAGAATTGATTATCAATCATATAGGCGCTATATAAATCGAAACAATATTATGATTCAACAATTTATTTTGCACTTTGCATCTCGAAACAAGAGGGCACTCGAATTAACCAGTATTACACCGGGGTATGGGGACATTATTTGTATATGATTACTATTTCATTTGTGATCTAGGCGTCGATCAAGGGGTCATCTGACCGAATTCCCTGTACTAGCATATTCAGGATTTCGCGCTATGCACATTGAGGTAACTATTCATGTGGATGTGGTTTGTCAAGATTGGTAGAGCGCACGCTTTCCGATAATGAGATCCCGAGTTCGAACCATGCCCACTGCCTTTTTGTCCTACAGCAAGACAATTTATCCACAATTATTGCTGCTCTCTACTCAGGTGTATACATGGGGACCCGGTAGGAGGTTAAAGTCTTTAAGTGAACGATCTTCCCAATGCCCATGAGCCACTTGGAAGGAATGCTCCCAGGGAGTGGAGATGGTGCACACAATGTGCGCTGGTTTGCATTGTATCCTATGACCGGGGTAATAATATCATTGTAAAGCGCTTAGAATTGATTATTAATCATATAGGCGCTATATAAATCGAAACAATATTATGATTCAACAATTTCATTTTGCACTTTGCATCTCGAAACAAGAGGGCACTCGAATTAACCAGTATTACACCGGGGTATGGGGACATTATTTGTATATGATTACTATTTCATTTGTGATCTAGGCGTCGATCAAGGGGTCATCTGACCGAATTCCCTGTACTAGCATATTCAGGATTTCGCGCTATGCACATTGAGGTAACTATTCATGTGGATGTGGTTTTCAAGATTGGTAGAGCGCACGCTTTCCGATAATGAGATCCCGAGTTCGAACCATGCCCACTGCCTTTTTGTCCTACAGCAAGACAATTTATCCACAATTATTGCTGCTCTCTACTCAGGTGTATATTTGGAGACCCGGTAGGAGGTTAAAGTCTTTAAGTGAACGATCTTCCCAATGCCCATGAGCCACTTGGAAGGAATGCTCCCCAGGGAGTGGAGATGGTGCACACAATGTGCGCTGGTTTGCATTGTATCCTATGACCGGGGTAATAATATCATTGTAAAGCGCTTAGAATTGATTATCAATCATATATAGGCGCTATATAAATCGAAACAATATTATGATTCAAAATTTCATTTTGCACTTTGCATCTCGAAACAAGAGGGCACTCGAATTAACCAGTATTACACCGGGGTATGGGGACATTATTTGTATATGATTACTATTTCATTTGTGATCTAGGCGTCGATCAAGGGGTCATCTGACCGAATTCCCTGTACTAGCATATTCAGGATTTCGCGCTATGCACATTGAGGTAACTATTCATGTGGATGTGGTTTGTCAAGATTGGTAGAGCGCACGCTTTCCGATAATGAGATCCCGAGTTCGAACCATGCCCACTGCCTTTTTGTCCTTCAGCAAGACAATTTATCCACAATTATTGCTGCTCTCTACTCAGGTGTATATTTGGAGACCCGGTAGGAGGTTAAAGTCTTTAAGTGAACGATCTTCTCAATGCCCATGAGCCACTTGGAAGGAATGCTCCCCAGGGAGTGGAGATGGTGCACACAATGTGCGCTTGTTTGCATTGTATCCTATGACCGGGGTAATAATATCATTGTAAAGCGCTTAGAATTGATTATCAATCATATAGGCGCTATATAAATCGAAACAATATTATGATTCAACAATTTATTTTGCACTTTGCATCTCGAAACAAGAGGGCACTCGAATTAACCAGTATTACACCGGGGTATGGGGACATTATTTGTATATGATTACTATTTCATTTGTGATCTAGGCGTCGATCAAGGGGTCATCTGACCGAATTCCCTGTACTAGCATATTCAGGATTTCGCGCTATGCACATTGAGGTAACTATTCATGTGGATGTGGTTTGTCAAGATTGGTAGAGCGCACGCTTTCCGATAATGAGATCCCGAGTTCGAACCATGCCCACTGCCTTTTTGTCCTACAGCAAGACAATTTATCCACAATTATTGCTGCTCTCTACTCAGGTGTATATTTGGAGACCCGGTAGGAGGTTAAAGTCTTTAAGTGAACGATCTTCCCAATGCCCATGAGCCACTTGGAAGGAATGCTCCCCAGGGAGTGGAGATGGTGCACACAATGTGCGCTGGTTTGCATTGTATCCTATGACCGGGGTAATAATATCATTGTAAAGCGCTTAGAATTGATTATCAATCATATATAGGCGCTATATAAATCGAAACAATATTATGATTCAAAATTTCATTTTTGCACTTTGCATCTCGAAACAAGAGGGCACTCGAATTAACCAGTATTACACCGGGGTATGGGGACATTATTTGTATATGATTACTATATCATTTGTGATCTAGGCGTCGATCAAGGGGTCATCTGACCGAATTCCCTGTACTAGCATATTCAGGATTTCGCGCTATGCACATTGAGGTAACTATTCATGTGGATGTGGTTTGTCAAGATTGGTAGAGCGCACGCTTTCCGATAATGAGATCCCGAGTTCGAACCATGCCCACTGCCTTTTTGTCCTTCAGCAAGACAATTTATCCACAATTATTGCTGCTCTCTACTCAGGTGTATATTTGGAGACCCGGTAGGAGGTTAAAGTCTTTAAGTGAACGATCTTCTCAATGCCCATGAGCCACTTGGAAGGAATGCTCCCCAGGGAGTGGAGATGGTGCACACAATGTGCGCTTGTTTGCATTGTACCCTATGACCGGGGTAATAATATCATTGTAAAGCGCTTAGAATTGATTATCAATCATATAGGCGCTATATAAATCGAAACAATATTATGATTCAACAATTTATTTTGCACTTTGCATCTCGAAACAAGAGGGCACTCGAATTAACCAGTATTACACCGGGGTATGGGGACATTATTTGTATATGATTACTATTTCATTTGTGATCTAGGCGTCGATCAAGGGGTCATCTGACCGAATTCCCTGTACTAGCATATTCAGGATTTCGCGCTATGCACATTGAGGTAACTATTCATGTGGATGTGGTTTGTCAAGATTGGTAGAGCGCACGCTTTCCGATAATGAGATCCCGAGTTCGAACCATGCCCACTGCCTTTTTGTCCTTCAGCAAGACAATTTATCCACAATTATTGCTGCTCTCTACTCAGGTGTATATTTGGAGACCCGGTAGGAGGTTAAAGTCTTTAAGTGAACGATCTTCTCAATGCCCATGAGCCACTTGGAAGGAATGCTCCCCAGGGAGTGGAGATGGTGCACACAATGTGCGCTTGTTTGCATTGTACCCTATGACCGGGGTAATAATATCATTGTAAAGCGCTTAGAATTGATTATCAATCATATAGGCGCTATATAAATCGAAACAATATTATGATTCAACAATTTATTTTTGCACTTTGCATCTCGAAACAAGAGGGCACTCGAATTAACCAGTATTACACCGGGGTATGGGGACATTATTTGTATATGATTACTATTTCATTTGTGATCTAGGCGTCGATCAAGGGGTCATCTGACCGAATTCCCTGTACTAGCATATTCAGGATTTCGCGCTATGCACATTGAGGTAACTATTCATGTGGATGTGGTTTGTCAAGATTGGTAGAGCGCACGCTTTCCGATAATGAGATCCCGAGTTCGAACCATGCCCACTGCCTTTTTGTCCTTCAGCAAGACAATTTATCCACAATTATTGCTGCTCTCTACTCAGGTGTATATTTGGAGACCCGGTAGGAGGTTAAAGTCTTTAAGTGAACGATCTTCTCAATGCCCATGAGCCACTTGGAAGGAATGCTCCCCAGGGAGTGGAGATGGTGCACACAATGTGCGCTTGTTTGCATTGTACCCTATGACCGGGGTAATAATATCATTGTAAAGCGCTTAGAATTGATTATCAATCATATAGGCGCTATATAAATCGAAACAATATTATGATTCAACAATTTAATTTTTGCACTTTGCATCTCGAAACAAGAGGGCACTCGAATTAACCAGTATTACACCGGGGTATGGGGACATTATTTGTATATGATTACTATTTCATTTGTGATCTAGGCGTCGATCAAGGGGTCATCTGACCGAATTCCCTGTACTAGCATATTCAGGATTTCGCGCTATGCACATTGAGGTAACTATTCATGTGGATGTGGTTTGTCAAGATTGGTAGAGCGCACGCTTTCCGATAATGAGATCCCGAGTTCGAACCATGCCCACTGCCTTTTTGTCCTTCAGCAAGACAATTTATCCACAATTATTGCTGCTCTCTACTCAGGTGTATATTTGGAGACCCGGTAGGAGGTTAAAGTCTTTAAGTGAACGATCTTCTCAATGCCCATGAGCCACTTGGAAGGAATGCTCCCCAGGGAGTGGAGATGGTGCACACAATGTGCGCTTGTTTGCATTGTACCCTATGACCGGGGTAATAATATCATTGTAAAGCGCTTAGAATTGATTATCAATCATATAGGCGCTATATAAATCGAAACAATATTATGATTCAACAATTTAATTTTGCACTTTGCATCTCGAAACAAGAGGGCACTCGAATTAACCAGTATTACACCGGGGTATGGGGACATTATTTGTATATGATTACTATTTCATTTGTGATCTAGGCGTCGATCAAGGGGTCATCTGACCGAATTCCCTGTACTAGCATATTCAGGATTTCGCGCTATGCACATTGAGGTAACTATTCATGTGGATGTGGTTTTTCAAGATTGGTAGAGCGCACGCTTTCCGATAATGAGATCCCGAGTTCGAACCATGCCCACTGCCTTTTTGTCCTTCAGCAAGACAATTTATCCACAATTATTGCTGCTCTCTACTCAGGTGTATATTTGGAGACCCGGTAGGAGGTTAAAGTCTTTAAGTGAACGATCTTCTCAATGCCCATGAGCCACTTGGAAGGAATGCTCCCCAGGGAGTGGAGATGGTGCACACAATGTGCGCTTGTTTGCATTGTACCCTATGACCGGGGTAATAATATCATTGTAAAGCGCTTAGAATTGATTATCAATCATATAGGCGCTATATAAATCGAAACAATATTATGATTCAACAATTTATTTTTGCACTTTGCATCTCGAAACAAGAGGGCACTCGAATTAACCAGTATTACACCGGGGTATGGGGACATTATTTGTATATGATTACTATTTCATTTGTGATCTAGGCGTCGATCAAGGGGTCATCTGACCGAATTCCCTGTACTAGCATATTCAGGATTTCGCGCTATGCACATTGAGGTAACTATTCATGTGGATGTGGTTTTCAAGATTGGTAGAGCGCACGCTTTCCGATAATGAGATCCCGAGTTCGAACCATGCCCACTGCCTTTTTGTCCTTCAGCAAGACAATTTATCCACAATTATTGCTGCTCTCTACTCAGGTGTATATTTGGAGACCCGGTAGGAGGTTAAAGTCTTTAAGTGAACGATCTTCCCAATGCCCATGAGCCACTTGGAAGGAATGCTCCCCAGGGAGTGGAGATGGTGCACACAATGTGCGCTTGTTTGCATTGTACCCTATGACCGGGGTAATAATATCATTGTAAAGCGCTTAGAATTGATTATCAATCATATAGGCGCTATATAAATCGAAACAATATTATGATTCAACAATTTATTTTTGCACTTTGCATCTCGAAACAAGAGGGCACTCGAATTAACCAGTATTACACCGGGGTATGGGGACATTATTTGTATATGATTACTATTTCATTTGTGATCTAGGCGTCGATCAAGGGGTCATCTGACCGAATTCCCTGTACTAGCATATTCAGGATTTCGCGCTATGCACATTGAGGTAACTATTCATGTGGATGTGGTTTGTCAAGATTGGTAGAGCGCACGCTTTCCGATAATGAGATCCCGAGTTCGAACCATGCCCACTGCCTTTTTGTCCTTCAGCAAGACAATTTATCGACAATTATTGCTGCTCTCTACTCAGGTGTATATTTGGAGACCCGGTAGGAGGTTAAAGTCTTTAAGTGAACGATCTTCTCAATGCCCATGAGCCACTTGGAAGGAATGCTCCCCAGGGAGTGGAGATGGTGCACACAATGTGCGCTTGTTTGCATTGTACCCTATGACCGGGGTAATAATATCATTGTAAAGCGCTTAGAATTGATTATCAATCATATAGGCGCTATATAAATCGAAACAATATTATGATTCAACAATTTAATTTTGCACTTTGCATCTCGAAACAAGAGGGCACTCGAATTAACCAGTATTACACCGGGGTATGGGGACATTATTTGTATATGATTACTATTTCATTTGTGATCTAGGCGTCGATCAAGGGGTCATCTGACCGAATTCCCTGTACTAGCATATTCAGGATTTCGCGCTATGCACATTGAGGTAACTATTCATGTGGATGTGGTTTTCAAGATTGGTAGAGCGCACGCTTTCCGATAATGAGATCCCGAGTTCGAACCATGCCCACTGCCTTTTTGTCCTACAGCAAGACAATTTATCCACAATTATTGCTGCTCTCTACTCAGGTGTATATTTGGAGACCCGGTAGGAGGTTAAAGTCTTTAAGTGAACGATCTTCCCAATGCCCATGAGCCACTTGGAAGGAATGCTCCCCAGGGAGTGGAGATGGTGCACACAATGTGCGCTTGTTTGCATTGTACCCTATGACCGGGGTAATAATATCATTGTAAAGCGCTTAGAATTGATTATCAATCATATAGGCGCTATATAAATCGAAACAATATTATGATTCAACAATTTATTTTTGCACTTTGCATCTCGAAACAAGAGGGCACTCGAATTAACCAGTATTACACCGGGGTATGGGGACATTATTTGTATATGATTACTATTTCATTTGTGATCTAGGCGTCGATCAAGGGGTCATCTGACCGAATTCCCTGTACTAGCATATTCAGGATTTCGCGCTATGCACATTGAGGTAACTATTCATGTGGATGTGGTTTGTCAAGATTGGTAGAGCGCACGCTTTCCGATAATGAGATCCCGAGTTCGAACCATGCCCACTGCCTTTTTGTCCTTCAGCAAGACAATTTATCCACAATTATTGCTGCTCTCTACTCAGGTGTATATTTGGAGACCCGGTAGGAGGTTAAAGTCTTTAAGTGAACGATCTTCCCAATGCCCATGAGCCACTTGGAAGGAATGCTCCCCAGGGAGTGGAGATGGTGCACACAATGTGCGCTTGTTTGCATTGTATCCTATGACCGGGGTAATAATATCATTGTAAAGCGCTTAGAATTGATTATCAATCATATAGGCGCTATATAAATCGAAACAATATTATGATTCAACAATTTCATTTTGCACTTTGCATCTCGAAACAAGAGGGCACTCGAATTAACCAGTATTACACCGGGGTATGGGGACATTATTTGTATATGATTACTATTTCATTTGTGATCTAGGCGTCGATCAAGGGGTCATCTGACCGAATTCCCTGTACTAGCATATTCAGGATTTCGCGCTATGCACATTGAGGTAACTATTCATGTGGATGTGGTTTGTCAAGATTGGTAGAGCGCACGCTTTCCGATAATGAGATCCCGAGTTCGAACCATGCCCACTGCCTTTTTGTCCTTCAGCAAGACAATTTATCCACAATTATTGCTGCTCTCTACTCAGGTGTATATTTGGAGACCCGGTAGGAGGTTAAAGTCTTTAAGTGAACGATCTTCTCAATGCCCATGAGCCACTTGGAAGGAATGCTCCCCAGGGAGTGGAGATGGTGCACACAATGTGCGCTTGTTTGCATTGTACCCTATGACCGGGGTAATAATATCATTGTAAAGCGCTTAGAATTGATTATCAATCATATAGGCGCTATATAAATCGAAACAATATTATGATTCAACAATTTAATTTTTGCACTTTGCATCTCGAAACAAGAGGGCACTCGAATTAACCAGTATTACACCGGGGTATGGGGACATTATTTGTATATGATTACTATTTCATTTGTGATCTAGGCGTCGATCAAGGGGTCATCTGACCGAATTCCCTGTACTAGCATATTCAGGATTTCGCGCTATGCACATTGAGGTAACTATTCATGTGGATGTGGTTTGTCAAGATTGGTAGAGCGCACGCTTTCCGATAATGAGATCCCGAGTTCGAACCATGCCCACTGCCTTTTTGTCCTTCAGCAAGACAATTTATCCACAATTATTGCTGCTCTCTACTCAGGTGTATATTTGGAGACCCGGTAGGAGGTTAAAGTCTTTAAGTGAACGATCTTCCCAATGCCCATGAGCCACTTGGAAGGAATGCTCCCCAGGGAGTGGAGATGGTGCACACAATGTGCGCTTGTTTGCATTGTATCCTATGACCGGGGTAATAATATCATTGTAAAGCACTTAGAATTGATTATCAATCATATAGGCGCTATATAAATCGAAACAATATTATGATTCAAAATTTCATTTTGCACTTTGCATCTCGAAACAAGAGGGCACTCGAATTAACCAGTATTACACCGGGGTATGGGGACATTATTTGTATATGATTACTATTTCATTTGTGATCTAGGCGTCGATCAAGGGGTCATCTGACCGAATTCCCTGTACTAGCATATTCAGGATTTCGCGCTATGCACATTGAGGTAACTATTCATGTGGATGTGGTTTGTCAAGATTGGTAGAGCGCACGCTTTCCGATAATGAGATCCCGAGTTCGAACCATGCCCACTGCCTTTTTGTCCTTCAGCAAGACAATTTATCCACAATTATTGCTGCTCTCTACTCAGGTGTATATTTGGAGACCCGGTAGGAGGTTAAAGTCTTTAAGTGAACGATCTTCCCAATGCCCATGAGCCACTTGGAAGGAATGCTCCCCAGGGAGTGGAGATGGTGCACACAATGTGCGCTTGTTTGCATTGTACCCTATGACCGGGGTAATAATATCATTGTAAAGCGCTTAGAATTGATTATCAATCATATAGGCGCTATATAAATCGAAACAATATTATGATTCAACAATTTATTTTTGCACTTTGCATCTCGAAACAAGAGGGCACTCGAATTAACCAGTATTACACCGGGGTATGGGGACATTATTTGTATATGATTACTATTTCATTTGTGATCTAGGCGTCGATCAAGGGGTCATCTGACCGAATTCCCTGTACTAGCATATTCAGGATTTCGCGCTATGCACATTGAGGTAACTATTCATGTGGATGTGGTTTGTCAAGATTGGTAGAGCGCACGCTTTCCGATAATGAGATCCCGAGTTCGAACCATGCCCACTGCCTTTTTGTCCTTCAGCAAGACAATTTATCCACAATTATTGCTGCTCTCTACTCAGGTGTATATTTGGAGACCCGGTAGGAGGTTAAAGTCTTTAAGTGAACGATCTTCCCAATGCCCATGAGCCACTTGGAAGGAATGCTCCCCAGGGAGTGGAGATGGTGCACACAATGTGCGCTTGTTTGCATTGTACCCTATGACCGGGGTAATAATATCATTGTAAAGCGCTTAGAATTGATTATCAATCATATAGGCGCTATATAAATCGAAACAATATTATGATTCAACAATTTAATTTTGCACTTTGCATCTCGAAACAAGAGGGCACTCGAATTAACCAGTATTACACCGGGGTATGGGGACATTATTTGTATATGATTACTATTTCATTTGTGATCTAGGCGTCGATCAAGGGGTCATCTGACCGAATTCCCTGTACTAGCATATTCAGGATTTCGCGCTATGCACATTGAGGTAACTATTCATGTGGATGTGGTTTGTCAAGATTGGTAGAGCGCACGCTTTCCGATAATGAGATCCCGAGTTCGAACCATGCCCACTGCCTTTTTGTCCTTCAGCAAGACAATTTATCCACAATTATTGCTGCTCTCTACTCAGGTGTATATTTGGAGACCCGGTAGGAGGTTAAAGTCTTTAAGTGAACGATCTTCCCAATGCCCATGAGCCACTTGGAAGGAATGCTCCCAGGGAGTGGAGATGGTGCACACAATGTGCGCTTGTTTGCATTGTATCCTATGACCGGGGTAATAATATCATTGTAAAGCGCTTAGAATTGATTATCAATCATATAGGCGCTATATAAATCGAAACAATATTATGATTCAACAATTTATTTTTGCACTTTGCATCTCGAAACAAGAGGGCACTCGAATTAACCAGTATTACACCGGGGTATGGGGACATTATTTGTATATGATTACTATTTCATTTGTGATCTAGGCGTCGATCAAGGGGTCATCTGACCGAATTCCCTGTACTAGCATATTCAGGATTTCGCGCTATGCACATTGAGGTAACTATTCATGTGGATGTGGTTTGTCAAGATTGGTAGAGCGCACGCTTTCCGATAATGAGATCCCGAGTTCGAACCATGCCCACTGCCTTTTTGTCCTTCAGCAAGACAATTTATCCACAATTATTGCTGCTCTCTACTCAGGTGTATATTTGGAGACCCGGTAGGAGGTTAAAGTCTTTAAGTGAACGATCTTCCCAATGCCCATGAGCCACTTGGAAGGAATGCTCCCCAGGGAGTGGAGATGGTGCACACAATGTGCGCTTGTTTGCATTGTATCCTATGACCGGGGTAATAATATCATTGTAAAGCGCTTAGAATTGATTATCAATCATATAGGCGCTATATAAATCGAAACAATATTATGATTCAACAATTTAATTTTGCACTTTGCATCTCGAAACAAGAGGGCACTCGAATTAACCAGTATTACACCGGGGTATGGGGACATTATTTGTATATGATTACTATTTCATTTGTGATCTAGGCGTCGATCAAGGGGTCATCTGACCGAATTCCCTGTACTAGCATATTCAGGATTTCGCGCTATGCACATTGAGGTAACTATTCATGTGGATGTGGTTTGTCAAGATTGGTAGAGCGCACGCTTTCCGATAATGAGATCCCGAGTTCGAACCATGCCCACTGCCTTTTTGTCCTTCAGCAAGACAATTTATCCACAATTATTGCTGCTCTCTACTCAGGTGTATATTTGGAGACCCGGTAGGAGGTTAAAGTCTTTAAGTGAACGATCTTCCAAGTGCCCATGAGCCACTTGGAAGGAATGCTCCCCAGGTAGTGGAGATGGTGCACACAATGTGCGCTTGTTTGCATTGTATCCTATGACCGGGGTAATAATATCATTGTAAAGCGCTTAGAATTGATTATCAATCATATAGGCGCTATATAAATCGAAACAATATTATGATTCAAAATTTCATTTTGCACTTTGCATCTCGAAACAAGAGGGCACTCGAATTAACCAGTATTACACCGGGGTATGGGGACATTATTTGTATATGATTACTATTTCATTTGTGATCTAGGCGTCGATCAAGGGGTCATCTGACCGAATTCCCTGTACTAGCATATTCAGGATTTCGCGCTATGCACATTGAGGTAACTATTCATGTGGATGTGGTTTGTCAAGATTGGTAGAGCGCACGCTTTCCGATAATGAGATCCCGAGTTCGAACCATGCCCACTGCCTTTTTGTCCTTCAGCAAGACAATTTATCCACAATTATTGCTGCTCTCTACTCAGGTGTATATTTGGAGACCCGGTAGGAGGTTAAAGTCTTTAAGTGAACGATCTTCTCAATGCCCATGAGCCACTTGGAAGGAATGCTCCCAGGGAGTGGAGATGGTGCACACAATGTGCGCTTGTTTGCATTGTACCCTATGACCGGGGTAATAATATCATTGTAAAGCGCTTAGAATTGATTATCAATCATATAGGCGCTATATAAATCGAAACAATATTATGATTCAACAATTTAATTTTTGCACTTTGCATCTCGAAACAAGAGGGCACTCGAATTAACCAGTATTACACCGGGGTATGGGGACATTATTTGTATATGATTACTATTTCATTTGTGATCTAGGCGTCGATCAAGGGGTCATCTGACCGAATTCCCTGTACTAGCATATTCAGGATTTCGCGCTATGCACATTGAGGTAACTATTCATGTGGATGTGGTTTGTCAAGATTGGTAGAGCGCACGCTTTCCGATAATGAGATCCCGAGTTCGAACCATGCCCACTGCCTTTTTGTCCTACAGCAAGACAATTTATCCACAATTATTGCTGCTCTCTACTCAGGTGTATATTTGGAGACCCGGTAGGAGGTTAAAGTCTTTAAGTGAACGATCTTCCCAATGCCCATGAGCCACTTGGAAGGAATGCTCCCCAGGGAGTGGAGATGGTGCACACAATGTGCGCTTGTTTGCATTGTATCCTATGACCGGGGTAATAATATCATTGTAAAGCGCTTAGAATTGATTATCAATCATATAGGCGCTATATAAATCGAAACAATATTATGATTCAAAATTTCATTTTGCACTTTGCATCTCGAAACAAGAGGGCACTCGAATTAACCAGTATTACACCGGGGTATGGGGACATTATTTGTATATGATTACTATTTCATTTGTGATCTAGGCGTCGATCAAGGGGTCATCTGACCGAATTCCCTGTACTAGCATATTCAGGATTTCGCGCTATGCACATTGAGGTAACTATTCATGTGGATGTGGTTTGTCAAGATTGGTAGAGCGCACGCTTTCCGATAATGAGATCCCGAGTTCGAACCATGCCCACTGCCTTTTTGTCCTACAGCAAGACAATTTATCCACAATTATTGCTGCTCTCTACTCAGGTGTATATTTGGAGACCCGGTAGGAGGTTAAAGTCTTTAAGTGAACGATCTTCCCAATGCCCATGAGCCACTTGGAAGGAATGCTCCCCAGGGAGTGGAGATGGTGCACACAATGTGCGCTTGTTTGCATTGTATCCTATGACCGGGGTAATAATATCATTGTAAAGCGCTTAGAATTGATTATCAATCATATAGGCGCTATATAAATCGAAACAATATTATGATTCAAAATTTCATTTTGCACTTTGCATCTCGAAACAAGAGGGCACTCGAATTAACCAGTATTACACCGGGGTATGGGGACATTATTTGTATATGATTACTATTTCATTTGTGATCTAGGCGTCGATCAAGGGGTCATCTGACCGAATTCCCTGTACTAGCATATTCAGGATTTCGCGCTATGCACATTGAGGTAACTATTCATGTGGATGTGGTTTGTCAAGATTGGTAGAGCGCACGCTTTCCGATAATGAGATCCCGAGTTCGAACCATGCCCACTGCCTTTTTGTCCTTCAGCAAGACAATTTATCCACAATTATTGCTGCTCTCTACTCAGGTGTATATTTGGAGACCCGGTAGGAGGTTAAAGTCTTTAAGTGAACGATCTTCTCAATGCCCATGAGCCACTTGGAAGGAATGCTCCCCAGGGAGTGGAGATGGTGCACACAATGTGCGCTTGTTTGCATTGTACCCTATGACCGGGGTAATAATATCATTGTAAAGCGCTTAGAATTGATTATCAATCATATAGGCGCTATATAAATCGAAACAATATTATGATTCAACAATTTAATTTTGCACTTTGCATCTCGAAACAAGAGGGCACTCGAATTAACCAGTATTACACCGGGGTATGGGGACATTATTTGTATATGATTACTATTTCATTTGTGATCTAGGCGTCGATCAAGGGGTCATCTGACCGAATTCCCTGTACTAGCATATTCAGGATTTCGCGCTATGCACATTGAGGTAACTATTCATGTGGATGTGGTTTGTCAAGATTGGTAGAGCGCACGCTTTCCGATAATGAGATCCCGAGTTCGAACCATGCCCACTGCCTTTTTGTCCTACAGCAAGACAATTTATCCACAATTATTGCTGCTCTCTACTCAGGTGTATATTTGGAGACCCGGTAGGAGGTTAAAGTCTTTAAGTGAACGATCTTCCCAATGCCCATGAGCCACTTGGAAGGAATGCTCCCAGGGAGTGGAGATGGTGCACACAATGTGCGCTTGTTTGCATTGTATCCTATGACCGGGGTAATAATATCATTGTAAAGCGCTTAGAATTGATTATCAATCATATAGGCGCTATATAAATCGAAACAATATTATGATTCAAAATTTCATTTTGCACTTTGCATCTCGAAACAAGAGGGCACTCGAATTAACCAGTATTACACCGGGGTATGGGGACATTATTTGTATATGATTACTATTTCATTTGTGATCTAGGCGTCGATCAAGGGGTCATCTGACCGAATTCCCTGTACTAGCATATTCAGGATTTCGCGCTATGCACATTGAGGTAACTATTCATGTGGATGTGGTTTGTCAAGATTGGTAGAGCGCACGCTTTCCGATAATGAGATCCCGAGTTCGAACCATGCCCACTGCCTTTTTGTCCTACAGCAAGACAATTTATCCACAATTATTGCTGCTCTCTACTCAGGTGTATATTTGGAGACCCGGTAGGAGGTTAAAGTCTTTAAGTGAACGATCTTCCCAATGCCCATGAGCCACTTGGAAGGAATGCTCCCCAGGGAGTGGAGATGGTGCACACAATGTGCGCTGGTTTGCATTGTATCCTATGACCGGGGTAATAATATCATTGTAAAGCGCTTAGAATTGATTATCAATCATATAGGCGCTATATAAATCGAAAAAATATCATGATTCAAAATTTCATTTTGCACTTTGCATCTCGAAACAAGAGGGCACTCGAATTAACCAGTATTACACCGGGGTATGGGGACATTATTTGTATATGATTACTATTTCATTTGTGATCTAGGCGTCGATCAAGGGGTCATCTGACCGAATTCCCTGTACTAGCATATTCAGGATTTCGCGCTATGCACATTGAGGTAACTATTCATGTGGATGTGGTTTGTCAAGATTGGTAGAGCGCACGCTTTCCGATAATGAGATCCCGAGTTCGAACCATGCCCACTGCCTTTTTGTCCTACAGCAAGACAATTTATCCACAATTATTGCTGCTCTCTACTCAGGTGTATATTTGGAGACCCGGTAGGAGGTTAAAGTCTTTAAGTGAACGATCTTCCCAATGCCCATGAGCCACTTGGAAGGAATGCTCCCAGGGAGTGGAGATGGTGCACACAATGTGCGCTTGTTTGCATTGTATCCTATGACCGGGGTAATAATATCATTGTAAAGCGCTTAGAATTGATTATCAATCATATAGGCGCTATATAAATCGAAACAATATTATGATTCAAAATTTCATTTTGCACTTTGCATCTCGAAACAAGAGGGCACTCGAATTAACCAGTATTACACCGGGGTATGGGGACATTATTTGTATATGATTACTATTTCATTTGTGATCTAGGCGTCGATCAAGGGGTCATCTGACCGAATTCCCTGTACTAGCATATTCAGGATTTCGCGCTATGCACATTGAGGTAACTATTCATGTGGATGTGGTTTGTCAAGATTGGTAGAGCGCACGCTTTCCGATAATGAGATCCCGAGTTCGAACCATGCCCACTGCCTTTTTGTCCTTCAGCAAGACAATTTATCCACAATTATTGCTGCTCTCTACTCAGGTGTATATTTGGAGACCCGGTAGGAGGTTAAAGTCTTTAAGTGAACGATCTTCCCAATGCCCATGAGCCACTTGGAAGGAATGCTCCCCAGGGAGTGGAGATGGTGCACACAATGTGCGCTTGTTTGCATTGTATCCTATGACCGGGGTAATAATATCATTGTAAAGCGCTTAGAATTGATTATCAATCATATAGGCGCTATATAAATCGAAACAATATTATGATTCAACAATTTAATTTTGCACTTTGCATCTCGAAACAAGAGGGCACTCGAATTAACCAGTATTACACCGGGGTATGGGGACATTATTTGTATATGATTACTATTTCATTTGTGATCTAGGCGTCGATCAAGGGGTCATCTGACCGAATTCCCTGTACTAGCATATTCAGGATTTCGCGCTATGCACATTGAGGTAACTATTCATGTGGATGTGGTTTGTCAAGATTGGTAGAGCGCACGCTTTCCGATAATGAGATCCCGAGTTCGAACCATGCCCACTGCCTTTTTGTCCTACAGCAAGACAATTTATCCACAATTATTGCTGCTCTCTACTCAGGTGTATATTTGGAGACCCGGTAGGAGGTTAAAGTCTTTAAGTGAACGATCTTCCCAATGCCCATGAGCCACTTGGAAGGAATGCTCCCCAGGGAGTGGAGATGGTGCACACAATGTGCGCTGGTTTGCATTGTATCCTATGACCGGGGTAATAATATCATTGTAAAGCGCTTAGAATTGATTATCAATCATATAGGCGCTATATAAATCGAAACAATATCATGATTCAAAACTTTCATTTTGCACTTTGCATCTCGAAACAAGAGGGCACTCGAATTAACCAGTATTACACCGGGGTATGGGGACATTATTTGTATATGATTACTATTTCATTTGTGATCTAGGCGTCGATCAAGGGGTCATCTGACCGAATTCCCTGTACTAGCATATTCAGGATTTCGCGCTATGCACATTGAGGTAACTATTCATGTGGATGTGGTTTGTCAAGATTGGTAGAGCGCACGCTTTCCGATAATGAGATCCCGAGTTCGAACCATGCCCACTGCCTTTTTGTCCTACAGCAAGACAATTTATCCACAATTATTGCTGCTCTCTACTCAGGTGTATATTTGGAGACCCGGTAGGAGGTTAAAGTCTTTAAGTGAACGATCTTCCCAATGCCCATGAGCCACTTGGAAGGAAAGCTCCCAGGGAGTGGAGATGGTGCACACAATGTGCGCTTGTTTGCATTGTATCCTATGACCGGGGTAATAATATCATTGTAAAGCGCTTAGAATTGATTATCAATCATATAGGCGCTATATAAATATTATGATTCAAAATTTCATTTTTGCACTTTGCATCTCGAAACAAGAGGGCACTCGAATTAACCAGTATTACACCGGGGTATGGGGACATTATTTGTATATGATTACTATTTCATTTGTGATCTAGGCGTCGATCAAGGGGTCATCTGACCGAATTCCCTGTACTAGCATATTCAGGATTTCGCGCTATGCACATTGAGGTAACTATTCATGTGGATGTGGTTTGTCAAGATTGGTAGAGCGCACGCTTTCCGATAATGAGATCCCGAGTTCGAACCATGCCCACTGCCTTTTTGTCCTTCAGCAAGACAATTTATCCACAATTATTGCTGCTCTCTACTCAGGTGTATATTTGGAGACCCGGTAGGAGGTTAAAGTCTTTAAGTGAACGATCTTCTCAATGCCCATGAGCCACTTGGAAGGAATGCTCCCCAGGGAGTGGAGATGGTGCACACAATGTGCGCTTGTTTGCATTGTACCCTATGACCGGGGTAATAATATCATTGTAAAGCGCTTAGAATTGATTATCAATCATATAGGCGCTATATAAATCGAAACAATATTATGATTCAACAATTTAATTTTGCACTTTGCATCTCGAAACAAGAGGGCACTCGAATTAACCAGTATTACACCGGGGTATGGGGACATTATTTGTATATGATTACTATTTCATTTGTGATCTAGGCGTCGATCAAGGGGTCATCTGACCGAATTCCCTGTACTAGCATATTCAGGATTTCGCGCTATGCACATTGAGGTAACTATTCATGTGGATGTGGTTTGTCAAGATTGGTAGAGCGCACGCTTTCCGATAATGAGATCCCGAGTTCGAACCATGCCCACTGCCTTTTTGTCCTTCAGCAAGACAATTTATCCACAATTATTGCTGCTCTCTACTCAGGTGTATATTTGGAGACCCGGTAGGAGGTTAAAGTCTTTAAGTGAACGATCTTCCCAATGCCCATGAGCCACTTGGAAGGAATGCTCCCCAGGGAGTGGAGATGGTGCACACAATGTGCGCTTGTTTGCATTGTACCCTATGACCGGGGTAATAATATCATTGTAAAGCGCTTAGAATTGATTATCAATCATATAGGCGCTATATAAATCGAAACAATATTATGATTCAACAATTTATTTTTGCACTTTGCATCTCGAAACAAGAGGGCACTCGAATTAACCAGTATTACACCGGGGTATGGGGACATTATTTGTATATGATTACTATTTCATTTGTGATCTAGGCGTCGATCAAGGGGTCATCTGACCGAATTCCCTGTACTAGCATATTCAGGATTTCGCGCTATGCACATTGAGGTAACTATTCATGTGGATGTGGTTTGTCAAGATTGGTAGAGCGCACGCTTTCCGATAATGAGATCCCGAGTTCGAACCATGCCCACTGCCTTTTTGTCCTTCAGGACAATTTATCCACAATTATTGCTGCTCTCTACTCAGGTGTATATTTGGAGACCCGGTAGGAGGTTAAAGTCTTTAAGTGAACGATCTTCTCAATGCCCATGAGCCACTTGGAAGGAATGCTCCCAGGGAGTGGAGATGGTGCACACAATGTGCGCTTGTTTGCATTGTACCCTATGACCGGGGTAATAATATCATTGTAAAGCGCTTAGAATTGATTATCAATCATATAGGCGCTATATAAATCGAAACAATATTATGATTCAACAATTTAATTTTGCACTTTGCATCTCCGAAACAAGAGGGCACTCGAATTAACCAGTATTACACCGGGGTATGGGGACATTATTTGTATATGATTACTATTTCATTTGTGATCTAGGCGTCGATCAAGGGGTCATCTGACCGAATTCCCTGTACTAGCATATTCAGGATTTCGCGCTATGCACATTGAGGTAACTATTCATGTGGATGTGGTTTGTCAAGATTGGTAGAGCGCACGCTTTCCGATAATGAGATCCCGAGTTCGAACCATGCCCACTGCCTTTTTGTCCTTCAGCAAGACAATTTATCCACAATTATTGCTGCTCTCTACTCAGGTGTATATTTGGAGACCCGGTAGGAGGTTAAAGTCTTTAAGTGAACGATCTTCCCAATGCCCATGAGCCACTTGGAAGGAATGCTCCCCAGGGAGTGGAGATGGTGCACACAATGTGCGCTTGTTTGCATTGTATCCTATGACCGGGGTAATAATATCATTGTAAAGCGCTTAGAATTGATTATCAATCATATAGGCGCTATATAAATCGAAACAATATTATGATTCAACAATTTCATTTTTGCACTTTGCATCTCCGAAACAAGAGGGCACTCGAATTAACCAGTATTACACCGGGGTATGGGGACATTATTTGTATATGATTACTATTTCATTTGTGATCTAGGCGTCGATCAAGGGGTCATCTGACCGAATTCCCTGTACTAGCATATTCAGGATTTCGCGCTATGCACATTGAGGTAACTATTCATGTGGATGTGGTTTGTCAAGATTGGTAGAGCGCACGCTTTCCGATAATGAGATCCCGAGTTCGAACCATGCCCACTGCCTTTTTGTCCTTCAGCAAGACAATTTATCCACAATTATTGCTGCTCTCTACTCAGGTGTATATTTGGAGACCCGGTAGGAGGTTAAAGTCTTTAAGTGAACGATCTTCTCAATGCCCATGAGCCACTTGGAAGGAATGCTCCCAGGGAGTGGAGATGGTGCACACAATGTGCGCTTGTTTGCATTGTACCCTATGACCGGGGTAATAATATCATTGTAAAGCGCTTAGAATTGATTATCAATCATATAGGCGCTATATAAATCGAAACAATATTATGATTCAACAATTTAATTTTTGCACTTTGCATCTCCGAAACAAGAGGGCACTCGAATTAACCAGTATTACACCGGGGTATGGGGACATTATTTGTATATGATTACTATTTCATTTGTGATCTAGGCGTCGATCAAGGGGTCATCTGACCGAATTCCCTGTACTAGCATATTCAGGATTTCGCGCTATGCACATTGAGGTAACTATTCATGTGGATGTGGTTTGTCAAGATTGGTAGAGCGCACGCTTTCCGATAATGAGATCCCGAGTTCGAACCATGCCCACTGCCTTTTTGTCCTTCAGCAAGACAATTTATCCACAATTATTGCTGCTCTCTACTCAGGTGTATATTTGGAGACCCGGTAGGAGGTTAAAGTCTTTAAGTGAACGATCTTCCCAATGCCCATGAGCCACTTGGAAGGAAAGCTCCCAGGGAGTGGAGATGGTGCACACAATGTGCGCTTGTTTGCATTGTATCCTATGACCGGGGTAATAATATCATTGTAAAGCGCTTAGAATTGATTATCAATCATATAGGCGCTATATAAATCGAAACAATATTATGATTCAACAATTTCATTTTTGCACTTTGCATCTCGAAACAAGAGGGCACTCGAATTAACCAGTATTACACCGGGGTATGGGGACATTATTTGTATATGATTACTATTTCATTTGTGATCTAGGCGTCGATCAAGGGGTCATCTGACCGAATTCCCTGTACTAGCATATTCAGGATTTCGCGCTATGCACATTGAGGTAACTATTCATGTGGATGTGGTTTGTCAAGATTGGTAGAGCGCACGCTTTCCGATAATGAGATCCCGAGTTCGAACCATGCCCACTGCCTTTTTGTCCTTCAGCAAGACAATTTATCCACAATTATTGCTGCTCTCTACTCAGGTGTATATTTGGAGACCCGGTAGGAGGTTAAAGTCTTTAAGTGAACGATCTTCCCAATGCCCATGAGCCACTTGGAAGGAATGCTCCCCAGGGAGTGGAGATGGTGCACACAATGTGCGCTTGTTTGCATTGTATCCTATGACCGGGGTAATAATATCATTGTAAAGCGCTTAGAATTGATTATCAATCATATAGGCGCTATATAAATCGAAACAATATTATGATTCAAAATTTCATTTTGCACTTTGCATCTCGAAACAAGAGGGCACTCGAATTAACCAGTATTACACCGGGGTATGGGGACATTATTTGTATATGATTACTATTTCATTTGTGATCTAGGCGTCGATCAAGGGGTCATCTGACCGAATTCCCTGTACTAGCATATTCAGGATTTCGCGCTATGCACATTGAGGTAACTATTCATGTGGATGTGGTTTGTCAAGATTGGTAGAGCGCACGCTTTCCGATAATGAGATCCCGAGTTCGAACCATGCCCACTGCCTTTTTGTCCTTCAGCAAGACAATTTATCCACAATTATTGCTGCTCTCTACTCAGGTGTATATTTGGAGACCCGGTAGGAGGTTAAAGTCTTTAAGTGAACGATCTTCTCAATGCCCATGAGCCACTTGGAAGGAATGCTCCCAGGGAGTGGAGATGGTGCACACAATGTGCGCTTGTTTGCATTGTACCCTATGACCGGGGTAATAATATCATTGTAAAGCGCTTAGAATTGATTATCAATCATATAGGCGCTATATAAATCGAAACAATATTATGATTCAACAATTTAATTTTGCACTTTGCATCTCGAAACAAGAGGGCACTCGAATTAACCAGTATTACACCGGGGTATGGGGACATTATTTGTATATGATTACTATTTCATTTGTGATCTAGGCGTCGATCAAGGGGTCATCTGACCGAATTCCCTGTACTAGCATATTCAGGATTTCGCGCTATGCACATTGAGGTAACTATTCATGTGGATGTGGTTTGTCAAGATTGGTAGAGCGCACGCTTTCCGATAATGAGATCCCGAGTTCGAACCATGCCCACTGCCTTTTTGTCCTTCAGCAAGACAATTTATCCACAATTATTGCTGCTCTCTACTCAGGTGTATATTTGGAGACCCGGTAGGAGGTTAAAGTCTTTAAGTGAACGATCTTCTCAATGCCCATGAGCCACTTGGAAGGAATGCTCCCCAGGGAGTGGAGATGGTGCACACAATGTGCGCTTGTTTGCATTGTATCCTATGACCGGGGTAATAATATCATTGTAAAGCGCTTAGAATTGATTATCAATCATATAGGCGCTATATAAATCGAAACAATATTATGATTCAAAATTTCATTTTTGCACTTTGCATCTCGAAACAAGAGGGCACTCGAATTAACCAGTATTACACCGGGGTATGGGGACATTATTTGTATATGATTACTATTTCATTTGTGATCTAGGCGTCGATCAAGGGGTCATCTGACCGAATTCCCTGTACTAGCATATTCAGGATTTCGCGCTATGCACATTGAGGTAACTATTCATGTGGATGTGGTTTGTCAAGATTGGTAGAGCGCACGCTTTCCGATAATGAGATCCCGAGTTCGAACCATGCCCACTGCCTTTTTGTCCTTCAGCAAGACAATTTATCCACAATTATTGCTGCTCTCTACTCAGGTGTATATTTGGAGACCCGGTAGGAGGTTAAAGTCTTTAAGTGAACGATCTTCCCAATGCCCATGAGCCACTTGGAAGGAATGCTCCCCAGGGAGTGGAGATGGTGCACACAATGTGCGCTTGTTTGCATTGTATCCTATGACCGGGGTAATAATATCATTGTAAAGCGCTTAGAATTGATTATCAATCATATAGGCGCTATATAAATCGAAACAATATTATGATTCAAAATTTCATTTTGCACTTTGCATCTCGAAACAAGAGGGCACTCGAATTAACCAGTATTACACCGGGGTATGGGGACATTATTTGTATATGATTACTATTTCATTTGTGATCTAGGCGTCGATCAAGGGGTCATCTGACCGAATTCCCTGTACTAGCATATTCAGGATTTCGCGCTATGCACATTGAGGTAACTATTCATGTGGATGTGGTTTGTCAAGATTGGTAGAGCGCACGCTTTCCGATAATGAGATCCCGAGTTCGAACCATGCCCACTGCCTTTTTGTCCTTCAGCAAGACAATTTATCGACAATTATTGCTGCTCTCTACTCAGGTGTATATTTGGAGACCCGGTAGGAGGTTAAAGTCTTTAAGTGAACGATCTTCTCAATGCCCATGAGCCACTTGGAAGGAATGCTCCCAGGGAGTGGAGATGGTGCACACAATGTGCGCTTGTTTGCATTGTACCCTATGACCGGGGTAATAATATCATTGTAAAGCGCTTAGAATTGATTATCAATCATATAGGCGCTATATAAATCGAAACAATATTATGATTCAACAATTTAATTTTGCACTTTGCATCTCGAAACAAGAGGGCACTCGAATTAACCAGTATTACACCGGGGTATGGGGACATTATTTGTATATGATTACTATTTCATTTGTGATCTAGGCGTCGATCAAGGGGTCATCTGACCGAATTCCCTGTACTAGCATATTCAGGATTTCGCGCTATGCACATTGAGGTAACTATTCATGTGGATGTGGTTTGTCAAGATTGGTAGAGCGCACGCTTTCCGATAATGAGATCCCGAGTTCGAACCATGCCCACTGCCTTTTTGTCCTTCAGCAAGACAATTTATCCACAATTATTGCTGCTCTCTACTCAGGTGTATATTTGGAGACCCGGTAGGAGGTTAAAGTCTTTAAGTGAACGATCTTCCCAATGCCCATGAGCCACTTGGAAGGAATGCTCCCAGGGAGTGGAGATGGTGCACACAATGTGCGCTTGTTTGCATTGTATCCTATGACCGGGGTAA
The DNA here is from genome assembly GCA_037976565.1 of Mesocentrotus franciscanus. Lineage (NCBI taxonomy): Eukaryota > Metazoa > Echinodermata > Echinoidea > Camarodonta > Strongylocentrotidae > Mesocentrotus > Mesocentrotus franciscanus. The sequence continues at coordinate 13,484,349 of CP137670.1, forward strand.
TAATATCATTGTAAAGCGCTTAGAATTGATTATCAATCATATATAGGCGCTATATAAATCGAAACAATATTATGATTCAAAATTTCATTTTTGCACTTTGCATCTCGAAACAAGAGGGCACTCGAATTAACCAGTATTACACCGGGGTATGGGGACATTATTTGTATATGATTACTATTTCATTTGTGATCTAGGCGTCGATCAAGGGGTCATCTGACCGAATTCCCTGTACTAGCATATTCAGGATTTCGCGCTATGCACATTGAGGTAACTATTCATGTGGATGTGGTTTGTCAAGATTGGTAGAGCGCACGCTTTCCGATAATGAGATCCCGAGTTCGAACCATGCCCACTGCCTTTTTGTCCTTCAGCAAGCTAATTTATCGATGATTATTGCTGCTCTCTACTCAGGTGTATATTTGGAGACCCGGTAGGAGGTTAAAGTCTTTAAGTGAACGATCTTCTCAATGCCCATGAGCCACTTGGAAGGAATGCTCCCAGGGAGTGGAGATGGTGCACACAATGTGCGCTTGTTTGCATTGTACCCTATGACCGGGGTAATAATATCATTGTAAAGCGCTTAGAATTGATTATCAATCATATAGGCGCTATATAAATCGAAACAATATTATGATTCAACAATTTAATTTTGCACTTTGCATCTCGAAACAAGAGGGCACTCGAATTAACCAGTATTACACCGGGGTATGGGGACATTATTTGTATATGATTACTATTTCATTTGTGATCTAGGCGTCGATCAAGGGGTCATCTGACCGAATTCCCTGTACTAGCATATTCAGGATTTCGCGCTATGCACATTGAGGTAACTATTCATGTGGATGTGGTTTGTCAAGATTGGTAGAGCGCACGCTTTCCGATAATGAGATCCCGAGTTCGAACCATGCCCACTGCCTTTTTGTCCTTCAGCAAGACAATTTATCCACAATTATTGCTGCTCTCTACTCAGGTGTATATTTGGAGACCCGGTAGGAGGTTAAAGTCTTTAAGTGAACGATCTTCTCAATGCCCATGAGCCACTTGGAAGGAATGCTCCCAGGGAGTGGAGATGGTGCACACAATGTGCGCTTGTTTGCATTGTACCCTATGACCGGGGTAATAATATCATTGTAAAGCGCTTAGAATTGATTATCAATCATATAGGCGCTATATAAATCGAAACAATATTATGATTCAACAATTTAATTTTGCACTTTGCATCTCGAAACAAGAGGGCACTCGAATTAACCAGTATTACACCGGGGTATGGGGACATTATTTGTATATGATTACTATTTCATTTGTGATCTAGGCGTCGATCAAGGGGTCATCTGACCGAATTCCCTGTACTAGCATATTCAGGATTTCGCGCTATGCACATTGAGGTAACTATTCATGTGGATGTGGTTTGTCAAGATTGGTAGAGCGCACGCTTTCCGATAATGAGATCCCGAGTTCGAACCATGCCCACTGCCTTTTTGTCCTTCAGCAAGACAATTTATCCACAATTATTGCTGCTCTCTACTCAGGTGTATATTTGGAGACCCGGTAGGAGGTTAAAGTCTTTAAGTGAACGATCTTCTCAATGCCCATGAGCCACTTGGAAGGAATGCTCCCAGGGAGTGGAGATGGTGCACACAATGTGCGCTTGTTTGCATTGTACCCTATGACCGGGGTAATAATATCATTGTAAAGCGCTTAGAATTGATTATCAATCATATAGGCGCTATATAAATCGAAACAATATTATGATTCAACAATTTTATTTTTGCACTTTGCATCTCCGAAACAAGAGGGCACTCGAATTAACCAGTATTACACCGGGGTATGGGGACATTATTTGTATATGATTACTATTTCATTTGTGATCTAGGCGTCGATCAAGGGGTCATCTGACCGAATTCCCTGTACTAGCATATTCAGGATTTCGCGCTATGCACATTGAGGTAACTATTCATGTGGATGTGGTTTGTCAAGATTGGTAGAGCGCACGCTTTCCGATAATGAGATCCCGAGTTCGAACCATGCCCACTGCCTTTTTGTCCTTCAGCAAGACAATTTATCCACAATTATTGCTGCTCTCTACTCAGGTGTATATTTGGAGACCCGGTAGGAGGTTAAAGTCTTTAAGTGAACGATCTTCTCAATGCCCATGAGCCACTTGGAAGGAATGCTCCCAGGGAGTGGAGATGGTGCACACAATGTGCGCTTGTTTGCATTGTACCCTATGACCGGGGTAATAATATCATTGTAAAGCGCTTAGAATTGATTATCAATCATATAGGCGCTATATAAATCGAAACAATATTATGATTCAACAATTTAATTTTGCACTTTGCATCTCCGAAACAAGAGGGCACTCGAATTAACCAGTATTACACCGGGGTATGGGGACATTATTTGTATATGATTACTATTTCATTTGTGATCTAGGCGTCGATCAAGGGGTCATCTGACCGAATTCCCTGTACTAGCATATTCAGGATTTCGCGCTATGCACATTGAGGTAACTATTCATGTGGATGTGGTTTTCAAGATTGGTATAGCGCACGCTTTCCGATAATGAGATCCCGAGTTCGAACCATGCCCACTGCCTTTTTGTCCTTCAGCAAGACAATTTATCCACAATTATTGCTGCTCTCTACTCAGGTGTATATTTGGAGACCCGGTAGGAGGTTAAAGTCTTTAAGTGAACGATCTTCTCAATGCCCATGAGCCACTTGGAAGGAATGCTCCCAGGGAGTGGAGATGGTGCACACAATGTGCGCTTGTTTGCATTGTACCCTATGACCGGGGTAATAATATCATTGTAAAGCGCTTAGAATTGATTATCAATCATATAGGCGCTATATAAATCGAAACAATATTATGATTCAACAATTTAATTTTGCACTTTGCATCTCGAAACAAGAGGGCACTCGAATTAACCAGTATTACACCGGGGTATGGGGACATTATTTGTATATGATTACTATTTCATTTGTGATCTAGGCGTCGATCAAGGGGTCATCTGACCGAATTCCCTGTACTAGCATATTCAGGATTTCGCGCTATGCACATTGAGGTAACTATTCATGTGGATGTGGTTTGTCAAGATTGGTAGAGCGCACGCTTTCCGATAATGAGATCCCGAGTTCGAACCATGCCCACTGCCTTTTGTCCTTCAGCAAGACAATTTATCCACAATTATTGCTGCTCTCTACTCAGGTGTATATTTGGAGACCCGGTAGGAGGTTAAAGTCTTTAAGTGAACGATCTTCTCAATGCCCATGAGCCACTTGGAAGGAATGCTCCCAGGGAGTGGAGATGGTGCACACAATGTGCGCTTGTTTGCATTGTACCCTATGACCGGGGTAATAATATCATTGTAAAGCGCTTAGAATTGATTATCAATCATATAGGCGCTATATAAATCGAAACAATATTATGATTCAACAATTTATTTTTGCACTTTGCATCTCCGAAACAAGAGGGCACTCGAATTAACCAGTATTACACCGGGGTATGGGGACATTATTTGTATATGATTACTATTTCATTTGTGATCTAGGCGTCGATCAAGGGGTCATCTGACCGAATTCCCTGTACTAGCATATTCAGGATTTCGCGCTATGCACATTGAGGTAACTATTCATGTGGATGTGGTTTTTCAAGATTGGTAGAGCGCACGCTTTCCGATAATGAGATCCCGAGTTCGAACCATGCCCACTGCCTTTTTGTCCTTCAGCAAGACAATTTATCGATGATTATTGCTGCTCTCTACTCAGGTGTATATTTGGAGACCCGGTAGGAGGTTAAAGTCTTTAAGTGAACGATCTTCTCAATGCCCATGAGCCACTTGGAAGGAATGCTCCCAGGGAGTGGAAATGGTGCACACAATGTGCGCTTGTTTGCATTGTACCCTATGACCGGGGTAATAATATCATTGTAAAGCGCTTAGAATTGATTATCAATCATATAGGCGCTATATAAATCGAAACAATATTATGATTCAACAATTTAATTTTTGCACTTTGCATCTCCGAAACAAGAGGGCACTCGAATTAACCAGTATTACACCGGGGTATGGGGACATTATTTGTATATGATTACTATTTCATTTGTGATCTAGGCGTCGATCAAGGGGTCATCTGACCGAATTCCCTGTACTAGCATATTCAGGATTTCGCGCTATGCACATTGAGGTAACTATTCATGTGGATGTGGTTTTCAAGATTGGTAGAGCGCACGCTTTCCGATAATGAGATCCCGAGTTCGAACCATGCCCACTGCCTTTTGTCCTTCAGCAAGACAATTTATCCACAATTATTGCTGCTCTCTACTCAGGTGTATATTTGGAGACCCGGTAGGAGGTTAAAGTCTTTAAGTGAACGATCTTCTCAATGCCCATGAGCCACTTGGAAGGAATGCTCCCAGGGAGTGGAGATGGTGCACACAATGTGCGCTTGTTTGCATTGTACCCTATGACCGGGGTAATAATATCATTGTAAAGCGCTTAGAATTGATTATCAATCATATAGGCGCTATATAAATCGAAATAATATTATGATTCAACAATTTATTTTTGCACTTTGCATCTCCGAAACAAGAGGGCACTCGAATTAACCAGTATTACACCGGGGTATGGGGACATTATTTGTATATGATTACTATTTCATTTGTGATCTAGGCGTCGATCAAGGGGTCATCTGACCGAATTCCCTGTACTAGCATATTCAGGATTTCGCGCTATGCACATTGAGGTAACTATTCATGTGGATGTGGTTTGTCAAGATTGGTAGAGCGCACGCTTTCCGATAATGAGATCCCGAGTTCGAACCATGCCCACTGCCTTTTTGTCCTTCAGCAAGACAATTTATCGACAATTATTGCTGCTCTCTACTCAGGTGTATATTTGGAGACCCGGTAGGAGGTTAAAGTCTTTAAGTGAACGATCTTCTCAATGCCCATGAGCCACTTGGAAGGAATGCTCCCAGGGAGTGGAGATGGTGCACACAATGTGCGCTTGTTTGCATTGTACCCTATGACCGGGGTAATAATATCATTGTAAAGCGCTTAGAATTGATTATCAATCATATAGGCGCTATATAAATCGAAACAATATTATGATTCAACAATTTAATTTTTGCACTTTGCATCTCCGAAACAAGAGGGCACTCGAATTAACCAGTATTACACCGGGGTATGGGGACATTATTTGTATATGATTACTATTTCATTTGTGATCTAGGCGTCGATCAAGGGGTCATCTGACCGAATTCCCTGTACTAGCATATTCAGGATTTCGCGCTATGCACATTGAGGTAACTATTCATGTGGATGTGGTTTTTCAAGATTGGTAGAGCGCACGCTTTCCGATAATGAGATCCCGAGTTCGAACCATGCCCACTGCCTTTTGTCCTTCAGCAAGACAATTTATCCACAATTATTGCTGCTCTCTACTCAGGTGTATATTTGGAGACCCGGTAGGAGGTTAAAGTCTTTAAGTGAACGATCTTCTCAATGCCCATGAGCCACTTGGAAGGAATGCTCCCAGGGAGTGGAGATGGTGCACACAATGTGCGCTTGTTTGCATTGTACCCTATGACCGGGGTAATAATATCATTGTAAAGCGCTTAGAATTGATTATCAATCATATAGGCGCTATATAAATCGAAACAATATTATGATTCAACAATTTAATTTTTGCACTTTGCATCTCCGAAACAAGAGGGCACTCGAATTAACCAGTATTACACCGGGGTATGGGGACATTATTTGTATATGATTACTATTTCATTTGTGATCTAGGCGTCGATCAAGGGGTCATCTGACCGAATTCCCTGTACTAGCATATTCAGGATTTCGCGCTATGCACATTGAGGTAACTATTCATGTGGATGTGGTTTGTCAAGATTGGTAGAGCGCACGCTTTCCGATAATGAGATCCCGAGTTCGAACCATGCCCACTGCCTTTTTGTCCTTCAGCAAGACAATTTATCCACAATTATTGCTGCTCTCTACTCAGGTGTATATTTGGAGACCCGGTAGGAGGTTAAAGTCTTTAAGTGAACGATCTTCTCAATGCCCATGAGCCACTTGGAAGGAATGCTCCCAGGGAGTGGAATGGTGCACACAATGTGCGCTTGTTTGCATTGTACCCTATGACCGGGGTAATAATATCATTGTAAAGCGCTTAGAATTGATTATCAATCATATAGGCGCTATATAAATCGAAACAATATTATGATTCAACAATTTAATTTTGCACTTTGCATCTCCGAAACAAGAGGGCACTCGAATTAACCAGTATTACACCGGGGTATGGGGACATTATTTGTATATGATTACTATTTCATTTGTGATCTAGGCGTCGATCAAGGGGTCATCTGACCGAATTCCCTGTACTAGCATATTCAGGATTTCGCGCTATGCACATTGAGGTAACTATTCATGTGGATGTGGTTTGTCAAGATTGGTAGAGCGCACGCTTTCCGATAATGAGATCCCGAGTTCGAACCATGCCCACTGCCTTTTGTCCTTCAGCAAGACAATTTATCCACAATTATTGCTGCTCTCTACTCAGGTGTATATTTGGAGACCCGGTAGGAGGTTAAAGTCTTTAAGTGAACGATCTTCCCAATGCCCATGAGCCACTTGGAAGGAATGCTTCCCAGGGAGTGGAGATGGTGCACACAATGTGCGCTTGTTTGCATTGTACCCTATGACCGGGGTAATAATATCATTGTAAAGCGCTTAGAATTGATTATCAATCATATAGGCGCTATATAAATCGAAACAATATTATGATTCAACAATTTATTTTTGCACTTTGCATCTCCGAAACAAGAGGGCACTCGAATTAACCAGTATTACACCGGGGTATGGGGACATTATTTGTATATGATTACTATTTCATTTGTGATCTAGGCGTCGATCAAGGGGTCATCTGACCGAATTCCCTGTACTAGCATATTCAGGATTTCGCGCTATGCACATTGAGGTAACTATTCATGTGGATGTGGTTTGTCAAGATTGGTAGAGCGCACGCTTTCCGATAATGAGATCCCGAGTTCGAACCATGCCCACTGCCTTTTGTCCTTCAGCAAGCTAATTTATCGATGATTATTGCTGCTCTCTACTCAGGTGTATATTTGGAGACCCGGTAGGAGGTTAAAGTCTTTAAGTGAACGATCTTCTCAATGCCCATGAGCCACTTGGAAGGAATGCTCCCAGGGAGTGGAAATGGTGCACACAATGTGCGCTTGTTTGCATTGTACCCTATGACCGGGGTAATAATATCATTGTAAAGCGCTTAGAATTGATTATCAATCATATAGGCGCTATATAAATCGAAACAATATTATGATTCAACAATTTAATTTTGCACTTTGCATCTCCGAAACAAGAGGGCACTCGAATTAACCAGTATTACACCGGGGTATGGGGACATTATTTGTATATGATTACTATTTCATTTGTGATCTAGGCGTCGATCAAGGGGTCATCTGACCGAATTCCCTGTACTAGCATATTCAGGATTTCGCGCTATGCACATTGAGGTAACTATTCATGTGGATGTGGTTTGTCAAGATTGGTAGAGCGCACGCTTTCCGATAATGAGATCCCGAGTTCGAACCATGCCCACTGCCTTTTTGTCCTTCAGCAAGACAATTTATCGACAATTATTGCTGCTCTCTACTCAGGTGTATATTTGGAGACCCGGTAGGAGGTTAAAGTCTTTAAGTGAACGATCTTCTCAATGCCCATGAGCCACTTGGAAGGAATGCTCCCCAGGGAGTGGAGATGGTGCACACAATGTGCGCTTGTTTGCATTGTACCCTATGACCGGGGTAATAATATCATTGTAAAGCGCTTAGAATTGATTATCAATCATATAGGCGCTATATAAATCGAAACAATATTATGATTCAACAATTTAATTTTGCACTTTGCATCTCCGAAACAAGAGGGCACTCGAATTAACCAGTATTACACCGGGGTATGGGGACATTATTTGTATATGATTACTATTTCATTTGTGATCTAGGCGTCGATCAAGGGGTCATCTGACCGAATTCCCTGTACTAGCATATTCAGGATTTCGCGCTATGCACATTGAGGTAACTATTCATGTGGATGTGGTTTGTCAAGATTGGTAGAGCGCACGCTTTCCGATAATGAGATCCCGAGTTCGAACCATGCCCACTGCCTTTTTGTCCTTCAGCAAGACAATTTATCCACAATTATTGCTGCTCTCTACTCAGGTGTATATTTGGAGACCCGGTAGGAGGTTAAAGTCTTTAAGTGAACGATCTTCTCAATGCCCATGAGCCACTTGGAAGGAATGCTCCCAGGGAGTGGAGATGGTGCACACAATGTGCGCTTGTTTGCATTGTACCCTATGACCGGGGTAATAATATCATTGTAAAGCGCTTAGAATTGATTATCAATCATATAGGCGCTATATAAATCGAAACAATATTATGATTCAACAATTTAATGTTGCACTTTGCATCTCCGAAACAAGAGGGCACTCGAATTAACCAGTATTACACCGGGGTATGGGGACATTATTTGTATATGATTACTATTTCATTTGTGATCTAGGCGTCGATCAAGGGGTCATCTGACCGAATTCCCTGTACTAGCATATTCAGGATTTCGCGCTATGCACATTGAGGTAACTATTCATGTGGATGTGGTTTGTCAAGATTGGTAGAGCGCACGCTTTCCGATAATGAGATCCCGAGTTCGAACCATGCCCACTGCCTTTTGTCCTTCAGCAAGACAATTTATCCACAATTATTGCTGCTCTCTACTCAGGTGTATATTTGGAGACCCGGTAGGAGGTTAAAGTCTTTAAGTGAACGATCTTCCCAATGCCCATGAGCCACTTGGAAGGAATGCTTCCCAGGGAGTGGAGATGGTGCACACAATGTGCGCTTGTTTGCATTGTACCCTATGACCGGGGTAATAATATCATTGTAAAGCGCTTAGAATTGATTATCAATCATATAGGCGCTATATAAATCGAAACAATATTATGATTCAAAATTTCATTTTTGCACTTTGCATCTCCGAAACAAGAGGGCACTCGAATTAACCAGTATTACACCGGGGTATGGGGACATTATTTGTATATGATTACTATTTCATTTGTGATCTAGGCGTCGATCAAGGGGTCATCTGACCGAATTCCCTGTACTAGCATATTCAGGATTTCGCGCTATGCACATTGAGGTAACTATTCATGTGGATGTGGTTTTTCAAGATAGGTAGAGCGCACGCTTTCCGATAATGAGATCCCGAGTTCGAACCATGCCCACTGCCTTTTCCTCCTACAGGAAGACAATTTATCGATGATTATTGCTGCTCTCTACTCAGGTGTATATTTGGAGACCCGGTAGGAGGTTAAAGTCTTTAAGTGAACGATCTTCTCAATGCCCATGAGCCACTTGGAAGGAATGCTCCCAGGGAGTGGAGATGGTGCACACAATGTGCGCTTGTTTGCATTGTACCCTATGACCGGGGTAATAATATCATTGTAAAGCGCTTAGAATTGATTATCAATCATATAGGCGCTATATAAATCGAAACAATATTATGATTCAACAATTTAATTTTTGCACTTTGCATCTCCGAAACAAGAGGGCACTCGAATTAACCAGTATTACACCGGGGTATGGGGACATTATTTGTATATGATTACTATTTCATTTGTGATCTAGGCGTCGATCAAGGGGTCATCTGACCGAATTCCCTGTACTAGCATATTCAGGATTTCGCGCTATGCACATTGAGGTAACTATTCATGTGGATGTGGTTTGTCAAGATTGGTAGAGCGCACGCTTTCCGATAATGAGATCCCGAGTTCGAACCATGCCCACTGCCTTTTGTCCTTCAGCAAGACAATTTATCCACAATTATTGCTGCTCTCTACTCAGGTGTATATTTGGAGACCCGGTAGGAGGTTAAAGTCTTTAAGTGAACGATCTTCTCAATGCCCATGAGCCACTTGGAAGGAATGCTCCCAGGGAGTGGAGATGGTGCACACAATGTGCGCTTGTTTGCATTGTACCCTATGACCGGGGTAATAATATCATTGTAAAGCGCTTAGAATTGATTATCAATCATATAGGCGCTATATAAATCGAAACAATATTATGATTCAACAATTTAATTTTTGCACTTTGCATCTCCGAAACAAGAGGGCACTCGAATTAACCAGTATTACACCGGGGTATGGGGACATTATTTGTATATGATTACTATTTCATTTGTGATCTAGGCGTCGATCAAGGGGTCATCTGACCGAATTCCCTGTACTAGCATATTCAGGATTTCGCGCTATGCACATTGAGGTAACTATTCATGTGGATGTGGTTTGTCAAGATTGGTAGAGCGCACGCTTTCCGATAATGAGATCCCGAGTTCGAACCATGCCCACTGCCTTTTGTCCTTCAGCAAGACAATTTATCCACAATTATTGCTGCTCTCTACTCAGGTGTATATTTGGAGACCCGGTAGGAGGTTAAAGTCTTTAAGTGAACGATCTTCCCAATGCCCATGAGCCACTTGGAAGGAATGCTTCCCAGGGAGTGGAGATGGTGCACACAATGTGCGCTTGTTTGCATTGTACCCTATGACCGGGGTAATAATATCATTGTAAAGCGCTTAGAATTGATTATCAATCATATAGGCGCTATATAAATCGAAACAATATTATGATTCAACAATTTCATTTTTGCACTTTGCATCTCCGAAACAAGAGGGCACTCGAATTAACCAGTATTACACCGGGGTATGGGGACATTATTTGTATATGATTACTATTTCATTTGTGATCTAGGCGTCGATCAAGGGGTCATCTGACCGAATTCCCTGTACTAGCATATTCAGGATTTCGCGCTATGCACATTGAGGTAACTATTCATGTGGATGTGGTTTGTCAAGATTGGTAGAGCGCACGCTTTCCGATAATGAGATCCCGAGTTCGAACCATGCCCACTGCCTTTTTGTCCTTCAGCAAGACAATTTATCCACAATTATTGCTGCTCTCTACTCAGGTGTATATTTGGAGACCCGGTAGGAGGTTAAAGTCTTTAAGTGAACGATCTTCTCAATGCCCATGAGCCACTTGGAAGGAATGCTCCCAGGGAGTGGAGATGGTGCACACAATGTGCGCTTGTTTGCATTGTACCCTATGACCGGGGTAATAATATCATTGTAAAGCGCTTAGAATTGATTATCAATCATATAGGCGCTATATAAATCGAAACAATATTATGATTCAACAATTTATTTTATGCACTTTGCATCTCCGAAACAAGAGGGCACTCGAATTAACCAGTATTACACCGGGGTATGGGGACATTATTTGTATATGATTACTATTTCATTTGTGATCTAGGCGTCGATCAAGGGGTCATCTGACCGAATTCCCTGTACTAGCATATTCAGGATTTCGCGCTATGCACATTGAGGTAACTATTCATGTGGATGTGGTTTGTCAAGATTGGTAGAGCGCACGCTTTCCGATAATGAGATCCCGAGTTCGAACCATGCCCACTGCCTTTTGTCCTTCAGCAAGACAATTTATCCACAATTATTGCTGCTCTCTACTCAGGTGTATATTTGGAGACCCGGTAGGAGGTTAAAGTCTTTAAGTGAACGATCTTCTCAATGCCCATGAGCCACTTGGAAGGAATGCTCCCCAGGGAGTGGAGATGGTGCACACAATGTGCGCTTGTTTGCATTGTACCCTATGACCGGGGTAATAATATCATTGTAAAGCGCTTAGAATTGATTATCAATCATATAGGCGCTATATAAATCGAAACAATATTATGATTCAACAATTTAATTTTTGCACTTTGCATCTCCGAAACAAGAGGGCACTCGAATTAACCAGTATTACACCGGGGTATGGGGACATTATTTGTATATGATTACTATTTCATTTGTGATCTAGGCGTCGATCAAGGGGTCATCTGACCGAATTCCCTGTACTAGCATATTCAGGATTTCGCGCTATGCACATTGAGGTAACTATTCATGTGGATGTGGTTTGTCAAGATTGGTAGAGCGCACGCTTTCCGATAATGAGATCCCGAGTTCGAACCATGCCCACTGCCTTTTGTCCTTCAGCAAGACAATTTATCCACAATTATTGCTGCTCTCTACTCAGGTGTATATTTGGAGACCCGGTAGGAGGTTAAAGTCTTTAAGTGAACGATCTTCCCAATGCCCATGAGCCACTTGGAAGGAATGCTCCCAGGGAGTGGAGATGGTGCACACAATGTGCGCTTGTTTGCATTGTATCCTATGACCGGGGTAATAATATCATTGTAAAGCGCTTAGAATTGATTATCAATCATATAGGCGCTATATAAATCGAAACAATATTATGATTCAAAATTTCATTTTTGCACTTTGCATCTCCGAAACAAGAGGGCACTCGAATTAACCAGTATTACACCGGGGTATGGGGACATTATTTGTATATGATTACTATTTCATTTGTGATCTAGGCGTCGATCAAGGGGTCATCTGACCGAATTCCCTGTACTAGCATATTCAGGATTTCGCGCTATGCACATTGAGGTAACTATTCATGTGGATGTGGTTTGTCAAGATTGGTAGAGCGCACGCTTTCCGATAATGAGATCCCGAGTTCGAACCATGCCCACTGCCTTTTTGTCCTTCAGCAAGACAATTTATCCACAATTATTGCTGCTCTCTACTCAGGTGTATATTTGGAGACCCGGTAGGAGGTTAAAGTCTTTAAGTGAACGATCTTCCAATGCCCATGAGCCACTTGGAAGGAATGCTCCCAGGGAGTGGAGATGGTGCACACAATGTGCGCTTGTTTGCATTGTACCCTATGACCGGGGTAATAATATCATTGTAAAGCGCTTAGAATTGATTATCAATCATATAGGCGCTATATAAATCGAAACAATATTATGATTCAACAATTTAATTTTTGCACTTTGCATCTCCGAAACAAGAGGGCACTCGAATTAACCAGTATTACACCGGGGTATGGGGACATTATTTGTATATGATTACTATTTCATTTGTGATCTAGGCGTCGATCAAGGGGTCATCTGACCGAATTCCCTGTACTAGCATATTCAGGATTTCGCGCTATGCACATTGAGGTAACTATTCATGTGGATGTGGTTTGTCAAGATTGGTAGAGCGCACGCTTTCCGATAATGAGATCCCGAGTTCGAACCATGCCCACTGCCTTTTTGTCCTTCAGCAAGACAATTTATCACAATTATTGCTGCTCTCTACTCAGGTGTATATTTGGAGACCCGGTAGGAGGTTAAAGTCTTTAAGTGAACGATCTTCTCAATGCCCATGAGCCACTTGGAAGGAATGCTCCCAGGGAGTGGAGATGGTGCACACAATGTGCGCTTGTTTGCATTGTACCCTATGACCGGGGTAATAATATCATTGTAAAGCGCTTAGAATTGATTATCAATCATATAGGCGCTATATAAATCGAAACAATATTATGATTCAACAATTTAATTTTTGCACTTTGCATCTCCGAAACAAGAGGGCACTCGAATTAACCAGTATTACACCGGGGTATGGGGACATTATTTGTATATGATTACTATTTCATTTGTGATCTAGGCGTCGATCAAGGGGTCATCTGACCGAATTCCCTGTACTAGCATATTCAGGATTTCGCGCTATGCACATTGAGGTAACTATTCATGTGGATGTGGTTTGTCAAGATTGGTAGAGCGCACGCTTTCCGATAATGAGATCCCGAGTTCGAACCATGCCCACTGCCTTTTGTCCTTCAGCAAGACAATTTATCCACAATTATTGCTGCTCTCTACTCAGGTGTATATTTGGAGACCCGGTAGGAGGTTAAAGTCTTTAAGTGAACGATCTTCTCAATGCCCATGAGCCACTTGGAAGGAATGCTCCCAGGGAGTGGAGATGGTGCACACAATGTGCGCTTGTTTGCATTGTACCCTATGACCGGGGTAATAATATCATTGTAAAGCGCTTAGAATTGATTATCAATCATATAGGCGCTATATAAATCGAAACAATATTATGATTCAACAATTTAATTTTGCACTTTGCATCTCCGAAACAAGAGGGCACTCGAATTAACCAGTATTACACCGGGGTATGGGGACATTATTTGTATATGATTACTATTTCATTTGTGATCTAGGCGTCGATCAAGGGGTCATCTGACCGAATTCCCTGTACTAGCATATTCAGGATTTCGCGCTATGCACATTGAGGTAACTATTCATGTGGATGTGGTTTGTCAAGATTGGTAGAGCGCACGCTTTCCGATAATGAGATCCCGAGTTCGAACCATGCCCACTGCCTTTTTGTCCTTCAGCAAGACAATTTATCCACAATTATTGCTGCTCTCTACTCAGGTGTATATTTGGAGACCCGGTAGGAGGTTAAAGTCTTTAAGTGAACGATCTTCCCAATGCCCATGAGCCACTTGGAAGGAAAGCTCCCAGGGAGTGGAGATGGTGCACACAATGTGCGCTTGTTTGCATTGTATCCTATGACCGGGGTAATAATATCATTGTAAAGCGCTTAGAATTGATTATCAATCATATAGGCGCTATATAAATCGAAACAATATTATGATTCAAAATTTCATTTTGCACTTTGCATCTCCGAAACAAGAGGGCACTCGAATTAACCAGTATTACACCGGGGTATGGGGACATTATTTGTATATGATTACTATTTCATTTGTGATCTAGGCGTCGATCAAGGGGTCATCTGACCGAATTCCCTGTACTAGCATATTCAGGATTTCGCGCTATGCACATTGAGGTAACTATTCATGTGGATGTGGTTTGTCAAGATTGGTAGAGCGCACGCTTTCCGATAATGAGATCCCGAGTTCGAACCATGCCCACTGCCTTTTTGTCCTTCAGCAAGACAATTTATCCACAATTATTGCTGCTCTCTACTCAGGTGTATATTTGGAGACCCGGTAGGAGGTTAAAGTCTTTAAGTGAACGATCTTCTCAATGCCCATGAGCCACTTGGAAGGAATGCTCCCAGGGAGTGGAGATGGTGCACACAATGTGCGCTTGTTTGCATTGTACCCTATGACCGGGGTAATAATATCATTGTAAAGCGCTTAGAATTGATTATCAATCATATAGGCGCTATATAAATCGAAACAATATTATGATTCAACAATTTAATTTTTGCACTTTGCATCTCGAAACAAGAGGGCACTCGAATTAACCAGTATTACACCGGGGTATGGGGACATTATTTGTATATGATTACTATTTCATTTGTGATCTAGGCGTCGATCAAGGGGTCATCTGACCGAATTCCCTGTACTAGCATATTCAGGATTTCGCGCTATGCACATTGAGGTAACTATTCATGTGGATGTGGTTTGTCAAGATTGGTAGAGCGCACGCTTTCCGATAATGAGATCCCGAGTTCGAACCATGCCCACTGCCTTTTGTCCTTCAGCAAGACAATTTATCCACAATTATTGCTGCTCTCTACTCAGGTGTATATTTGGAGACCCGGTAGGAGGTTAAAGTCTTTAAGTGAACGATCTTCTCAATGCCCATGAGCCACTTGGAAGGAATGCTCCCAGGGAGTGGAGATGGTGCACACAATGTGCGCTTGTTTGCATTGTACCCTATGACCGGGGTAATAATATCATTGTAAAGCGCTTAGAATTGATTATCAATCATATAGGCGCTATATAAATCGAAACAATATTATGATTCAACAATTTAATTTTGCACTTTGCATCTCCGAAACAAGAGGGCACTCGAATTAACCAGTATTACACCGGGGTATGGGGACATTATTTGTATATGATTACTATTTCATTTGTGATCTAGGCGTCGATCAAGGGGTCATCTGACCGAATTCCCTGTACTAGCATATTCAGGATTTCGCGCTATGCACATTGAGGTAACTATTCATGTGGATGTGGTTTGTCAAGATTGGTAGAGCGCACGCTTTCCGATAATGAGATCCCGAGTTCGAACCATGCCCACTGCCTTTTTGTCCTACAGCAAGACAATTTATCCACAATTATTGCTGCTCTCTACTCAGGTGTGTATTTGGAGACCCGTTAGGAGGTTAAAGTCTTTAAGTGAACGATCTTCCCAATGCCCATGAGCCACTTGGAAGGAATGCTTCCCAGGGAGTGGAGATGGTGCACACAATGTGCGCTTGTTTGCATTGTACCCTATGACCGGGGTAATAATATCATTGTAAAGCGCTTAGAATTGATTATCAATCATATAGGCGCTATATAAATCGAAACAATATTATGATTCAAAATTTCATTTTTGCACTTTGCATCTCCGAAACAAGAGGGCACTCGAATTAACCAGTATTACACCGGGGTATGGGGACATTATTTGTATATGATTACTATTTCATTTGTGATCTAGGCGTCGATCAAGGGGTCATCTGACCGAATTCCCTGTACTAGCATATTCAGGATTTCGCGCTATGCACATTGAGGTAACTATTCATGTGGATGTGGTTTGTCAAGATTGGTAGAGCGCACGCTTTCCGATAATGAGATCCCGAGTTCGAACCATGCCCACTGCCTTTTTGTCCTACAGCAAGACAATTTATCCACAATTATTGCTGCTCTCTACTCAGGTGTATATTTGGAGACCCGGTAGGAGGTTAAAGTCTTTAAGTGAACGATCTTCCAATGCCCATGAGCCACTTGGAAGGAATGCTCCCAGGGAGTGGAGATGGTGCACACAATGTGCGCTTGTTTGCATTGTATCCTATGACCGGGGTAATAATATCATTGTAAAGCGCTTAGAATTGATTATCAATCATATAGGCGCTATATAAATCGAAACAATATTATGATTCAAAATTTATTTTTGCACTTTGCATCTCCGAAACAAGAGGGCACTCGAATTAACCAGTATTACACCGGGGTATGGGGACATTATTTGTATATGATTACTATTTCATTTGTGATCTAGGCGTCGATCAAGGGGTCATCTGACCGAATTCCCTGTACTAGCATATTCAGGATTTCGCGCTATGCACATTGAGGTAACTATTCATGTGGATGTGGTTTGTCAAGATTGGTAGAGCGCACGCTTTCCGATAATGAGATCCCGAGTTCGAACCATGCCCACTGCCTTTTGTCCTTCAGCAAGACAATTTATCCACAATTATTGCTGCTCTCTACTCAGGTGTATATTTGGAGACCCGGTAGGAGGTTAAAGTCTTTAAGTGAACGATCTTCTCAATGCCCATGAGCCACTTGGAAGGAATGCTCCCAGGGAGTGGAGATGGTGCACACAATGTGCGCTTGTTTGCATTGTACCCTATGACCGGGGTAATAATATCATTGTAAAGCGCTTAGAATTGATTATCAATCATATAGGCGCTATATAAATCGAAACAATATTATGATTCAACAATTTAATTTTGCACTTTGCATCTCCGAAACAAGAGGGCACTCGAATTAACCAGTATTACACCGGGGTATGGGGACATTATTTGTATATGATTACTATTTCATTTGTGATCTAGGCGTCGATCAAGGGGTCATCTGACCGAATTCCCTGTACTAGCATATTCAGGATTTCGCGCTATGCACATTGAGGTAACTATTCATGTGGATGTGGTTTGTCAAGATTGGTAGAGCGCACGCTTTCCGATAATGAGATCCCGAGTTCGAACCATGCCCACTGCCTTTTGTCCTACAGCAAGACAATTTATCCACAATTATTGCTGCTCTCTACTCAGGTGTATACATGGGGACCCGGTAGGAGGTTAAAGTCTTTAAGTGAACGATCTTCCCAATGCCCATGAGCCACTTGGAAGGAATGCTCCCAGGGAGTGGAGATGGTGCACACAATGTGCGCTTGTTTGCATTGTATCCTATGACCGGGGTAATAATATCATTGTAAAGCGCTTAGAATTGATTATCAATCATATAGGCGCTATATAAATCGAAACAATATCATGATTCAAAACTTTCATTTTTGCACTTTGCATCTCCGAAACAAGAGGGCACTCGAATTAACCAGTATTACACCGGGGTATGGGGACATTATTTGTATATGATTACTATTTCATTTGTGATCTAGGCGTCGATCAAGGGGTCATCTGACCGAATTCCCTGTACTAGCATATTCAGGATTTCGCGCTATGCACATTGAGGTAACTATTCATGTGGATGTGGTTTGTCAAGATTGGTAGAGCGCACGCTTTCCGATAATGAGATCCCGAGTTCGAACCATGCCCACTGCCTTTTTGTCCTACAGCAAGACAATTTATCCACAATTATTGCTGCTCTCTACTCAGGTGTATATTTGGAGACCCGGTAGGAGGTTAAAGTCTTTAAGTGAACGATCTTCTCAATGCCCATGAGCCACTTGGAAGGAATGCTCCCCAGGGAGTGGAGATGGTGCACACAATGTGCGCTTGTTTGCATTGTACCCTATGACCGGGGTAATAATATCATTGTAAAGCGCTTAGAATTGATTATCAATCATATAGGCGCTATATAAATCGAAACAATATTATGATTCAAAATTTAATTTTGCACTTTGCATCTCCGAAACAAGAGGGCACTCGAATTAACCAGTATTACACCGGGGTATGGGGACATTATTTGTATATGATTACTATTTCATTTGTGATCTAGGCGTCGATCAAGGGGTCATCTGACCGAATTCCCTGTACTAGCATATTCAGGATTTCGCGCTATGCACATTGAGGTAACTATTCATGTGGATGTGGTTTGTCAAGATTGGTAGAGCGCACGCTTTCCGATAATGAGATCCCGAGTTCGAACCATGCCCACTGCCTTTTTGTCCTACAGCAAGACAATTTATCCACAATTATTGCTGCTCTCTACTCAGGTGTATACATGGGGACCCGGTAGGAGGTTAAAGTCTTTAAGTGAACGATCTTCCCAATGCCCATGAGCCACTTGGAAGGAATGCTCCCAGGGAGTGGAGATGGTGCACACAATGTGCGCTTGTTTGCATTGTATCCTATGACCGGGGTAATAATATCATTGTAAAGCGCTTAGAATTGATTATCAATCATATAGGCGCTATATAAATCGAAACAATATTATGATTCAAAATTTCATTTTTGCACTTTGCATCTCCGAAACAAGAGGGCACTCGAATTAACCAGTATTACACCGGGGTATGGGGACATTATTTGTATATGATTACTATTTCATTTGTGATCTAGGCGTCGATCAAGGGGTCATCTGACCGAATTCCCTGTACTAGCATATTCAGGATTTCGCGCTATGCACATTGAGGTAACTATTCATGTGGATGTGGTTTGTCAAGATTGGTAGAGCGCACGCTTTCCGATAATGAGATCCCGAGTTCGAACCATGCCCACTGCCTTTTGTCCTACAGCAAGACAATTTATCCACAATTATTGCTGCTCTCTACTCAGGTGTATATTTGGAGACCCGGTAGGAGGTTAAAGTCTTTAAGTGAACGATCTTCCAATGCCCATGAGCCACTTGGAAGGAATGCTCCCAGGGAGTGGAGATGGTGCACACAATGTGCGCTTGTTTGCATTGTATCCTATGACCGGGGTAATAATATCATTGTAAAGCGCTTAGAATTGATTATCAATCATATAGGCGCTATATAAATCGAAACAATATCATGATTCAAAATTTCATTTTTGCACTTTGCATCTCCGAAACAAGAGGGCACTCGAATTAACCAGTATTACACCGGGGTATGGGGACATTATTTGTATATGATTACTATTTCATTTGTGATCTAGGCGTCGATCAAGGGGTCATCTGACCGAATTCCCTGTACTAGCATATTCAGGATTTCGCGCTATGCACATTGAGGTAACTATTCATGTGGATGTGGTTTGTCAAGATTGGTAGAGCGCACGCTTTCCGATAATGAGATCCCGAGTTCGAACCATGCCCACTGCCTTTTGTCCTTCAGCAAGACAATTTATCCACAATTATTGCTGCTCTCTACTCAGGTGTATATTTGGAGACCCGGTAGGAGGTTAAAGTCTTTAAGTGAACGATCTTCCCAATGCCCATGAGCCACTTGGAAGGAATGCTCCCCAGGGAGTGGAGATGGTGCACACAATGTGCGCTTGTTTGCATTGTACCCTATGACCGGGGTAATAATATCATTGTAAAGCGCTTAGAATTGATTATCAATCATATAGGCGCTATATAAATCGAAACAATATTATGATTCAAAATTTAATTTTGCACTTTGCATCTCCGAAACAAGAGGGCACTCGAATTAACCAGTATTACACCGGGGTATGGGGACATTATTTGTATATGATTACTATTTCATTTGTGATCTAGGCGTCGATCAAGGGGTCATCTGACCGAATTCCCTGTACTAGCATATTCAGGATTTCGCGCTATGCACATTGAGGTAACTATTCATGTGGATGTGGTTTGTCAAGATTGGTAGAGCGCACGCTTTCCGATAATGAGATCCCGAGTTCGAACCATGCCCACTGCCTTTTTGTCCTACAGCAAGACAATTTATCCACAATTATTGCTGCTCTCTACTCAGGTGTATATTTGGAGACCCGGTAGGAGGTTAAAGTCTTTAAGTGAACGATCTTCCAATGCCCATGAGCCACTTGGAAGGAATGCTCCCAGGGAGTGGAGATGGTGCACACAATGTGCGCTTGTTTGCATTGTATCCTATGACCGGGGTAATAATATCATTGTAAAGCGCTTAGAATTGATTATCAATCATATAGGCGCTATATAAATCGA
Source organism: Mesocentrotus franciscanus (assembly GCA_037976565.1). Lineage (NCBI taxonomy): Eukaryota > Metazoa > Echinodermata > Echinoidea > Camarodonta > Strongylocentrotidae > Mesocentrotus > Mesocentrotus franciscanus. Next base: position 13,505,119 of record CP137670.1, read on the forward strand.
AACAATATCATGATTCAAAATTTCATTTTTGCACTTTGCATCTCCGAAACAAGAGGGCACTCGAATTAACCAGTATTACACGGGGTATGGGGACATTATTTGTATATGATTACTATTTCATTTGTGATCTAGGCGTCGATCAAGGGGTCATCTGACCGAATTCCCTGTACTAGCATATTCAGGATTTCGCGCTATGCACATTGAGGTAACTATTCATGTGGATGTGGTTTGTCAAGATTGGTAGAGCGCACGCTTTCCGATAATGAGATCCCGAGTTCGAACCATGCCCACTGCCTTTTGTCCTACAGCAAGACAATTTATCCACAATTATTGCTGCTCTCTACTCAGGTGTATATTTGGAGACCCGGTAGGAGGTTAAAGTCTTTAAGTGAACGATCTTCCAATGCCCATGAGCCACTTGGAAGGAATGCTCCCAGGGAGTGGAGATGGTGCACACAATGTGCGCTTGTTTGCATTGTATCCTATGACCGGGGTAATAATATCATTGTAAAGCGCTTAGAATTGATTATCAATCATATAGGCGCTATATAAATCGAAACAATATCATGATTCAAAATTTAATTTTTGCACTTTGCATCTCCGAAACAAGAGGGCACTCGAATTAACCAGTATTACACAGGGGTATGGGGACATTATTTGTATATGATTACTATTTCATTTGTGATCTAGGCGTCGATCAAGGGGTCATCTGACCGAATTCCCTGTACTAGCATATTCAGGATTTCGCGCTATGCACATTGAGGTAACTATTCATGTGGATGTGGTTTGTCAAGATTGGTAGAGCGCACGCTTTCCGATAATGAGATCCCGAGTTCGAACCATGCCCACTGCCTTTTGTCCTACAGCAAGACAATTTATCCACAATTATTGCTGCTCTCTACTCAGGTGTATATTTGGAGACCCGGTAGGAGGTTAAAGTCTTTAAGTGAACGATCTTCTCAATGCCCATGAGCCACTTGGAAGGAATGCTCCCAGGGAGTGGAGATGGTGCACACAATGTGCGCTTGTTTGCATTGTATCCTATGACCGGGGTAATAATATCATTGTAAAGCGCTTAGAATTGATTATCAATCATATAGGCGCTATATAAATCGAAACAATATTATGATTTAACAATTTAATGTTTGCACTTTGCATCTCCGAAACAAGAGGGCACTCGAATTAACCAGTATTACACCGGGGTATGGGGACATTATTTGTATATGATTACTATTTCATTTGTGATCTAGGCGTCGATCAAGGGGTCATCTGACCGAATTCCCTGTACTAGCATATTCAGGATTTCGCGCTATGCACATTGAGGTAACTATTCATGTGGATGTGGTTTGTCAAGATAGGTAGAGCGCACGCTTTCCGATAATGAGATCCCGAGTTCGAACCATGCCCACTGCCTTTTTGTCCTACAGCAAGACAATTTATCCACAATTATTGCTGCTCTCTACTCAGGTGTGTACATGGGGACCCGGTAGGAGGTTAAAGTCTTTAAGTGAACGATCTTCCCAGTGCCCATGAGCCACTTGGAAGGAATGCTCCCAGGGAGTGGAGATGGTGCACACAATGTGCGCTGGTTTGCATTGTATCCTATGACCGGGGTAATAATATCATTGTAAAGCGCTTAGAATTGATTATCAATCATATAGGCGCTATATAAATCGAAACAATATCATGATTCAAAACTTTCATTTTTGCACTTTGCATCTCCGAAACAAGAGGGCACTCGAATTAACCAGTATTACACAGGGGTATGGGGACATTATTTGTATATGATTACTATTTCATTTGTGATCTAGGCGTCGATCAAGGGGTCATCTGACCGAATTCCCTGTACTAGCATATTCAGGATTTCGCGCTATGCACATTGAGGTAACTATTCATGTGGATGTGGTTTGTCAAGATTGGTAGAGCGCACGCTTTCCGATAATGAGATCCCGAGTTCGAACCATGCCCACTGCCTTTTGTCCTTCAGCAAGACAATTTATCCACAATTATTGCTGCTCTCTACTCAGGTGTATATTTGGAGACCCGGTAGGAGGTTAAAGTCTTTAAGTGAACGATCTTCCCAATGCCCATGAGCCACTTGGAAGGAATGCTCCCAGGGAGTGGAGATGGTGCACACAATGTGCGCTTGTTTGCATTGTATCCTATGACCGGGGTAATAATATCATTGTAAAGCGCTTATAATTGATTATCAATCATATAGGCGCTATATAAATCGAAACAATATTATGATTCAACAATTTAATTTTGCACTTTGCATCTCCGAAACAAGAGGGCACTCGAATTAACCACTATTACACAGGGGTATGGGGACATTATTTGTATATGATTACTATTTCATTTGTGATCTAGGCGTCGATCAAGGGGTCATCTGACCGAATTCCCTGTACTAGCATATTCAGGATTTCGCGCTATGCACATTGAGGTAACTATTCATGTGGATGTGGTTTTCAAGATTGGTAGAGCGCACGCTTTCCGATAATGAGATCCCGAGTTCGAACCATGCCCACTGCCTTTTTGTCCTACAGCAAGACAATTTATCCACAATTATTGCTGCTCTCTACTCAGGTGTATATTTGGAGACCCGGTAGGAGGTTAAAGTCTTTAAGTGAACGATCTTCCAATGCCCATGAGCCACTTGGAAGGAATGCTCCCAGGGAGTGGAGATGGTGCACACAATGTGCGCTTGTTTGCATTGTATCCTATGACCGGGGTAATAATATCATTGTAAAGCGCTTAGAATTGATTATCAATCATATAGGCGCTATATAAATCGAAACAATATTATGATTCAAAATTTAATTTTTGCACTTTGCATCTCCGAAACAAGAGGGCACTCGAATTAACCAGTATTACACAGGGGTATGGGGACATTATTTGTATATGATTACTATTTCATTTGTGATCTAGGCGTCGATCAAGGGGTCATCTGACCGAATTCCCTGTACTAGCATATTCAGGATTTCGCGCTATGCACATTGAGGTAACTATTCATGTGGATGTGGTTTGTCAAGATTGGTAGAGCGCACGCTTTCCGATAATGAGATCCCGAGTTCGAACCATGCCCACTGCCTTTTGTCCTACAGCAAGACAATTTATCCACAATTATTGCTGCTCTCTACTCAGGTGTACATTTGGAGACCCGGTAGGAGGTTAAAGTCTTTAAGTGAACGATCTTCCAATGCCCATGAGCCACTTGGAAGGAATGCTCCCAGGGAGTGGAGATGGTGCACACAATGTGCGCTGGTTTGCATTGTATCCTATGACCGGGGTAATAATATCATTGTAAAGCGCTTAGAATTGATTATCAATCATATAGGCGCTATATAAATCGAAACAATATCATGATTCAAAACTTTAATTTTTGCACTTTGCATCTCCGAAACAAGAGGGCACTCGAATTAACCAGTATTACACAGGGGTATGGGGACATTATTTGTATATGATTACTATTTCATTTGTGATCTAGGCGTCGATCAAGGGGGTCATCTGACCGAATTCCCTGTACTAGCATATTCAGGATTTCGCGCTATGCACATTGAGGTAACTATTCATGTGGATGTGGTTTGTCAAGATTGGTAGAGCGCACGCTTTCCGATAATGAGATCCCGAGTTCGAACCATGCCCACTGCCTTTTGTCCTACAGCAAGACAATTTATCCACAATTATTGCTGCTCTCTACTCAGGTGTATATTTGGAGACCCGGTAGGAGGTTAAAGTCTTTAAGTGAACGATCTTCTCAATGCCCATGAGCCACTTGGAAGGAATGCTCCCAGGGAGTGGAGATGGTGCACACAATGTGCGCTGGTTTGCATTGTATCCTATGACCGGGGTAATAATATCATTGTAAAGCGCTTAGAATTGATTATCAATCATATAGGCGCTATATAAATCGAAACAATATTATGATTCAACAATTTAGTTTCTGCACTTTGCATCTCCGAAACAAGAGGGCACTCGAATTAACCAGTATTACACAGGGGTATGGGGACATTATTTGTATATGATTACTATTTCATTTGTGATCTAGGCGTCGATCAAGGGGGTCATCTGACCGAATTCCCTGTACTAGCATATTCAGGATTTCGCGCTATGCACATTGAGGTAACTATTCATGTGGATGTGGTTTGTCAAAATTGGTAGAGCGCACGCTTTCCGATAATGAGATCCCGAGTTCGAACCATGCCCACTGCCTTTTGTCCTTCAGCAAGACAATTTATCCACAATTATTGCTGCTCTCTACTCAGGTGTATATTTGGAGACCCGGTAGGAGGTTAAAGTCTTTAAGTGAACGATCTTCCAATGCCCATGAGCCACTTGGAAGGAATGCTCCCCAGGGAGTGGAGATGGTGCACACAATGTGCGCTGGTTTGCATTGTATCCTATGAGCGGGGTAATAATATCATTGTAAAGCGCTTAGAATTGATTATCAATCATATAGGCGCTATATAAATCGAAACAATATTATGATTCAAAACTTAATTTTTGCACTTTGCATCTCCGAAACAAGAGGGCACTCGAATTAACCAGTATTACACGGGGTATGGGGACATTATTTGTATATGATTACTATTTCATTTGTGATCTAGGCATCGATCAAGGGGGTCATCTGACCGAATTCCCTGTACTAGCATATTCAGGATTTCGCGCTATGCACATTGAGGTAACTATCCATGTGGATGTGGTTTGTCATGATTGGTAGAGCGCACGCTTTCCGATAATGAGATCCCGAGTTCGAACCATGTCCACTGCCTGCCTTTTGTCCTTCAGCAAGACAATTTATCCACAATTATTGCTGCTCTCTACTCAGGTGTATATTTGGAGACCCGGTAGGAGGTTAAAGTCTATAAGTGAACGATCTTCCCAATGCCCATGAGCCACTTGGAAGGAATGCTCTTCAGGAAGTGGAGATGGTGCACACAATGTGCGCTGGTTTGCATTGTATCCTATGAGCGGGGTTATTAATAACATGGTAAAGCCCTTGAGTTGAGTTTGAGTTTGGAGTTCATTATCCAAAACAAAAAGTACATCAATATAACAATCAAATGTAAATGGTTAACATTGAAAGGATAAATGGGACCAGAAGATAACATTTAATGCTTATCAAGGCTGGTACCACTAACACACACAAGTATCACAGCAATGAATGGGAATGTCATGGATAAATATGAATAACTATTGAATACAAGCTATTCTACATCTAGGGTAAATATATTCTGTGATTAAATACAAAGCTTTGGTATTTTAAACTAAGTAAAAGATAAAGTATGATAAAACATAATATATACAAAAAGGCAAGAACCTTGGTTCAAAGTTAAAAACTATTCTATTAACATTTGTGATATTAGCTCTACGAGAACAAGACACTGATGCTTTCTCCCGTACAGATAGGAGTAGATCATCCATATAGCGTGTGCCTCTGAATGACATTGAAAATTTACCCTGCGTTGTCCTTACTTTAGGCACACTCAACTTCTTTCTTTCTCTTTGTCTAGTCTCATAGTTGTGCTCTATGAAACAGCAATACTGAATTAGAGACTGCGGCAATTTATCATTCAATAATTGATACATAAATACATAAATATATAGTTAATGGAGTTGATACACATTCAATAACTTTAGCTCCCGGAATATCGGTTGTGAATGAGTCCTAATTGGACTAAACGTTATAAGTCTTAGTGACATCTTTTCGCTTAAGAATAAACACTTCATGTTCATTTCATAATTACTTCCCCTAATTTCGATTCCGTAGGTCATATCAGTGGGGCGTATAGCCACTATATTCATTAAACTAGAAACCAACAAAGAGCAATACTTCAAATTTGTACATATATGTTTTAATATCATGCTTTATACGCTTACGCACAGGTTTTCATTATCGGAAAGCGTGCGCTCTGCCATTCTTGACAAACCACATCCAAATGAATAGTTACCTCATGTGGGGAAATAAGAGCTCGAAATGTTCCTAATAAGCCTTGCTGGGAAGGTCGCCACGTAGATTCTATATTTCGGCATTAATCTGAAGTAATAAGGGATATGCTTAATAAGTTGACAGTGGGGCGTAGCCACCATACATTCTTTAAACTAGAAACCCCCAAAGAGCAATACTTCAAATTTGTATTTTCATGATTTATACGCTTACGTACAGGTTTTCATTATCGGAAAGCGTGCGCTCTGCCAATCTTGACAAACCACATCCACATGAATAGTTACCACAATGTGAATAGCGCGAAATCCTCAATAATATTAAGGATTTCGCGCTATGCCCATTGTAATTTATGCTAGTATATATTGTGCTAGTACAGGAATTCGGTCAGATGACCCTCTTGATCGACGCCTAGATCACAAATTAAATAGTAATCATATACAAATATTGTCCCCATACCCCTGTGTAATACTGGTTTATTACAGCGACTGACTGACATCGGCTGACGCCCGCGCCGATGTCAGATGTCAGTCTCCATAAACGCGATTAGCCACCATACGTCCTTTCAGCTAGAAACCCCAATATTTCATATTTTCAGACATATTAATACATAGTTTTAATTTAATGCTTTATACGTATACACATGATAATGTTGATATATGATAATGTTGAATATAAATAACAAGTTCCAATTGGTTTCACGAGGTAACGTCTTCAGCTAGGCTAGCCTAGCTTGAAAATTTGGGTCTTTGGGGGCGTCTGGCGGCTACACCCCACCACTTAAAAAGTCTGGCAACGGTCATTCGTTTGCCCTTTAGATATAAATAAAAAGTTCCAATTGGTTTCACAAAGTTACCTTTTCAGCTAGCCTAGCTGGGAAAAGTCGGGTCAACATCATCTTTCTCCTCCTCATTTCATCATGGTCACCATATTCATCATCCGATCACAATCATTATCATTACATCACGGTCACCATCTTCATCATCATCACCACCATCATCATATTCATCCTCATCATCAGCATCATCATAATCATCACCATCATCACCACCACCATCATCTTTTTCATCCTCCTCATCATCACCATTGCATCACGGTCACCATCATCATCACCACCATAATCATCCTTCATAATTGATCATGCTGACATGTCAGTAATAATAAACCAAAGTAGAGAACACGAATGTGCAGAATATAATATAAAAAGGTTTATGTTTTGTATGTTTATATGAACTAAAGTTTGATTTCTATACACATCATCATGTTCATATCTGGTTATGTATGTACAGTATGTACGTACTAATAAGCATATTATATTAATTCCATCCATGATAAAAGAGTTCTGGTGCTGGCGGAGGCATAACAACTGTGAACAAGAACGTTGTATGTTTAAATAGATCATTGCAAAATTCTGGACATTAAACATAACAATTACTGAATATGTAAAGTTTGTCTTGCCCCATGTTGTATGAGTATGTACTTTGTTGGTATTATATTGACAAATTTATATTGAAAACACTGTAATATGGTTTACTTTTTACAATTACCCGGTAAAGAATAAACTATGTGTTTGTATTACATTTTATTCTGACATATTGAACATATATATATATATATATATATATATACAAACATTTTCAAGGAGTGATCAATTCAATAAACATGCAGTACCAGGGCTGCCAACTTTGAGCCAGAGGTGAGAGTTAGTCAGTGAGACATTGCGAGGAGCTAAGCTAAGTAGGAGCTTTTGCAATTTTGGACTTGAAATTGCGCAATCTGGTGCATATCTAGATAGGAAATTCAGGCTTGAGATTGTCTATATCTGGGTAAGCGTGTTTTTCATTTGATCGACCAGAAATTTGTAATATATTTTTCACGAAGAAAACAAATAATTGACATATGCACCCTGATTAACACACACACACGCAAATATTATTGTATTTAGTGTCATATGCAGTTCTAACATAAACCATATATGCATCATTATGTATGATCCAACAACATACAGCCCAGAATGAGTCCCAAGGGAGCGAAGCAACATAGGGCTGGGGCAGAGCCAGAGGGGGAGGGTTTGGGAGGGGGTTATCTCCCTCCCACGGTAAGGAAGATTTTGCATATACTTGAAATGGTGCAATTTGGTGCACGTCATGCCATACATGTGAAGGAAATTAAGAATCTGAGGTAACAAGGCATGATTCTTAAAAGAATAAAATGTCTATGCTCTCATCAGATGCTTACAGTTCAAACATGATATTTACACAAACATGACACAAATATGCCCCATATAAGTGGCGATATACAGTACGTAAGCCCCTTGACTTAATTGCAGAGGTGGGCCTGGCCTGACATAATCCCAACGCTGCTAAAATCACGCCCGTAGTGCAGTGGCCAGCGGCTTTCAGACAAGACATAATATTGCAAAGCTCAGCAAGAAGACCACGTTCAAGCAGGCGAGTTGGAAAAGAAGCCAACATGGGAAAAGATAGCAGGCTGGCTATCTTTCCAAGCCGATATGATGTAACAGGTTCAGATGTCGTGGATGAGAGTCAGCGCCCTAATCTGCATGTTAATTGTATAATTTATGTACTTCTTTCATTATTCGCATAACAGCATGAACTGACATGCACACCTGCTACTTACTGCAGTGTCAAACGTGAAACATGAACTGCACACAGATTGTGATTGAACAACGGTGCAAGCAAATACTAAACAAAATAACTAGGATTCATAAAACTTACTACTACATGTAGTATGTAATTTTCATTGTCAATTTTCGAGAACTTGTTCGTGTCAAACCTGAAAGAAATGTCGTCCATACAATATCTTCACGTCAAAAACTCCAACATTGTAGTAATATTATGCTAAATCAAATTAAACACATTTAGTGGCTGCTGTGTAGGTTGAGGAAGGGATGATTTCTACACACATGTTTTTCATTTGTAGAATCCAAATAACAGGTGTTCGACCTGACATTTTATTTAGATATTGAATTCATCCCCATCCATCTACTAGAAACTATTCAGACGATGTAAATGGTGGACATTCCCTTGAGAGGGTAGTACAATTTTGGTAGAGCTAAGCTTTAGTTACCAAAAACAACAACACTACAAACTAATAGTTATTAGTTCACCATGCTCGAAAGTTATACAAAATTACGAAGACTAAGGGAAAAAAGCCTGTTATCAATAAAGAGAGCCATAGAAACACAAAGGGCGCTCTCAAAAAAGCATTGGTTTAAACCATTTTTCATACAAAATCATGCTTGTGATGTTTTGTTGAAATAATGATTATATAAAGAAATCATCAACAACTATTTAAAAACTTCTTTTGAAAATGTTTGAAAAGTGTAACCCTAACCCAATTTTTAGAAAAATCACCTCATAAATGTGGGGCCCAAATTTATTCTGACTGGATATATTTATTGATATTTCGGCCGTTTCTAAATTTCAAATTTTACACTTGGTTTTCATTATCTCACAAACAAAATATTTAGTGTAGCGCCCTCTTTACCAAAACTGAACTACCCCTTTAAGCGATTTAATAAAGCGATTTCAATTTTTTTTTAAAGTGACAATGCTTTCCATTTACTGAAACTTATGGAAAATTATTGATGAAAAATCATGAAACTATTATGGAAAACATACATTTCAATAACATTCAATATGGCCTTGATTATGTTGGTGATGGCTGTCTGTTAGGATAATTCACACCCCTGCTGTATGTACATGAATTATGTGGTGCTAGTGGCGACCAATCAAACGAAAGTCCACTCTGCTGCTTTCCGCTTGAGGGAAACATCATTATTGGTCGCACCATAGCAGGTTCTTTCAGGTTCTTTCATGGTTTCGAATCCATTTGAGCCATGTACATGCATACCCACTTCATTATTGATGTACTTTCTCTGACGCAATGTGGTGATAAACTGTGTGGTTGACACTTCATCCATCAATACCTATATGTATATAGGGCAAAATAAAGAAAATGGGCATATCAGTGGCAATTATCAATGCATAAAGATAATAAAATGGTTGGGACTAATCTTCCAATTTGTCTTTTAGACGATAAGGAATGACCCTGATAAGCACTCTATCAACAACAAAAACATATGCAAACTGGGAAAGGTAAGGTCGATATCAATTCAATCCTAAGAATTATAAGGGGTTGAGGAGCAAGAGATCATCTTCAGTCGAAAATTATGCCCCTGCTATCAAGCCAAAATTAACATGCACTGAATTAATATGTAAACTCAACTTTGATGGTAATTCATCAACCAGATCCCGAGAAATCACAATTAGAAGCTATTTTAGAATGAGTCCCATGACCTTTGACCTCATGACCCCAAGATTGTACCACTACATTGGCTCCATAAAATTCAGGTACCAAGTATGATTAAAATCTGACATTAATTTCTTGAGTTTTTACAATTAAAGGCCATTTCACATCTATAAATTCTGTGACCTTGAACTTTTACCTCATGACCCTAAAATGGTACGGCTACATAAGTCCCCTAATAAAGATAATTCAGGTACCAAGTTTGATTGAAATCTGATATTCAGTTCTTGAGATTTTGCCATTACAAACCGTGTTAGCATACATGTATATGATATAGTCATATGACCATGACCTTTGAACTCCTGTGTCCAAATTCTGACCAAATATTTTCCCCTCAAGATACATACAGGTGCAAAACTTGATGGTATTTTGTCTATTAAAATAATGTGATCACAGTAATACAATATGTTTGTAAATATATATAAGCCCTGTGATATTTTATCTTAAGGTCTCCAAAATCCAAAAGATACACATATTACTGGTAATGTGTCAACTGGTTGTTATGATATTGTACAGTTTACAAGCTATCTTAGCAGTTATCATAAAGCCTTGTCACCTTTTATCCCATGACCTGAATATCAATCATATCATTGTCACCCACAATGTGGGAACATATATGTTACAAATTGATCCATCAACAGGTGCTCTAAGATATCACAAGACTCTTCATGGGACAAAATCTCTCAATGGTCCCGACACATGTGATGAGATATATCTGGCAAAATCTTACCCGGCATTTAGGGATGTTTCACAGCCTTTCACATTGACATGCATCCTGATGCTAAGAAGTAAGTGCTGATCTAAGTATGTGGTTGTTCAAACAGCCTCTCGATCAAATGCTGCACAGGTATGGTACTGTAGTAAATAAATACATGTAAGAAGACATTAATACAAAAATAACAAAACATACACAAAATGGCATTCTGCATTCATTGCTATCATAAATATATATAATATAATATTTCCTCTAAGCTATCAAGAAGTATAGGTATGTTGTATAAATTGAAATACCTTTTTACATCTCAAGATATTGCTCTATATTTATAACATGATTATATTAACACATTTAAATTATTGTAATGAAATATGGGGAAATACATACAAAGCTCATTAAAAATTATTCTTGCTCCAGAAACGTGCCATACGTATAATAACAAACAGTAAATTTGATACCCACTCACTTCCCCTTTTTGTAAAGTTAAAAAGTCTTCCATTGTTTGATCTTGTAAAACTGAATATATTAATTTTTATGTTTAAATTTCATAGGGTATCCTCCTGAAGTATTTGATAATATGTTTAAGACTAATAATTTTGTTCATACGTATCCCACTCGTAGCTGTTATAACCTCCTCAAACCTATCGTAAATTTTACAACCAGAGCCCATTCTATTCGTTTTACTAGCGTTCATGAATGGTATTCCATTGGCAACGATACTAAATCAAGCTCCACTCTTTCTCGATTTCAAGCTCTATACAAACGCTATGCATTTAATAATATGTCATCCATGGCTGACTAGATCTCCTTCGACCTTTTCTCTCTCTCACCTTTTCTATCCTGTGTGAATGTGTGTATGAGTGCGATGTGTCTAGTAAATCACTGCTAGAGGTCTATATACATTACATAAACTTGTAACTTTTTTTTTTTTAAATTTCAATGTCATTTAATTGTAATTTGTAATTGTATAATTTACTGTAATGGGTCCTCACATACAAGCACATGTTGCTTCTCCGAGGTCCCGGCTATTATTCATAAAGTGTAAACTTTGTACTGTTTTATCTTGCCAAATAAACTGAACATTGAACCTTGATAAATGAGCACTGGTGTATATCTGAGCATATGCCTTTAGATGCATTATGAGTTCTATTACATCACAGAAAGATACATGTATATCATGATGTTAATTTGACACATATTACACATTACTTTAGTCTTCTAGAAAACTTAGGGTAAATGAAATAGAAAGACAACATTGTAATGGCCAATGAACATTACTATTCATGTCTATGAGAAGCAATATAGTAACATTAACATAAGTACTCATTGTGGACTAAAGACAGATTATAGGTGCACCTGTAACTTGTCTAACTCCGCAAAATAATTTTAGCATCCACATTTCTCTACTGCCATGTTGTTTGGCTTATGGTAAGAGAAGAATAAAATAGGGTTAGATTTTTCAAAAGCCCTTTAAGTATGACGATATCTATCATCAATAATCATTCATCTAAAGAGTGTTAATGAACGGTCATAAACCACACATGTCATACAGTAATTCGTTGTAAAATCTGACACAAGTTCTCCCTTTTTTTTTAACCAGAAAACATTAACATAAGTACTCATTGTGGACTAAAGACAGATTATAGGTGCACCTGTAACTTGTCTAACTCCGCAAAATAATTTTAGCATCCACATTTCTCTAGGCCTAGATCTACTGCCATGTATAATGTAAGAGTACAAGACAGGTATGTGCTGCTTGTAGTTGTACAGTTAACCTTCTAGTTCTACAAGTACAACGGCTAGTTCAACATGGTAACTGCACGCCTAGACTAGTACTATTCTTACTAGGCCTAGTACTAGACTAGTACGTAGGCCTAGTATACTAGTACTAGGCCTAGTACTAGTTTATGTTTAGTATTCCTGTAGTAGGCTGTACTGTAAACCCGGTGCTGTCACTACACATTGGCCGTGGACATGCATGGTCGCTCACAATTTCGAGTGAAAAAGGGTCTTTTTCGCATTTGAACGCAGCTCAGAAATGGTCAAATAGTCTAGGTCTAGACCCTAGGGTCTTTTTCCATGACAATGTAGACTTCTTAAAGTTCTAGAGTCTAGATCTACGCATATTAGAAATTTAGGTATGTTTTTGTGATGGCCATTTTCATGCACGACGATGTTCACAAGATCTTAATTAAACATTTTGCAAGGGTAGGCCTAGAGGTCTAGATCTACTAGTACTAGACCCTAGGCCTAGTACTTTTTTGTTCATGTAGACTTCTAGTCTAGGCCTAGATTTAGACTAGATCTAGGCCTACTTGAAATTGTGAAAATAGAGGGTCTTTGTAAAGTAGACTAAGGAGTAAGGTCTAGTCTAGATCTATGTAGATCTAGATCTAGGCTAGATCTTACTTTCTTAGATTGATATCTAGACTCTAGACCTAGCCTTCATGAAATGCAAAAATTAGGCCTTTATTAGGCCTTTGGGTCTCTTTAAAAAAAAAGCTGCTTTGTAGGCCTAGAATAGATCTAGACCTAGATCTAGGCCTAGATCTAGTTGTTTTTGCGATAAAAAAGGGGTTTAATTTCCTGAAGATGTAGGCCTAGGCGTAGGCCTAGATCTAGATCGACAAATCTATCGCTTCATGCATGGCCCCTCCTAGAGTCCTATATATTTACTGCAGCAGCAGTCTTTCAGTTTGGCCGTTTCTAAATCTAATAGTCTAGGGCCTAGATCTAATACTATTTCACCAGAAAAACAAATAAATAATTAAGACTAAGAGTAAGAGCCAAAGCCAAGCCCAAGGCAAAGGAAAAGAGGCCATGTTAACGATAGTACTAGTAGTACGTTATCCTCCTAGTCCATCACTCCATGATTAAACTAACAACATAGGGTAAAGTACATACCAGCCTTCGTCCAGCTCGTCGAGTAAGGTGCCTCGACATCGACGTCGACAGCAATTATGATCCTGCAAAAATGTGCATGCATTCACGACACCGTTCACGAGCCGTGAGTCGACCGGCCCGCCTGGCCGGGGCGGGAGACATATGGCGGGCATCGCAGTGGGATATCCTGGTACATGGTCGCTCGGACGAAAATCAATTTACGAAAATGATACCGAGTTGTAACCCTAGCTAGCTAGCTAGCTAGCTAGCTAAGCTCTAACCCTAGGTTGTTCACAACTCAACGCAAGTTGGCGACATTTTTCCTTTGAAATCGAGAGTCTGTCATGATCTTTGGCAAGATCAATACTATTTTGTAAACTTTGTTTAAAAACAGGAAAATGCATTTCCAGTAAAATTGACAGCGGATTTAAATTACAATTTACTCCTGCTAACTTGGTATAAAAGGGCAATCAATAAATCCAAGAATTGGAGCCGTCAGAAGGTGAAAGCGTTACGGGGACATATACGTGTCCCCGTAGCGCATCATGTCCCCGTAGCACGGGGATATACCGACATAATGTCCCCGTAGAACTAGTTTTACATAAATACATATATATATAAGTATTATGTACATACGTGCTCGTGTGTGTGTGTTTGTGTTTGTGCGCGTAACACCTCTTATGTTTCGAAGTACCTAACGTACCAATACCACACGTCCAGTTCGGTGGCGCATCCAGCATAGCCCAACCCCTCCCCTTCTGAGGCCCATGTTAAATAAATGCTTGCAATGAGTGATAACACAAAGGCAGGACAAAATACGTTATGACCCCTAGTTTTTCGCGTCACTTACCCGCCATCAATCTATGGATACCCCATGTCTTTATACACAATGCTAAATATATAAATTGACTTTCAGAACTACATGTATATGAAAGAAATTGGTACCGTTATCTTGAACTAAAATGGTGTTGGAATCGAGAAAGCCGTTCGATTCGTTGGCTAGACTCTCAAGAGATAGACCGATAAGATCTTGTGTCTCCAGTGCCGTCATATTGGTCCGCTCGATGTAGATATTCATGTCAGCTTTGACGCTTCCTGGTCTCAGGGCTCTGCATACTACTGATAGACTCTCCAACCCAGTACTGGTTCGGAGGCCTTGCTCCATCTTTACAGAGGTACATAACAACAAACAGAAAATATCAAACGTCTAATAGATATTTCCCCTCTAAGATTAATACTCTTTTGTAACTTCTTAAAGGTATAGACCAGTTTTGGAAACGCCCCCCTCTCAAAAAATGAAATGGAAGCTCTTATTACCAATCATGTGAAAGAATATGTTTTAACTAATACGTGATGATTCACATTTTGCCGGGAAACCGCCTATTAATTGATATATTTGGTAAATTACCATATCTATCCGGACTGGATAGATAAAGGGTAGTCCCATATACATCTTCCTGTGTACAGTGCTTGTAACTTTACCAAGACTGGGCCAAATTTCTTATCATTTTGATGATTCCAGAACCTTGCAGTACACACCAGTACTTATATGCCAGATGATCAACCTTTTCTGATCGATTCCACAACGTTTCTGTCACAATGCAATCGCATGACCAGAACTGGTCTATACCTTTAAAGTATACGTCATAACCGAAAACCCTCTGCATGCAATATTTTGTCTATACCATATTTACAAGTTTATACTTGTGGTAGAACTGCATTTTAAATAAACTTGAAGAACTGAATGAAATTATATGTACCATACGTATGAAGCGGTGCTGTGAAAGAACTGAGATGACCGTTCGAATATTTGGACAGCATTTGCTGGGATATAAGTAAATTATGATTTTTGTTTTGTTTCAATCGTAAAGAGAAAGTTGAGTACTAGTAAAGTTGACAAGTATTTTTTTAGCTTACTCAATCTGTTGTCTCAGTTTGGACATGTTGGAAGATTGTCATAGAAAAAAGTGTCCCCTGAAAATAATGGTTCTCATGGTTTAAAAGCTCTCATATTCGAAATACAAGGGGAAAGCCAGATGTATCTCGCGCATCTCTGACGAAATTACATGAATGTCGCTAAAAAGCATCACTGACTCAAGCCTGTTTGCACCTACAAACAATGTATTTAAAGTAACTATTCGTACATGATTCTTGGGTTCAAACTTATAGCTTAACCGAAAAAAATCTGAAGTATGGCCATAATAGAATAAACCGTTGCCGATGTCACAAACGAGCTCACAAAATTAGCTTTGACCTTAGAATGTGACCCTCGACAGCACCATAATGTGAAGGTCCCCCAAGTGCATATCTTACTCAAGTTCGAATAACAATAGCATTAATGGTTGCCGAGTTATTTTTCACAAGAGAGTCCAATTTTGCATGTAAACTTTAACATTTGTGACAAGCGACGGAGGAAGAACGCCTTCCGGTTCCATTAGTCTTGTCTCCACCATGAGAAAAGCTGAAATTGTTCATGCCACATGCACGTGCCATCAGCCTTTACCATTTCCTGCTAGGAAACGCTTTGCACAATGTACTCGCATTCTATAAATCAAACGCACTCAAAGTTGCAAAAATTGTTCCAATTTTTAAAAAGGGTGACCGTAAGGATGTTGTTAATTAAAGACCAATTTCTGTTTTACCCTTCTTTTCAAAAATATTAGAAAAAATTCTCTTTGAATGTTTATATGATTTTCTCAATTATAGTAATATATTGATTTTGCAAAATTTTGGTTTTCGTAAAGAAATATTCTACATACATGCCAATATTTCATATGTATGGTCGTATAATGCAATAAAAAGGTAAGGGTAATTTTACTGTTGGCATATTTTTAGATATCTCAAAGGCATTTGACACCGTTGACCATGGCATACTTCTTAAAAATGGAACATTGTGGAATCAGAGGTCATGCTCTTGATTGGTTTCATGATTATTTATCAAATCGTAGGCAGAATGTTGTGGTCAACGGTGTCAAATCAGATTTAAGTCATGTTTTATACGGAGTTCCGCAAGAGTCTTTCCTCGGCCCGTCATTATTTTTTGTTATATATTAACGATCTTATAAATTGTTCTTCAATTCTTAATTTTATACTTTTGCCGATGACGCAAGTATTACTCTTTCTAACCAACAAATCAGTACACTCATTCACCTGTTAAAAAGGGAATTCCATAATGTTGTTATCTGGTTGCAATGCAATAACTGTCTTTAAATTTTGAAAAAACAAAATATGTTCTCTTTAAAAACAAAGAAAAGAAGGCTGGTAATGATATTCCTCAAGTCATTATGGATGGCAAGATTATTACTCAAGTATCAAATATTAACTTCTTTGGTATCAAAATAAATGAATTCTTATCTTGGAAACCACATATTGATGATTTATGCACTCGTTTATGTAGAACTACTGGTGTCCTCCGCAGACTTAAATTAACTTTACCTAGACATGTTATGATTTCATTATATAACACATTGATTTTGCCTCATCTCACTTACTGTTGTATGATTTGGGGGAATACAATTAAAACACACTTGATTAGAATTTTTGTTACGCAGAAAAAAGCAATAAGAAGAGTATGTAATGCACCATTTAATAGTCATAGAAGCAATTTATTCCTTGAATGTAAAGCATTGGAAATATCTGATCTTGTACTTATGTATACTTATATGTATCAATATTATACGAATGCCTTGCCAGATGTTTTCAATGATCTTTTTAGCACAAATGCCTCTTACCACTCATATTTCACCCGTCAATACACATATTTTCATCAATTTCTTCCCAAAACTACAATCAGTCAAAATTCCTTACGTTGTAATGAAATTAGGTTATGGAATGACTTAGACAATGACATTAAACTAAAGTAAAACTGTTGATAAATTAACAAAAACTTTTGAAGAATGAAATGTTCATGCAGTATAAAAAACACGCCCAATTAAATAATGAATAATTTGCTCCACACGTTTTGTAATGTTTTGTAATACTGTAAAGCACCGGCTTGTGGAGCATAGGGACGCACTGTCGCTTGACGCCGTGTCCATGTGCGCACATGGCTGGTGCTTTGCTGTAAATATATTATGCTCATATATGGGTCTTTATAATCTTATTCTTGTATATATTTGTTTTCCCTTTAACGTTGTTTTTGTTGATTTGTCTAATTTCTCGATATATATGTCATGGTTAGTGCACTAACCACAAGTTCGTATTCAAACTTCTTTAGGGGCTCCTAACCCCATGTTGTTATATTTCCATGAATTATTGTATATGTATTTTATGTTTGAAATAAATTGAAATTGAAATTGAATTTTAAGACCAAAACAATATTAGGCCTTGCCTTGCAGAATATCACAAGAACGGAAAATTATTTTTTGGATATACTTACATAGGTGCTGATGTTGAGCACCGTTTCTCTATAGAGTTGAGAAGTTTGGTGATGAAGCTCATCGCTGAATGGAATGGCAAATCTAGCGTTCAAAACTTTTATATTGGTCAGATCTGAAAATACAAACATATACAACGAAAATCAGTGGCACTGATTCAGGGAGGGCACAGGGAGAACGCCTCCCCCCCCCCCGGCCCGAAGAAGAGTGGGAAATTCTCCTCATGATAATTATATAGTGTAGTCATTCTCAATACAATTTTCTTCAAGAGGGCTGATAGCAAACAAATACAAGTAACTAACACATAGCTTTCAGAAAATGTCTTTGTATATGAATTTCATATTT
The DNA here is from genome assembly GCA_037976565.1 of Mesocentrotus franciscanus. Classification (NCBI taxonomy): domain Eukaryota; kingdom Metazoa; phylum Echinodermata; class Echinoidea; order Camarodonta; family Strongylocentrotidae; genus Mesocentrotus; species Mesocentrotus franciscanus. The sequence goes on from CP137670.1 coordinate 13,523,714, forward strand.
AATCAGTAGTTGTATGAGAACATTTCTCTTATAATTTTCACATAATGTACCCCTCTTTAATCACGTTCGATATTTTTTACGTGATTGTATGTCTCAATTACGATCAAAATATATATTTTTAATATATGTCTCGTTTTTACGCGTAGCATTAAACAAAATCAGTAATATCTCCAAAACTTAATTGAATGAAAGAAATTCCTTTTCTGTGTATATAAATATTTTTTTCAACTGAGGTTTGATGAAGACAAGTCTTTAATAACGTATGCCTGCTAGCTTCATGCTCCCTTCATGAAACGTCTCGCAATCACAAGGGTATTCCACGTGTTTCGAGGGCAGAGATGAGAGCTTGCTAGAGTACACAGATCGCCTTGATTAAAGGCTAGACACAACTCTAAATTTTGTTATTTTTCTTTGCTTTGCTTCAAGCAACGTTTTTACCTTTGACATATACAGATGCCGGCATCGTGTCTAAAGTTTCTCCATTTCTCCCTGAGCCTCGGCAGAAGTAATACCCGATGTTACTGGGCGCTACAGCCGGGATTATCAAAGGATTTTGATTTTCACTGTTGAGCAAAAGGACATCATCTTTGTACCAGTGGTATCGCTTGGCATTGTTGAAACTACATGTAAGCTCCACGTTAGCATTGATGTTGACTATCTGGCTTGACGGATGGACAGAAACCTCCAAAGGAACTGTATTCCAGGTAGGAATTAGAACATACGACACCGAATGAGGTAGTCTCATTATCAATAATGATAATGAAAATAATGATGATGATGACAACCATAGTAATAGTAATAATAAGAATAATAATGATGATAGTAATAATAACAATAGTAATGAGAATAAACAACACTGATAATAATAATAATGATAATACTAAGAAGAAGAAGAAGAAGAAGAAGAAGAAGAAGGAGAAGAAGAGGAATACAATTTCAAATAATTATAATAGTAAACAAATATACCATGCACTGAGAGGCTTTGGTGGAAATTATGGATCGAGGTGGCAGGAATAGCACTATTTTCTAAGGGGCGTAGCCCCTCAGAAAATAGTGCTATTTCTGTCGCCGAGGAATCCATAATTTCACTAGTGGCTTGAAATAGTGCATGATATATTTGTTTTATATTTCTCAAACCAACCTTCATAAATAATAATAATAATAATAATGATATTAATGTTAACTGTCACTGAAGTAGTGTAGAGCGCAGTGAGAGCAGAGCGTACCGCGACCGCGACCGATAGCACATTGATCTTGATCGATCGCATATATATGACGTCATCCATGGTATAGTGCCATGGTATAGTGCACTATACCATGGATGACGTCACGGTTACAGCATAGCAATGTTATGTTTGGTCACATGATGCTTTGTTGACCAATCACTGAACAGGATTTCATTGATCAAAAATATAATAATAGTTATAATAATAATGATAATAATAATAATAATTATAATAATAATAATAATAATAATAATTATGATGATATAAATAGAAATAATACTAATACCCTACTACTGCTACTACTACTACAACTACAACTACCCATTATACTACTTCTACTAATAATAACAGCTACATTTATATATCCGTAAATACCAAGTGGATGCTCAAGGCACCAACATAATACAGTCAAACCTGTCTATAGCGACCGCCCAAGGGAAACATAAAAAGTGGTCTTTGTAGACAGGTGGTCTTTGTAGACAGGTTCCTTTAGTACATGTTTTAATGAGAAACCATTTTCAAGGGAAACAAAAAATGTGGTCTTTGTAGACAGGTGGTCTTTGTAGACAGGTGGTCACTAAAGCAGGTTTGACTGTAGTATTATGAGCCGTACACTTGCATTCAAGGAATAAATTCCTAACATGTATCTATTTTTAACACCTGGATAGAAAGTGACAAATGTACATTAATGAATAGCGACGAGAGATGAATAAAAGCCCCCCCCCCTAAAAAATGGAAGTATTTGGACATTTTCTTTCATATCCAGAGATGCTGAAAAGATATTTGATTTAATAATCCAGAAATGAAAAGATGATTCATCATTTCTGAGGTTAAAACATTGAGTCAAATCAGTTTATCAAATTTTAGTTCCTATTCACCCGTTTTACAAAACGATGTGTATTATGGATTTTCAAAACGTAATGGGTGGTATTCTCATAAGTTAAGCCGGGACTAAGTCCAGACTAAACAAGAATTTTAGTTCACACTTCTATGGAATGCTCGGTGTCATCTTCCTCCTTCAATAATCATGACAAAGATAATCTACCAAAGACTTTATTGAAAATCGGTTCATACTCATATTATCTTTTTCTTCCCATTTCATTGCAAAATTAATATTTTGGACACTTTTCATTGCAGGATTAAAAAAATCTGTACAAGGTAAATGAGTTGGCAACAGGCACTCCATAAAAGTGTGAACTAGTTAAGCCAGGCTTAACTTAGTACGCGCTATCGGAATACCACCCAATACCTTTAAGATACCTTTAAGTAAATCCAACCTAATGACTTACGAGTTGGTTCATCACAATGGATCCCCTCATAATGATCTTGGCATTCACATTCGTACTGTCCTTGTCCAGTATGACGACAGACACCATTGGCACATGGGTTTCGTTTGGTGCAAGGATCAGCGTTAGCTGTCAAAAGTTAGTTTTAGTAAAAATTGTTGTAGCATAGAACTTACAAATGAATGTTTCCAGTTGTATTCCTCAATTTCCTTGGCAACATTGTTTAACCATATTGTTATAATTGATTTACATTTTAGAGATGAAGGGGTAATCTCAAAGAAGGAGAAAATACAAAGATTCATCCACTGACAACAGTTTGGCAAGGCATTAATCTACCTGTGCCACTCAATACCCAAGAGAGAAATGGGGACCCTGTAGGAGGACAAAAGCATTTGTGTTAGTAATTGCCTATGCCCTCACGGTGACCATATGGTATGAATACTCCACAGGGATTGGAGATGGTGGACATTGTGCATGAATACATCCGATGACCGGGGTAATGATATCTGTAAAGCACGTAAAGAGAAGGTATTCCTTAGTAAGCGCTATATAAATCCAGATTATTATTATTAATGCCTTTTAGGATGACATGGGCGCATACATTTTCTTGATAATATGATGTACCAGGCGAACTTGTACATAATATCATGCATAATATCATAATATCAAGCTTAAGTTGTAAAGACATTTCAATTCAATAACAGAACCTTTACTTTTCAATGAGGGAAAGTCATAGCTGAAAATGTAAACATTATATTTTTAGTGAAAAGTATATAACAGGGATACAATTTTTGAAGAGGTTCATCTGATTGGTAGTTATTCCATAAATTGAATTTTCATTGTATCACAATCAAAAAGGTTCTTTTACCTGTGAGACTTTCGCCTACTCGTTGCTGCAGGCGTCATCAGACTGACGTTTTATCGCCACTACATGGGGTAGTACGACAGTCCGAGAGAATGGGAACGCGACCATGTCATGAACCGTGACATGGGCCAGTTTAACCTATCATCACTGTACATTCTCATTCTCTCGGACTGTCGTGCTACTGCTACCCATCTAGTGGCGATAAAACGTCAGTCTGATGATGCCTGCAGCAACGAGTAGGCGAAAGTCTCACGAGTAAAACAACCTTTTTGATTTTGATACAATACAAATTCAATTTTAGGGATAACTACCAATCACATGAACCTCTTCAAGAATTGTATCCCTGTTATATACTTTTCACTAAAAATATAATATTTACATTTTCATTTATGCGAAACCTTCACCCAAGAAAAGACACCAACTTATTTATGCAATTTGCGTACTGGCAAAAAGGATAATACCAGGTAAATAAAATGCTTCATCCCCACACACACACCTGAAAAAGAAGCATGCCCCTGGACCCCACGCCAATTTACGCTCCACTCGCTTCGCTCGCTACGCTGTCCCTGATGTTAATACTCCACTTTGAAAAACGTTCCGCGGGGCCTGCATGTAACATGTAACAGTGGTGGTGATGCATATTTTTCTTCTGCCCGCCCAAACGTTTTTGCTCATTACGCCACTACCCCTGAAAGGTGAGCCCCTGGAATGTTTGCCCCCCTCCCCCAATCCCAAACTGCTTCCGGCGCGCCTGGCCCCATGCGTGTGGAAGTAAGATGAGAATGGACTGATGAGAGGGACAAGTTAAATACAAGGTATCTCTCTAACCTTCTTCGCTTGTAAAATATGATGATTAGAACTATAACGATAACAATTACAACAATAGCACCAACAGCGTTCCTACGACATTGTAATTTTCAATATCTACAATATCTAAGCATTTCTATATATTTATAATGGAACGTCATTATAACGCGTAATTTAGATTTCATTTATTTGAGATGCCAACCTTGTTTAGATTTAAATGTCAATTCTGGTCCTTGTTCCCCTTCACCGTTGATACCATCTCGTATCGCTGCAATCTGAACAGAGTACGTTGATCCTGCTTCAAGTCCACTGACGTTATACATGACCATCTCAGTGGCATTCTCAGAAGACCTCTTCGATACGGAAGGGTCCGTATTGTTCACCATGATTGGGGGTTGTACTTCTTTAGCCAACACGACATTGCTACCTGATCTCACGTAAATCTTGTATCCAACAATAGGTCCGTCCCCGGTATCAGAGCTAGGGTCCCATTGTCTCCAACCGATGGCTGCATGGTAGTATCCAACTTCAAGTAGTTCTGGTACACCACTAAAACTTGGTAAACCTGCAAAGTGTCGAAATAAACACAGATAAATTGGGTTAAAATAAAGTCCTCATTTATTGTAACTCATTGGTTCCTTCCTCCCCCATCAGCCCACAAAATAAGAGCATAAGATAAGCGGGTAAGGAAACCATTAATTGTACCCAGAAAGCTTGTAACTATAGTATTTCAGTATACTACCTGCAATTTATTGCATACAATAAATATGGGAAGTAATCTTTTACAATTAATATGTGAAATATTTGTATTACTAATAACCATACGTGCATCCTGGAAAATGACCCAGCTCAAAAACTGTTCACATTTCTGGATAAATCATGAAAGTAGATCA
>CP137670.1:13528813-13677404 GCA_037976565.1 Mesocentrotus franciscanus
TATATATATATATATATATATATATATTATGTACATACGTGCTCGTGTGTGTGTTTTTGTGTTTGTGCGCGTAACACCTCTTATGTTTCGAAGTACCTAACGTACCAATACCACACGTCCAGTTCGGTGGCGCATCCAGCATAGCCCAACCCCTCCCCTTCTGAGGCCCATGTTAAATAAATGCTTGCAATGAGTGATAACACAAAGGCAGGACAAAATACGTTATGACCCCTAGTTTTTCGCGTCACTTACCCGCCATCAATCTATGGATACCCCATGTCTTTATACACAATGCTAAATATATAAATTGACTTTCAGAACTACATGTATATGAAAGAAATTGGTACCGTTATCTTGAACTAAAATGGTGTTGGAATCGAGAAAGCCGTTCGATTCGTTGGCTAGACTCTCAAGAGATAGACCGATAAGATCTTGTGTCTCCAGTGCCGTCATATTGGTCCTCTCGATGTAGATATTCATGTCAGCTTTGACGCTTCCTGGTCTTAGGGCTCTGCATACTACTGATAGACTCTCCAACCCAGTACTGGTTCGGAGGCCTTGCTCCATCTTTACAGAGGTACGTAATAACAAACAGAAAATATCAAACGTTTAATAGATATTTCCCCTTCTAAGATTAATACTCTTTTGTAACTTCTTAAAGGTATAGACCAGTTTTGGAAACGCCCCCCTCTCAAAAAATGAAATGGAAGCTCTTATTACCAATCATGTGAAAGAATATGTTTTTACTAATACGTGATGATTCACATTTTGCCGGGAAACCGCCTATTAATTGATATATTTGGTAAATTACCATATCTATCCGGACTGGATAGATAAAGGGTAGTCCCATATACATCTTCCTGTGTACAGTGCTTGTAACTTTACCAAGACTGGGCCAAATTTCTTATCATTTTGATGATTCCAGAACCTTGCAGTACACACCAGTACTTATATGCTAGATGATCAACCTTTTCTGATCGATTCCACAACGTTTCTTTCACAATGCAATCGCATGACCAGAACTGGTCTATACCTTTAAAGTATACGTCATAACCGAAAACCCTCTGCATGCAATATTTTGTCTATACCATATTTATAATTTTATACTTGTGGTAGAACTGCATTTTAAATAAACTTGAACTGAATGAAATTATATGTACCATACGTATGAAGCGGTGCTGTGAAAGAACTGAGATGACCGTTCGAATATTTGGACAGCATTTGCTGGGATATAAGTAAATTATGATTTTTGTTTTGTTTCAATCGTAAAGAGAAAGTTGAGTACTAGTAAAGTTGACAAGTATTTTTTTAGCTTACTCAATCTGTTGTCTCAGTTTGGACATGTTGGAAGATTGTCATAGAAAAAGTGTCCCCTGAAAATAATGGTTCTCATGGTTTAAAAGCTCTCATATTCGAAATACAAGGGAAAGCCAGATGTATCTCGCGCATCTCTGACGAAATTACATGAATGTCGCTAAAAAGCATCACTGACTCAAGCCTGTCACCTACAAACAATGTATTTAAAGTAACTATTCGTACATGATTCTTGGGTTCAAACTTATAGCTTAACCGAAAAAAATCTGAAGTAAGTATGGCCATAATAGAATAAACCGTTGCCGATGTCACAAACGAGCTCACAAAATTAGCTTTGACCTTAGAATGTGACCCTCGACAGCACCATAATGTGAAGGTCCCCCAAGTGCATATCTTATTCAAGTTCGTTAACAATAGCATTAACGGTTGCCGAGTTATTTTTCACAAGAGAGTCCAATTTTGCATGTAAACTTTAACATTTGTGACAGGCGACGGAGGAAGAACGCCTTCCGGTTCCATTAGTCTTGTCTCCACCATGAGAAAAGCTGAAATTGTTCATGCCACATGCACGTGCCATCAGCCTTTACCATTTCCTGCTAGGAAATGTACTCGCATTCTATAAATCAAACGCACTCAAAGTTGCAAAAATTGTTCCAATTTGTAAAAAGGGTGACCGTAAGGATGTTGTTAATTAAAGACCAATTTCTGTTTTACCCTTCTTTTCAAAAATATTAGAAAAAATTCTCTTTGAACGTTTATATGATTTTCTCAATTATAGTAATATATTGATTTTGCAAAAATTTGGTTTTCGTTGATTCTATAAATCAAACGCACTCAAAGTTGCAAAAATTGTTCCAATTTTTAAAAAGGGTGACCGTAAGGATGTTGTTAATTAAAGACCAATTTCTGTTTTACCCTTCTTTTCAAAAATATTAGAAAAAATTCTCTTTGAACGTTTATATGATTTTCTCAATTATAGTAATATATTGATTTTGCAAAAATTTGGTTTTCCTTGATTCTATAAATCAAACGCACTCAAAGTTGCAAAAATTGTTCCAATTTTGAAAAAAGGTGACCGTAAGGATGTTGTTAATTAAAGACCAATTTCTGTTTTACCCTTCTTTTCAAAAATATTTGAAAAAATTCTCTTTGAATGTTTATATGATTTTCTCAATTATAGTAATATATTGATTTTGCAAAATTTTGGTTTTCGTAAAGAAATATTCTACATACATGCCAATATTTCATATGTATGATCGTATAATGCAATAAAAAGGTAAGGGTAATTTTACTGTTGGCATATTTTTAGATATCTCAAAGGCATTTTGTGGTCAACGGTGTCAAATCAGATTTAAGTCATGTTTTATACGGAGTTCCGCAAGAGTCTTTCCTCGGCCCGTCATTATTTTTTGTTATATATTAACGATCTTATAAATTGTTCTTCAATTCTTAATTTTATACTTTTTGCCGATGACGCAAGTATTACTCTTTCTAACCAACAAATCAGTACACTCATTCACCTGTTAAAAAGGGAATTCCATAATGTTGTTATCTGGTTGCAATGCAATAACTGTCTTTAAATTTTGAAAAAACAAAATATGTTCTCTTTAAAAACAAAGAAAAGAAGGCTGGTAATGATATTCCTCAAGTCATTATGGATGGCAAGATTATTACTCAAGTATCAAATATTAACTTCTTTGGTATCAAAATAAATGAATTCTTATCTTGGAAACCACATATTGATGATTTATGCACTCGTTTATGTAGAACTACTGGTGTCCTCCGCAGACTTAAATTAACTTTACCTAGACATGTTATGATTTCATTATATAACACATTGATTTTGCCTCATCTCACTTACTGTTGTATGATTTGGGGGAATACAATTAAAACACACTTGATTAGAATTTTTGTTAGCAGAAAAAAGCAATAAGAGTATGTAATGCACCATTTAATAGTCATAGAAGCAATTTATTCCTTGAATGTAAAGCATTGGAAATATCTGATCTTGTACTTATGTATACTTATATGTATCATTATTATACGAATGCCTTGGCAGATATTTTCAATGATCTTTCTAGCACAAATGCCTCTTACCACTCATATTTCAACCGTCAATACACATATTTTCATCAATTTCTTCCCAAAACTACAATCAGTCAAAATTCCTTACGTTGTAATGAAATTAGGTTATGGAATGACTTAGACAATGACATTAAACTAAAGTAAAACTGTTGATAAATTAACAAAAACTTTTGAAGAATGAAATGTTCATGCAGTATAAAAAAACACGCCCAATTAAATAATGAATAATTTGCTCCACACGTTTTGTAATGTTTTGTAATACTGTAAAGCACCGGCTTGTGGAGCATAGGGACGCACTGTCGCTTGACGCCGTGTCCATGTGCGCACATGGCTGGTGCTTTGCTGTAAATATATTATGCTCATATATGGGTCTTTATAATCTTATTCTTGTATATATTTGTTTTCCCTTTAACGTTGTTTTTGTTGATTTGTCTAATTTCTCGATATATATGTCATGGTTAGTGCACTAACCACAAGTTCGTATTCAAACTTCTTTAGGGGCTCCTAACCCCATGTTGTTATATTTCCATGAATTATTGTATATGTATTTTATGTTTGAAATAAATTGAAATTGAAATTGAATTTTAAGACCAAAACAATATTAGGCCTTGCCTTGCAGAATATCACAAGAACGGAAAAGGCCTTGCTGATACGCACCAATTATTTTTAGGATATACTTACATAGGTGCTGATGTTGAGCACCGTTTCTCTATAGAGTTGAGAAGTTTGGTGATGAAGCTCATCGCTGAATGGAATGGCAAATCTAGCGTTCAAAACTTTTATATTGGTCAGATCTGAAAATACAAACATATACAACGAAAATCAGTGGCACTGATTCAGGAGGGCACAGGAGAACGCCCCCCCCGGCCCGAAGAAGAGTGGGAAATTCTCCTCATGATAATTATATAGTGTAGTCATTCTCAATACAATTTTCTTCAAGAGGGCTGATAGCAAACAAATACAAGTAACTAACACATAGCTTTCAGAAAATGTCTTTTTATATGAATTTCATATTTAATCAGTAATTGTATGAGAACATTTCTCTTATAATTTTCACATAATGTACCCCTCTTTAATCACGTTCGATATTTTTTACGTGATTGTATGTCTCAATTACGATCAAAATATATATTTTTAATATATGTCTCGTTTTTACGCGTAGCATTAAACAAAATCAGTAATATCTCCAAAACTTAATTGAATGAAAAAAATTCCTTTTCTGTGTATATATATATTTTTTTCAACTGAAGTTTGATGAAGACAAGTCTTTAATAACGTATGCCTGCTAGCTTCATGCTCCCTTCATGAAACGTCTCGCAATCACAAGGATTTTGTTATTTTTCTTTCCTTTGCTTCAAGCAACGTTTTTACCTTTGACATATACAGATGCCGGCATCGTGTCTAAAGTTTCTCCATTTCTCCCTGAGCCTCGGCAGAAGTAATACCCGATGTTACTGGGCGCTACAGCCGGGATTATCAAAGGATTTTGATTTTCACTGTTGAGCAAAAGGACATCATCTTTGTACCAGTGGTATCGCTTGGCATTGTTGAAACTACATGTAAGCTCCACGTTAGCATTGATGTTGACTATCTGGCTTGACGGATGGACAGAAACCTCCAAAGGAACTGTATTCCAGGTAGGAATTAGAACATACGACACCGAATGAGGTAGTCTCATTATCAATAATGATAATGAAAATAATGATGATGATGACAACCATAGTAATAGTAATAATAAGAATAATAATGATAATAATAGTAATAATAACAATAGTAATGAGAATAACAACACTGATAATAATAATAATGATAATACTAAGAAGAAGAAGAAGAAGAAGAAGAAGAAGAAGAAGGAGAAGAAGAGGAATACAATTTCAAATAATTATAATAGTAAACAAATATACCATGCACTGAGAGGCTCTAGTGGAAATTATGGATCGAGGTGGCAGGAATAGCACTATTTTCTGAGGGGCATAGCCCCTCAGAAAAAGTGCTATTTCTGTCGCCGAGGAATCCATAATTTCACTAGTGGCTTGAAATAGTGCATGATATATTTGTTTTATATTTTTCAAACCAACCTTCATAAATAATAATAATAATAATAATGATATTAATGTTAACTGTCACTGAAGTAGTGTAGAGCGCAGTGAGAGCAGAGCGTACCGCGACCGATAGCACATTGATCTTGATCGATCGCATATATATGACGTCATCCATGGTATAGTGCCATGGTATAGTGCACTATACCATGGATGACGTCACGGTTACAGCATAGCAATGTTATGTTTGGTCACATGATGCTTTGTTGACCAATCACTGAACAGGATTTCATTGATCAAAAATATAATAATAGTTATAATAATAATGATAATAATAATAATAATTATAATAATAACAATAATAATAATAATAATTATGATGATATAAATAGAAATAATACTAATACCCTACTACTGCTACTACTACTACAACTACAACTACCCATTATACTACTTCTACTAATAATAACAGCTACATTTATATATCCGTAAATAACAAGTGAATGCTCAAGGCACCAACATAATAGTATTATGAGCAGTACACTTGCATTCAAGGAATAAATTCCTAACATGTATCTATTTTTAACACCTGGATAGAAAGTGACAAATGTACATTAATGAATAGCGACGAGAGATGAATAAAAGCCCCCTAAAAATGGAAGTATTTTGACATTTTCTTTCATATCCAGAGATGCTGAAAAGATATTTGATTTAATAATCCAGAAATGAAAAGATGATTCATCATTTCTGAGGTTAAAACATTGAGTCAAATCAGTTTTTCAAATATTAGTTCCTATTCACCCGTCTTACAAAACGATGTGTATTATGGATTTTCAAAACGTAATACCTTTAAGATACCTTTAAGTAAATCCAACCTAATGACTTACGAGTTGGTTCATCACAATGGATCCCCTCATAATGATCTTGGCATTCACATTCGTACTGTCCTTGTCCAGTGTGACGACAGACACCATTGGCACATGGGTTTCGTTTGGTGCAAGGATCAGCGTTAGCTGTCAAAAGTTAGTTTTAGTAAAAACTGTTGTAGCATAGAACTTACAAATGAATGTTTCCAGTTGTATTCCTCAATTTCCTTGGCAACATTGTTTAAACATATTGTTATAATTGATTTACATTTTAGAGATGAAGGGGTAATCTCAAAGAGGGAGAAAATACAAAGATTCATCCACTGACAACAGTTTGGCAAGGCATTAATCTACCTGTGCCACTCAATACCCAAGAGAGAAATGGGGACCCTGTAGGAGGACAAAAGCATTTGTGTTAGTAATTGCCTATGCCCTCACGGTGACCATATGGTATGAATACTCCACAGGGATTGGAGATGGTGAACATTGTGCATGAATACATCCGATGACCGGGGTAATGATATCTGTAAAGCACGTAAAGAGAAGGTATTCCTTAGTAAGCGCTATATAAATCCAGATTATTATTATTAATGCCTTTTAGGATGACATGGGCGCATACATTTTCTTGATAATATGATGTACCAGGCGAACTTGTACATAATATCATGCACCAAGCTTAAGTTGTAAAGACATTTCAATTCAATAACAGAACCTTTACTTTTCAATGAGGGAAAGTCATAGCTGAAAATGTAAACATTATATTTTTAGTGAAAAGTATATAACAGGGATACAATTTTTGAAGAGGTTCATCTGATTGGTAGTTATTCCATAAATTGAATTTTCATTGTATCACAATCAAAAAGGTTCTTTTACCTGTGATATTTTCGCCTACTCGTTGCTGCAGGCGTCATCAGACTGACGTTTTATCGCCACTACATGGGGTAGTACGACAGTCCGAGAGAATGGGAACGCGACCATGTCATGAACCGTGACATGGGCCAGTTTAACCTATCATCACTGTACATTCCCATTCTCTCGGACTGTCGTGCTACCCATCTAGTGGCGATAAAACGTCAGTCTGATGATGCCTGCAGCAACGAGTAGGCGAAAGTCTCACGAGTAAAACAACCTTTTTGATTTTGATACAATACAAATTCAATTTTAGGGATAACTACCAATCACATGAACCTCTTCAAGAATTGTATCCCTGTTATATACTTTTCACTAAAAATATAATATTTACATTTTCATTTATGCGAAACCTTCACCCAAGAAAAGACACCAACTTATTTATGCAATTTGCGTACTGGCAAAAAGGATAATACCAGGTAAATAAAATGCTTCATCCCCACACACACACCTGAAAAAGAAGCATGCCCCTGGACCCCACGCCAATTTACGCTCCACTCGCTTCGCTCGCTACGCTGTCCCTGATGTTAATACTCCACTTTGAAAAACGTTCCGCGGGGCCTGCATGTAACATGTAACAGTGGTGGTGATGCATATTTTCTTCTGCCCCCCAAACGTTTTTGCTCATTACGCCACTACCCCTGAAAGGTGAGCCCCTGGAATGTTTGCCCCCCTCCCCCAATCCCAAACTGCTTCCGGCGCGCCTGGCCCCATGCGTGTGGAAGTAAGATGAGAATGGACTGATGAGAGGGACAAGTTAAATACAAGGTATCTCTCTAACCTTCTTCGCTTGTAAAATATGATGATTAGAACTATAACGATAACAATTACAACAATAGCACCAACAGCGCTTCCTACGACATTGTAATTTTCAATATCTACATTTTAAGCATTTCTATATATTTATAATGGAACGTCATTATAACGCGTATTTTAGATTTCATTTATTTGAGATGCCAACCTTGTTTAGATTTAAATGTCAATTCTGGTCCTTGTTCCCCTTCACCGTTGATACCATCTCGTATCGCTGCAATCTGAACAGAGTACGTTGATCCTGCTTCAAGTCCACTGACGTTATACATGACCATCTCAGTGGCATTCTCAGAAGACCTCTTCGATACGGAAGGGTCCGTATTGTTCACCATGATTGGGGGTTGTACTTCTTTAGCCAACACGACATTGCTACCTGATCTCACGTAAATCTTGTATCCAACAATAGGTCCGTCCCCGGTATCAGAGCTAGGGTCCCATTGTCTCCAACCGATGGCTGCATGGTAGTATCCAACTTCAAGTAGTTCTGGTACACCACTAAAACTTGGTAAACCTGCAAAGTGTAGAAATAAACACAGATAAATTGGGTTAAAATAAAGTCCTCATTTATTGTAACTCATTGGTTCCTTCCTCCCCCATCAGCCCACAAAATAAGAGCATAAGATAAGCGGGTAAGGAAACCATTAATTGTACCCAGAAAGCTTGTAACTATAGTATTTCAGTATACTACCTGCAATTTATTGCATACAATAAATATGGGAAGTAATCTTTTACAATTAATATGTGAAATATTTGTATTACTAATAACCATACGTGCATCCTGGAAAATGACCCAGCTCAAAAACTGTTCACATTTCTGGATAAATCATGAAAGTAGATCAATATCAAAAACTGAACTTTAAATAGAATACAAAGCTGATAAGGTAGTGTTAATTATTATGCTTGGAAGACTTTTCGTGTGTAACATGTACTCGTTTTAAAAAGTCATAGATCATTTAAAAACTTGTAGAGTACAAGATGGAAACTCTTGCAGTAAACTGCTATGGGGACTGCTTACCAAAGAAATCTCTTGGAGGTAGCCTTACGAAAGCAAACTCTGAGGAACTCTCAGGTACCCCGATGAAGCAGTAAATTGGTTCTTCTGGCCCCGTATACTCGTGGATAAATGAATTATTGAGGGTTGTTCCTGATGTATCAGAGCTACTATGAGTTATCCAGGGTTCCGAAAAGGACCTTCCTACAGCTGCCTTCACATAATCAGAGGGAAGATTTTGCCCTGATGACGCTGTGAAGGAACAGGAGAAGATCGCCACTCCTGGATTGGTTTTTTCCAAGCTCGTCTCAAAACGATCTAAATTTGGTGCAAGAACACAGCAGCATAATGAAACGTGGATGACAGTTCAAAACTCAGGTGAGAGAGGAAGAGAGAAATAATACAAGGGAATGACACCATTTTAAACACTTTCAATAAAATGTACTGATATCCATAGTCCACTTTATAGCGAACATTCATAAACTTCATTCATAAGTTTCCAATTATCGATCGAATTATTGACCGTCGCGCCGGTCCTCCTAGAAACACCCTTACATTAGTTTTTATCACCTGACGAAGTGTTGCAGCGGCGCACGAAACGTCGAGATCTTTTAGATTCCTTATTGACCATATTGCGAGACAAACGAATATCACTAGCGATATTATTTTCGATACTACATCCGCAATGAGTAATTTATTTAGCATTATTCATAAACTTCTCTCGGATCTTGTAACATGTCATTGCCATGAAAAAGTACAATCAATAGGTGATGATGATAGGTAATTGTGAGGGCTGAACAGTGACGGTGAGCTCCAAATCAATGTTATATTCTTCTGTGCTCCACTGCTTGAATAATATAAGCAGCTCAGAATTATTTCTGAATGTGTTTTCTATATTAATGAAAACTTTGTAATATGGAAGAACCGAATCATGTTGAATTTCCCTAATATTTCAAACACCGTGCAGGAGACACGTACTTCTTTCAATCCCAGTTACCTGTTTGGCATTGATCCCCCATCCATCTTGGATGACAGGTGGATGACAAACAAACACCAGTCAGAAAGTTACAATCATCAGCACCACCAGAACAATGGCATGTCTTCGAACAAGAGCTGAAACATCCTGAAACTAAACAAAAGATGTAAAACTGCCTTAGGAAGACATTTCATCTTCCATAAAACTAGAATTTAAATTCAAAGGAAAAAAGGGATATCGCATAATATTGGAGAAAAATGTACTGTCATGAGAATAAACAGATACCGAATATTGAAGTATATTATCACACTTTTGAATAGCAAATCATAATATTAAACAAGTCAAACAATGGATATTAAGATTCAAATTCATTAAATTTCATAAAAAATTGATAAAATGGTAGGGACCTTCATGCGAGCATTCATTTCTAAACATCTGTTGTATTTCAATTGAAAATATCACTAAAATTCATCTTACATGTCATACAGTTGGCTGGAAACTCGACAGAATCAGTGACATATCCCAAGTCGCACCGCCCTTCTACCTCGTCACAGTATCCAGAATCTTTATGGCATGCTGTGCCATTCCTGCAATTGCATTTCTGTGTACAGTTAGTCCCGAAGTATCCGTTTGGGCAAACAGAACGAACTAAAATGAGGAAATATGTTTTTTTTTTTAATGAAAACAACATAGGTCATGGGCAGCAATGTTAAGCGAATGACATTCCTTTAATATGTACACTTATTTACTATGTCATTACGTTAAAAACAGAAACAAAATGAAGGCAACATTTTTATTCCGTTTGTCGGTTTACCGATGTATTAAAATCACGGCATAGGAATATTAAAAAAGAATTGGCTTTTTAAATCACATCGAAAAGAAGTTGCGTTGGGAAAAAATAGTCAAAATGAAAGTTTGGGACTTATCTCGGGTAATTTCTTACCAATACAATTTATTCAGCTTTGTTATGAACCTTCATATGTCATTTTCAAGTACATTAAATGATTGTACCTTGACATGCTGGTCCAGACCATCCTAGCGAGCAATCTTCAGGGCATTGTCCGGTGAAGTCATCACAATCTGCCCCATCAGTACAATGACATTCTTGAAGACAATCCGCTCCAAACATACCATCTGCACACGCTTTAGGACGAAATAGAAGTGATATTACGAGATTGTTGGATCAATTGAGATATTATTTAATTAATTTGCTCCCCAAAACATTTTAAATCGCATTCGACCTAAACATATTTTGTGCAAGTAATACCCAGGTGCCCGTTCCAAATTCATGATAATTTCCATGCATATATATAAACCCCTTTATTCATATTTACATCTCAGACAAATTCTGTGTAAGGATTTGGATTTGAACCGTGAAAATTGTTTAAAACGCAAGGTTAAAATATCATTTTTATTTCAAGGTTTCTGGTTTCTTCCCAAGATCAATCATGATAGCAGTCGTTTTAGCACTTACTTTCATTGCAGTAGATTCCTGTATATCCAGCTAAACAGGTGCATCCATAAGGATCATGTAGACAGATCTGACTTCCAGCACACTGGTCCAGAGGCTGACCGGGTCCACATTCAAATTCACAGTCCCAGCCAAACTTATGAATCCCACATGCTGCATGGAAACGTATATATTAGATTGATTAATTTAGATATAACTCACACGTTCTAAAGGGGTCCTTTCTCCGATTTGAGAAGAGATGAGCATGTAATATTTAAACCTATTAAAATCATGCAAAACTGTTAAGTCTCAAGCAACAACATTGTTATTTCTTCTTGTTTTGATTGGGAAAAAGGTATATTTTGAGTCATCATAATCATTGGCAAATAAGCATTGAATTAAAAGTAATAGTTACTTATGGAAACAAACAAGTGGAAAATAGTTCATCTTCTCACGAAGGTTATGTACGTAATACAATAATAATTGTTTCATTAGTATTACTAGTATTAGTTATTATGTTAATCATCATTATTACTTTTACAATTATCGTCATCATCATTATCATCATGAGTCTTCTTCTTTTTGCTCTCTTCCTTTTCCTTTCCTTCTTTTTCTTCTTCTTTTTCTTCTTCTTCTCTTTCTTGTATTTATTTGTATTGTTGTTATTATTATTGTTTGGAATTACCTTCTTAAAACGATTAGTATCTAATTGTAAAGATTCATTTTATGGCAAAGAATGTATTGGACATAGAAGAGAAAAGGGTTCTAATGGATTAATTTTCTACAGAGATTTCTTTATTGTACCTTGGAGGCAGTTCTTTCCAGCATGGCCAGGAGGACAGATGCATGTTCCTGAGAGTTCGTGGCATACACCTCCATTATAACAACTATCACACACACGATCGCATAATGGTGGATTCCATCGGCCATAAGGGCACTCTGTTAATACAATGAAACATGAACAACTATAATGTATATCCCACTTGGGCGTTAATCCCTGGAGATGAGGGTAAACACCCCTCCCACACACACACTCCTTGGAATGGATTTAGGGTACTGATATCCGAAAACAAGTAGCTTAATGAAATGAAGTGAAACGAAAAGACGCGTTCGGAACCTAAAATGCATAGTGGTTGAAAATCATACCTTAATTCTAAAGAAGTATATTTCAAATATCCAATATCAAGTATCCTACAGCACCAAGCTGAAAGCAAGACACCCCAAGATGAATTATTGCATAACTTAAAGAAGGTTTTCAAAGTATGCAAATATATTCATCACATTTCTGTCGAAAAGATCCTTAAAGTTCCGATTTCGGAAATGAAATGGGCTACAATTTTAACTGAACCTTTTCAAGACTGGAAGAAACTTTACACAATGCCTTTAAAATGTTGCCTTTCTACGAAACTTCGTTATTTTCAGTTCAAAATTTTACATCGAATACTAGGGGTCAAAAGGTATCTTCACATTATGGGCATAGCTAATTCTAGTTTATTTATATTTTGCTTATCCTCTGTTGAAAGTATGTCACACTTGTTTTGGGAATGCCCTGTTACGCATCAATTCATTTAAGACTTTCTAAGCTCTTTTCTAAACAATGAAGTGCTTTTGAATACAAATTCCTTTTGTTTGGTTTCCCAGATGGTATGCAATCTATCTTTAATTTTGTCATTTTATATGCAAAACACTATATATTCTCTGCGAAATGCAAAGGGAACGGCTATCTTTGAATTCTTTTAAGATGCTTAAACGTTTTTATGAAGTTGAGTGGGTTCTTTGTATCAAACGCAATAAATTTGTTGTATTACTAGATAAATGGAGACATGTGCAACTGATGTAACAATGTTTGTTTTACCGATATGTCACAACATGTGCTTTGTTCAAATCCATTTTGTTCTTCCTCAAGAATGATTGAATAAAATTTTTCTTTGAAAACAAAAAATTATTCAAATATATGATTTTTGAAAAATCATAACTTGATTAAAAAGAGGCTGAACCAAAAGGCATAATGGTTGAAAATCATAATGTCATTGTAAAAAGTTAGAAGCACATCATTAGGACATAAAGCTGTTTATATGTTAATAATTGTAAATCCTCGATTAGGCTTTATACTGCAGAAACTTTCATTCAATTTTGGAAATTACAACATTAGATTCCTCGATATTAATTATTCTTTACTGTCTAATTAACCAAAATACATCTGATCGATTAGATACGGTTTTTGTTGATTAATGTTATTACATTTTAATGACCATCATATACTCATATGATGAAGTTAATCAGAACTCAAGGGAACATTTCAATTTTATTTTGAAGTTCCTTGTCAATTCACATCCCTACGACCAATATGCAATGATATACTTTCAATGAAGAACAAAATCGAACCCTTCACGATGAGTCTTATAAAGCTGAATTGATGTTGTTCCAGCGTTCCATCCATATACGTCACATACACACCGGCATCTGAGACAGATGCAGATTGGATTTTGTGTGATAGATTGCCAGAACTCATTCCAATGAGTGAATTAGCCCAGTCTACATCAGTCAATTTCCGCCATCTTATCCCGTTTTCTCCTACCATCCCTGTCGTGCTCATCACACTGAGTGTGATATTATCTCCCATATGTATTGTCTTTGTAAACCGACCATCACTGGGCTGCAATCGACCTTTAAAGAATACGAAGGAAAATCGACAACACCTTACATTACAATCTTATTTTTTCTGATTCAATAAAATTGCGTGATCACGTCTTTCATTCTCTCTCTTTCTCTCTCCCTCTCGCTCCATTTATCCTCCGTTATTTTTAAATTGTCATTAACTAAATATTCATAGAATGAAACAGTAGGGAAAATATGTTTCAAGCATTAACATTTATGGTATTGAGGTGTTTTTAGAGTTTCAAAATAATCATAACATTTGCTTTTTAGAAATATTTACATTAAGTTGAAATTGTCTGTTTTATTATAATTTTAAATGTAAAACTATTAACAACTAAATTATTGATAACCTTACCAAGTTAGTATGTGAAAAAATTATATGTCCCAATTTGTGTCTTGAGAATATGACATATTAAAGCTTACATAGGAAAATGTTCAACAAACGCCCTCGTTTAACCAGTCCACCTTGCATTCTTCAGTTACGAAAACACACACACTAATTTACTAGAGGTATGAATAACTTAGTTGTTAACTGTATGTGCAATCCTATATATGTACGGGAAGAAAGAAGAATGCCAAGAGGAACAGATGTCATTCTACTGGCTGTCACCGCAGAA
This sequence comes from Mesocentrotus franciscanus, assembly GCA_037976565.1. Classification (NCBI taxonomy): domain Eukaryota; kingdom Metazoa; phylum Echinodermata; class Echinoidea; order Camarodonta; family Strongylocentrotidae; genus Mesocentrotus; species Mesocentrotus franciscanus. The sequence goes on from CP137670.1 coordinate 13,543,532, forward strand.
CATTCGAAAAACCCCAAGCCCTCCATAGTATCTGGAAGAGTCTGCCTTAATACTACAGATGATACATCATTGCTGTCTCCTGGAGCTGTGTAACTATCGAAAGTTATAGACTCGGTCAGACGGACGAGTCTTCTGGTGGAGAATGTGAGAATCTCTTCATTCTCTGAGCCGAGTAGACAGAGAAATGACGCATTCAGCAGGCCTCCTCCGTAGGGAGATGGAGTAGCTGCCATTAAACGTACAGGGAGGATCTGTCGCGGACCTATGGGAAAATCATTATGTTTTTCAAGTAATTAGTGTCCACCTAGTATCTTCGTTAGAGGAGAAGTAAGGGGGAATATAAAAACGTTGCCAAGGCTATGAATTATCTCACACTTCAACCTTACATTTCGTATCTTATGATAACGTTTGGTCCTTGTTGTTATATGCAAATATATTTTTCATACATATATTTTTTAACAAAGTTACCTCCACTTCTAAAACTGAATAGTATAAACATTTATGGGAAACACAATCTAAATTAGATATGATACTTTATGATGTCACGTTTTCCTCGAGTTATCAACTGTAGATAAAGCCAAATAACTAGGAATGTTTAATAGACAGATTATATATTTCAAATGATAAAGTATTTCCCTTTTCGCCTCGAAAATACTGTAAAAGCATCGATTACAACGAGTGATATTCTGTTTAAAGTGGAAACCAACTATGGATTTAAAACAGTGGTTACACAATATTAGAAAGTCATCAATCGATATATTTTTTCGTTTGTGGCATCTAAAATTTAATGTAATAAGGTAGAACGAGCATCATTTGAGCATTGACTGTCATAAAGGAGTACCCTTGAATATAGATAATAGAAATATAATACCATGGCAATACTCACTCGGAGGTTTTTCACATGCGAACCTGAGGTAGGATGTACACCGTAGTTTTCTCCATCCATTATTTACCTGCTGATGAACACATCTTTCATTCTCAAATAGGGTTTCATCACCATTCGACCAAGCAGGAAATCTCGAAAGGTAAAATGTGTTCCAAACAGTAATGTATTATCACAGTATTAATAAAAGAAATATTTTACTTTAAAGGGCATAATCATGAAAGGGTGAAAACGTTTTGTCAGGGTTTTAATTTAGTTAAAATGTGTATTAGTTCAAATGTAAATATAAATAATTATGCCTTTCTTGCAAATCATGACCAGGGTTTGTATTTAAGGCTCCATGAGGTCCGCATAAAAAACATGGAAAGTAAGACAAATTCATTATTTTCAACTTTTTCGGGGTTGCCATCAATCAATTGGAAAATCAACTTATATTTTAGATAATCATGATTTTAAAGTTACATACCAGTTTCTACCTATTGCATTCTGTCTGCAACATGATGTGATCACAGTTTGTAAACAGTAGGATGTGTGAGATATTGTTGTGTGCGTGTGTGTGTGTGTGTGTGTGCGTGTGTATGAATACTACAGTTTAACACATACTCATTATTGTCTAGTGCAGTGCCATCAATCCATTGGAACGTGCCCTCTTGATTGATATCCTCGAGTCCAAACCAATACGAGTTACCTCCAGCCAGCTCAATGAGATGCATCTGGTGAATGCGTTGAGAGAATAAATCAAAAAGAGAAAATCACCGATGATTATTTCTAATGTGCCATGATCATGATAACTATATCGATATGTCTATAGTCCATGACATCATTGAAAGTTGAACTAGTTGAAATACGATATAAGTTTGTTTCCTGATACTTGGCTCACATCACGTCGATATCGTGCTTCTCTAAAACCTTGTACATCCTTTTTCGATATTTTTCACATAACATTACAGATTCTCTATTCCTCTTACATTATACTTTTGATGTTTTTATTTCTAAATTTTGTGCACACACAATGGCTAGATTAAAGCCCGTTAAAGTTTGTATCACGTTTTATTTATACGTTCCATACTTGGAAGTAAACCTTTGATACCACGATGCGTCCTTACATTGATTTTGTCTGTTTTAGGCTGGGCAAGATCACCTCCTTGAGCCTGGCAGTACCTTCTAGCAAACGAGTATGACGTTATCGAGGATTGAGAGATATAGTACAGGGTTCCATCAAGGCGACTCCATTTATATTCTGGAACGTCTATAATATTGATTAAAACAAGGTGATTGCCATTATGAGATGTTCATCGTGTTATAAGAAAATAAGAAGAAAGAGTTTTAAACAATTACGTATCATTGCATTTATCATAGTCCTACAAATAAAAGACGTGACCAGAGATGAGAAGATCATGGATTGACTCTCCGGCAGGGCACTTTCATCTAACCTACTTTTCTCCACCCAGGTGATTTTGGTAACCTATAGTATGCAAACGTCTCCTTTGTTGGGTTTACACTGTGTGCGTCTGTAAAATGACATCTGGGCTAGAGTACTCACCAGAGAGTGGAGAATGTGCACACATTGTGTGTGTGGACAAATTAACCTTGATCCGATGACGCAGATAATAATAAAACGCTAAGAGATATCGTGTATGCAGCGCTAAATAAACATCATTATAAGTAGATTTGTTAACATGCATATGCAGATGTGTTTAGACATGACAACTGATAATATTATCAAAGTTAATATTTTCAGTATTAAAATACGTAGTATTAATAACAAGGCAATCATCGGATCGTGTCTCACCCACCTGTGACAAACTAATATATCAAAGAGCATCCTTGACCCGAGTTTAGTTGCACTTTATTTGTGAAAAGAAATTCTAGCAGATAAACTTTAACATATGACCTCAAATGCACTTTGACCTTAGCATGTAACACTTGAGAGCAACATATAATGTGAAGGTTCCCCGAGTGCAGCTGTGACCGAAGTTTGGTAACAATAGGATTGACGGTTGCGAACATACTTGTCACAAGATAAGTTTGCAGGTACACGTTGTGACGGACGCCATTTGAATCCCTTAGTCTCGCCTCCGCCTTCAGTGGGCGACACAATAGGGACTTTTAGATTTTACACGACGAGAACGTGGACTGCCACGGTGACATCCTTTTAAGGTAATGTGACGTCCTTTTAAGGCACTGCCGGGCACGGGCCAGTGCCTTGAAAGAATGGCACACGTGGCAGTCCACTACGTCGACGTGCAAATCTAAAAGTCCCTAGTAATAACAATGATGATATACTGTTTTTGCATAGCGCATGTCACATTATCATATATTCTATCTATGCACTTCCAATTCCAAACGATATTGGATATTATTAGCCCCGATTTTAATCGAAGCTCTTAACGCTCAGTGCAGTCAAGGAATAAATCATATCAAGTACTCACTTACTACACCTGGGCCTAGTGTGGCAAACGTAACTAATGTCTTGCCAGAGGACATTAGTGGTGCAGCAGGGATTCGATTCCTCTCTTTGAAGCATGTACGACAAGATACATAAGATTTTTCATAGGTTGTTTTATAATTCGCTTTGCATCCTCGCATATTTTGTTTGTCTTCATTTTGTCGTAATTTAACATATTAATATAAGATAAAATCAATAGAATTTTAGCGCTCTCCAGGGGTTGAAACATTAAACCCAAACAAATCCCTTTAGCCTCGGGTTCTAGCATTTAAGTTTCATCGGGAATTTTTTAAACTTTGCAACGATCAAAACCCCGTGCCTATAGATCCATAGTCCTGTGACTTACCCACATGGGCAAAACCCTCTTATCGGGGGTTAAACTAAATAAAAATTAAACGTTTCTGAAAGTCGACATCAGTTGATTAACGGCTCTCTTTGAAATTACTAGTTTCATTTAATAGACTTTTAAGCAATTAGAAATAGAGAGAGAGAGAGAGAGAAAAAAAGAAATATTGGCAATGAAACAGAAATGACCATACGTGTTAGGTCAAGTGACTTACCCTGATAGCGTTCACATATGAAGGGTCGGTCGAGATTACACTGAATATCAAGCCATCCCATGGCTGGATCAGAAGATAGAGTGGCACAATCTTCATCACCTTGGTTGTTGGGTTCAGGATCCCTCCATGCTGAATACCTGTGTGTATTGAATTAAGAAGAATGCAAAAAAAGCATGCAGAAGTAAACAGACGGTTATACGAAAGAACGGTTCTATATAAAAAAAAATATGGTGTGTCTTTTTTTTCTTTTTGGAGGGGGTGTTTTTTATAGGGATTTCCTGCATTCTATTGGCAGATATGAAAGCCGAATTCTGATAAGTGGAATATAATGGCAGATGTCATATAAGTGCACTGTCTTATATATTGTCTTTAAAATGCTTAGTTCCAAAACTGGATTTTTGAGCCGAACCATCCATAAGAATATACTCCATCAATCAAAAAGTAAGCTTCCCCACATCACTGTTCAATCTAAATCGAGAACAAACTCATGGCATTTGTATTCGAAAAGCGTAGTATGCACTACTAATTTAACCATATTATTTTGATTGCATATTTGAAAGTTGTAATTTTTATGCGGATTATTATTTTTTTAAATAAGCACTTGTACAAAATAGGAAAATATTTATTAACAAGTATAAACACATCCCCTTGCATTACGACATGCAAAAATCTTTTTGTTTTGTTACTACCGAGTGCAATAATGTCATTATCAAAACATAAGATAGCCATCAAAGTGTGATCAAGAAAACTATTACGCATACTTTGTCTTTTAGACCAACAAATTACATCAATTAATATTTTTCGAGTTACAATGAAAATGTCAGCGAAATTTTGTTGGGTCTATTATATCTACCTACCTAAATATGAAAGTAACATGTTACAAATCATATAATTAAAGAAGTAATTTAGAGTTAGGCAGTTTTTTCAAAGTAGTAACGATTAAGTATGCATTATAAAGTTATTGAACCTACTGTAAAGGTGTACCGTCGATCCATTCAAATGTGCCTTCTACAGCTTGGTCAGTCAAACCAAAAAATACATTATTTAATCCCGAAATCCTGTCATGAAGAAACGTCTGGTAAGAGTAAAACAGAAATGTCATCTCATAAACATCAGTTGCTTAATTTTGTTTTCATATTTTCATGGCTGTAAAGCCATTTTTGTCGATTTCATAATTAAAATGTAATTTAAAGAATATGATAAAAAAGCTACAATACGTTTCATGACGCCACGTTTTGGAAATTGAACGCTGAATGCAAAGAGGTATAATTGAACATACGTTGATATCGTGTGATTTGATCAGTGCTAAATCAGCTCCATGATACTGACAGTAGGTCCGTGCATCTGAGTAAGACCGAGCCAGCCATGACGGAGAGATGAAATAATCTAGACCTCCAAATGATGCTTCACTGATTCCATCAAATACTGTAATAAAACAGAATTTCTATTTGAGAGTGTATCGTGATGAGAAAGATTGTGATTTTAACGAAATTGCGTCGACTTTTCCTTGCACATTATAGGCATACCTCTGATCCTACATACCCCATTGTGGGCGTAGCGGTCGACGATACTGTTTGATTGTTTAACTAAAAGGGTCAGAATTTACGTTTATTTTCCAAATATGTATGCAAACACAGAACGATAGCATTTGTTGTCATTTCTTAAAGATAAATTATATCTGAACTGTTTATTTCGTCGGTGTAGGAATACGACAGAGTTAAAAACAAGATTATAATTTTTTCATGAATCGAACAATTGAAGTGGCATTTTTTGTAGTTTCGTAGAAAGTTACGAACGCAAAGTTCAAAAACAGCCATACATCCGATGATGGTTTGATAAAATTATTGTATTATTATGTTGTAATGATAACGGATTTCGGTTTAAGGAGTAGCGCAATATTCAAAATATCTGAAAAGCATTTCAAAATTATGCTTGTACGAAACATACTCCCATAGCTCTGCGATCGATATCTTACGCTAAACGAATTCCAAACTTCAGCCCTTTATCCTAATGCTAACCCCGACCCTAATTCTAACCCTAACCTACAACCCAAATGCCGTATGATCTCAAGACAATACGTTTGTTGCAATATAGCCCAGAGCAACTATCGCCAGAACACAATTAACTGTTTGATCATCAATATTCATACCTCCTGTACGTTCACAAATGTACGGCAAAGATTGCGATGAAGGTTGGTCATACCATGATGGGCCATCACGTAGACCGAGACAACCCCAGGAGTCAGGATTATTTGGTTCCGTGGAAGTATACCAATCATTATACCTTGGACAACAAAACGCTATATAAATTAAGTTCGCATTGTGATCGTTATTATATATATTATGATTAATAATACTTGAAGTAGTAGTAGCAGCAGCAGTAGTAATAGTACTATTGTTATATTTATTACCATCAATCTCATCATTATTATTATTAGTATTATTAATATTATAATCATTATTATTATAATTTTATTGTTCCTGTAATATTGAGAATAATCATGGAGGTTCGGATATCCATCATTAAACTGAATTTGAATTTAAATATGTATTCACATTAACCTCATCCCCCACCCCCTGCCCCTGAGACGCTATATAAATTGAGTTCGCATTATGATCATTATTATATATTATGATTGATAATAATAATAATAATGATAATATTTGGAGTAGTAGTAGTAGCAGCAGCAGCAGTAGTAGTAGTATTATTGTTATTATTATTTTCATCATCATCCTCATCATTATTATGTATATTGTTATCATTGTTATTATTATTATCATCATTATTAGTAGTAGTAGTATCATCACTATTATTACTATTCGTGTAATATCGAGAATAATCATGGAGGTTCGGATATCCATCATTAAACTGAATTTGAATTTAAATATGTATTCACATTAACCTCATCCCCCCTCCCCCTGAGATGCTACAATAATAATGTGAGTATGTAGCATGTAAAGAAATAGAGCAGAAATCTGGTCGTAACAACATTATCTTGTATTGTTGAGCCGAGCTTTTTATATTCCATCTTCTTGATACATTCAACTTAAACATAGATATTACAAAGGATGCTAATAAAGTATATTTTACTTTTAATGGACACTGGATACATTTAAATGAAAAATGTTTTTTAGGAGAATTGCAACTACAGATTAAATCTAGACATGCATAGGCGTTCATCAACATGTATTCGTTTATCTTGACAGATCTCGACAGAGAAAACATATAAGGAACATACTGGAGTGTAGTACCATCCAACCAGGTGAAATCTCCCCAGCCAATCCTCCGAAGCCCGAAGAGGTAACAAAAATATGGATCACTTGGATTAAATGGAGGAAGTAGCTCTTTGAGAAATGTCTGAAAGTGGAAAAATGGAGAAGAAAAATATTTTAAATTTATGATTTATTCACCAGTTAAGTCAGAATATAAAACCTTAGCGTTAGCTAAAAGCTTTCCCTATGTTTTACGATGGTTTTGTTTGGGATTCTCTCTCTCTCTTTACCTCGCTATCCAAATTTGAGGTATAGACTGTGCATGTGAACTGCTCTTTGTCTTTTCTATAAATATTGTAAATTTTTCATATTATCTTGCATATTGCGCCATAATGTTTGGATTTATTTGAATATTTAAATTATTCTCACGTATTTCATCCGTTGAAATTGCAATCAAACCTTGATAGCGAGCTAATTGTAATAAAATGATAAGAACATCAGCGAAATTGGTTTTATACAAGAGCTCTGTAGGCCCGCAAGAAATTATTAATGAAATATTCTATCATTGGAATGAAATGTGTATAATGTTAAAACACATAATATATTTTGTTTTCTGTTGAAATTCTTGGGGGTGACAGCCTTTTAAAAATAGTATGATCGTTTTCGTTTTGTTTTGTTTTGTTTAGTTTTTATTGCATAGCAATATATATAGTTATATTCTATTCTGCCGTGTAATTCAGCAAAGTACTGCGTTTTTCATGATTCGATATACAATAGGCAATTTGCGAATGAAAATACATTTCAAATGCCATTGAAAAACAATAATAGACACAAATCCACATGCTTATCCACCCCACCCCGAAGCCCACCCCACCCACGAACCACCTGGAAGCGGCTACATGATTTTCTGAGAATATGGTCACTGAAATCTGGTTCGGCGTTGTTTGTTGTGACTAGGGTGGGGTCTCTCCATCGGGGGTGAACAGATTGAAACTCTAGGTACATGTAGTTTGCCCTGTGGCGTATATTTTATTTTCCTTGATTGTCTTAATCATCTTGACAGTGTGAATACTGTATAAAACTTGTCATTAGACTTACGTTGACTTCGGCTGTCTTGATGATAGCCAAATCACCGCCATAACTTTGACATGTTTCCCTGGCAGCACTTGGCGTTCCACGAGGTGTGTACTTGATGAGATACTGAGATTCACCGAGCTCTTGCCATCTACAGCCATCGTCTGTTTATATAAAATGAAATAAAACCTTACGCTTAAATTGGATTACAGCTACTTAACTTTGATTTAATACAAAAATGTATTCAAAATGTTGGATAGGCTATTAAATCCATAATGTCAAAGAGCATAGATTACCCGTTGACAAGTATATTAACAATGCAACAATTTTATAACGCTTGGCATTGTATTCAGGCACAGTACAGATCATTAAAGGGCAATCCAACCCGTGTAATAAGTTCATTTGTATGAAAGCACACAAAAAAGATAAACAGAATGGTGACAGTTTGACATTAATCTACCCAATGATAAGATAATTAGGAATATTTGAAAAGCGACATCACTAAATAAGTGCGAATCTCAATAGCAATTTGTTCCTTGGTTTGTGACGTAGACAGGAACTACACTCCCGTTTGTCGTGCACAAAAATATCTTTAACATCTGTTTTTATCGTTTCCGCTTCCTCCCTTGGGGCACTACTGAAAATATATTATGAAAAGCATATTATTATATATCCTCTATAGAGAACTGAGCCTCCCGAGTCATACATTTTTCAAAAATTGACATTTAAGTCATTTTTGCCCTACCCTACATTACAGAGACATTACTGATTCAGCCAACTTGAAGATCCCATACCAGAAATTTACCTTTCAAAAATTCATAATTTTTCATTTTTGTCCGATTTTGTTCAACACTTTCACCAGTCTGCTTCTCTGATTTTCGTGCTTTCTTCTTGTCTAGTAGTTTGCTATCAATGTTTGATTTCCTTATATACACCAAGGTAACACGTATTTCTAACAGGTAGCCTGTATGTTATTACATATTGAGGATGATCCTTCTTTGTGCTGTGATTCCAGCTATCATGCGTTAGGGAATAATTTATATAAATTTTACGGCCATTTTTCGTGATTTATGTTTGCTAAAATTTGCTAAAAATGGTAGAATTTTCGCGGAAATGGCCGTAAAATGCATCCATAATAATTATAATAATAATTGTATACATCGCCGATGTCTCTAAGCGCTTTACAGATATATTATTATCCCTACTTTCCCGCACACAATGTATGCACATTCTGCTCTCCCTGGGGAGCATTCCAGCCAGGCGCCATGTTACAGACGCTCACAATGCTGATCAACCTACATTACGTTTGCATCCTACCGGATACCCATTTAACACCTGGGTGGAGAGTGGCAAATGTAGATCAACGTCTTGCTGGGATTTGAACCCCGTACCTTGTGATCGACAGTCCGGTGACTTAACCACTAGCCCACAATACCTCTACCATAATAAGTTGAGATAGCATGCACTCTCTCTCTCTCTCTCTCTCTCTTTCTCTCTCACATGATCACAGGAATGTCAGTACACAGTTCGGGTAAGACTAAGAGTGCTTTTATTATTAATTTCAATCATATTCATACAAAGATTTTAGATATCGTCTCTGCCATCGTTGTGGACATAGACAATCTCTTTGATATACATCGACCTCTCTTTATTTAGATTCTACCTGGAATTTTATTTTCAAACGTCTGAAAATCATCCAGCAAACCATAATAATGGTTTCATAATAATGATTTCATGTCCAATTATTTCATTTCAAAAATGTATTTCACCATTTTTAATAAATAATATGAAATATATATTCATAAATCATATTGAATAATTCATCGAATAATTATTAAAAGAGTGACAATGAGTGACAAATTATAGTTGACGGGAAAACATACTATATGAAAGAAATATGAACCAAAAACGTCATAGCTTTAAGAACAATGATCGAAAAGATAAAGTGGAATATTTTTTATTTCACATTACTCATTATTGTTCAGCAATGACAATTGGCCTGCTTGTTCTACTTAATGTCTCAGTGGCGTAGCCTGGATAAGCTCAGTTGGGAGAAGGGTGGTGGGGCAAGATTTTCCACAAGGGGGACAAATTACGATAGGATTATATGTGTGTTATGTTTTCTTTTTTTCACCACAGGAGCCGGGGAAATATATTAGCTAGATTATGGGGATGTCTCTATATATTTATCAAAGCTAAAAAGTAAATTATACTTTTAAAAAGACATAATACATCGTATAATAATCGTAAATAATCGTATCTTTTTTGGCTTAAAATCTTAAAAATCTAACTTCCTTACTTATATGGAAAATATATCGTGCAATATTGTATATTTACGAAAAGCTTGAATATGGTATATAACTTAAGTCCCTACAACTCCCTCTCTTTCGCTTCCTTTCTTTGCTGAGGGTTAGGGACATGATAGATCAGCCCCTTGATGGCAACGCTGCTACACCCACCAACGCACCCCCAGTGAAACATACACAGGCTACGCCATCTATGAGCTACTTGGACGAAAATTGTCGGTAATATGTACTTGTACCAAGGGAATACTGCTGGAAGGGTGGGCCGAATGGCGCAGCGTAATCAGACTGATTGGGGGGGATGATGGGTCGCGTACATTATTGGGGCACGCCTTTTGTTCTTTATTTGTTCAGAAATGAATGTTTTCAATAAAAGTTTTCTATAAATATTCGGGGCCATGTGGCGTCCCCTCCCCCGCGCCGACGCGACAGCCGTGGGGGTGTCCCTATCCATTATTTCGCTTTCTTATTATCATTTTGTTTATTGTTTTTTAATTCTTAATTTTTTAATGAATAGCGGCCCTCACCCCGTGTAATAAATAGCGACCCTCATTGCGTATTATGAATAGCGACCCTCATTTTTTATTATGAATAGCGACCCTCTTCTCGTGTTATGAAGAGCGACATTCATTTCGTATTATGAATAGCGAATCTCATTTGTTATTATGAATAGCGACCTTCCTCTTTTGGTTATGAATAGCGGTCCTTACGAATAATGGCCCCTACGAATAATGACCCTTTTCTCTAATTATAAATTGTGATCCTTATGAATAGCGGTCCTTATTAATAGTGGTCCTTATGAATAGCGGTCCTTATGAATAGCGAGGTTACCCCCACCCCCACCCCCATCACTGTTTTCGAATTGCCCATCAAAAAAGAAAGAACAAAGAAAATAGAGGAAAACGACCGAAAGGGAGATTTAGAAGGGGACAAGGGGAAAGGAAGACGGAAGTGAAAAGTAGATATGACATTAATCCCTTTAACCCTCCCTTATTCTAGCCCCTTTCATTAATTTCATTACTGGTAGGCCTTCGTCCCTTCCTCTCCTACAAATTTCCCAAGGGTGGCTAATCTACGGCAGGAGCATTTCTTTCCTAGATCATTTGGTAGTTGACTGTCTATCCTGCATGTGTAACGTATTTTTATTAATTGCTTCGTCCAACCTCCCAACACCTCCCCCACTTGCGCTATCCTAGATTTAGATCAATGCTCCTATTGTACCCAAGCTAGCCCTCTGACTTGTTTATTATTCCAGCTTAATTACTCTCCCTTTTTTCATAAACACTTATGTACTCGAGCCTACAATCACTAATATAGAGTGGGAGCACTGTGCTATTTTGGTAAATGCTCTTGACTCTCATACGAAAGGACCCGGGTTCGATCGTCGCTCAGTGCTTACATCATTAGACAAGGTGTCTTGCCCACATTTCTCCCTCTCCATGCCCCCATGTGTATTAAATGGGTAACTGGCAATGCCGAGGTATTAGGGGCTTTTCGTTTGTGTGGACGAGGACGCCGTTCCCGTCCTCTAACGATGCGAATTGGCAGCAGTCGACCCGTCCTGTTCACTACTTTATAACCCTTTTCGTATGTAGTCGAGGCCCGTTCTCTACACGATGATGTAATGGCCCCCGCTCGCTCATTCAATTTCTCCTTCTTTCACTTGTTATGTTATTCTTCGTATATTACTCTATTATTATTTTTCTATCTTTCGTCATGTTATTCTTTGTTTTCCTTCTATCAATTTCTCTCTCTGTTTTTCTTATGTTATTATCTGTTTTTCCATCTTTCATCTTCTCTTCTATCTTTCAATTTTCTATTCTTTATCATTTTCTCTTTCTGTCTCTCCTTATGTAATTGTTTATTGTTACCATTCTATCATTTTCTGTTTCTGTCTTTCTTTATGTTATTCTGTATTTCTTCCTGCTATCACCTTCTCTTATGTTAGTGTTTGTTTTTATTATTCTTTTAATTTCCTCTTTCTATATCTTTCCTTATGTCATTCTTTGTTTTTCCATCTTTCATCTTTTCTTCTATCTTTCCATTATCTATGCTTTATCATTTCTCTTTCTGCCTTTCCTTATGTTATTCTTTATTCCTTCCTTCTATCACCTTCTCTTATGTTAGTGTTTGTTTTTATTATTCTATTAATTTCCTCTTTCTATCTTTCCTTATGTTATTCTTTGTTTTTCCATCTTTCATCTTTTCTTCTATCTTTCCATTATGTATGCTTCATCATTTTCTCTTTCTGTCTCTCCTTATGTTTTTTTATTGTTACCATTCTATCATTTCTCTTTCTGTCTTTCCTTATGTTATTCTTTATTTCTTCCTTCTATCACCTTCTCTTTGTTGTTCTTTATTTTTATCATTCTATCACCTTCTCTTTCTGTCTTTTCTTATGTTATTCTTTGTTTCTTCCTTCTATCACCTTTTCTTATGTAATTCTTTGTTTTTGTCGTTCTATCATTTTCTTCCTACCATTTCTTATGTTATTCTTTGTTTTTCCATCTTTCATCTTTTCTTCTATCTTTCCATTATCTATGCTTTATCATTTTCTCTTTCTGTCTCTCCTTATGTTTTGTTTTTATTGTTACCATTCTATCATTTTCTCTTTCTGTCTTTCCTTATGTTATTCTTTATTTCTTCCTTCTATCACCTTCTCTTGTGTTGTTCTTTATTTTTATCGTTCTATCACCTTCTCTTTCTGTCTTTTCTAATGTTATTCTTTGTTTCTTCCTTCTATCACCTTTTCTTATGTAATTCTTTGTTTTTATCGTTCTATCATTTTCTTCCTACCATTCCTTATGTTATTCTTTGTTTTTCCATCTTTCATCTTCTCTTCTATCTTTTCATTATCTATGCTTTATCATTTTCTCTTTGTGTCTTCCTTTTGTTATTCTTTGTTTCTTCCTTTCATCACCTTTTCTTATGTAATTCTTTGTTTTTATCGTTCTATCATTTTCTTCCTACCATCCCTTATGTTATTCTTTGTTTTTCCATCTTTCATTTTTTCTTTTATCTTTCCATTATCTATGCTTTATCATTTTCTCTTTCTGTCTTTCCTTATGTTATTCTTTATTTCTTCCTTCTGTCACCTTCTCTTATGTTAGTGTTTGTTTTTATTATTCTATTAATTTCCTCTTTGTTCTACCTTTCCTTATGTTATTCTTTGTTTTTCCATCTTTCATCTTTTCTTCTATCTTTCCATTATCTATGCTTTATCATTTCTCTTTCTGTCTCTCCATATGTTATTTTTTATTGTTACCATTCTTTTCTTATGTGATTCTTTGTTTTTATCGTTCTATCATTTTCTTCCTACCATTCCTTATGTTATTCTTTGTTTTTCCATCTTTCATCTTCTCGTCTATCTTTTCATTATCTATTCTATAACCTTTTCTTATGTTGTTCTTTGTTTTTATCATTCTATCACTTTCTCTTTCTGTCTTTCCCTTCTGATTTGCGCTGCGCTATAGCAAGATGACGTCATTTTGACGACGGGGTTCGAGTTTTCTGACGAACCTCAAATCATGGGTGAACGCGTCCTCAAATCGGGCCTGACGACGTTAGACGACCCGACGCATGCGCAAATCGCCGAAATGACGTCATATCTTTGACGTCGTCTATGTGGACGTGCCAAACGAAAAGGCCCTAATAATCATTGTGAAACCCGCAGGAAGAGCAGTATTAATACTGATGTGGCTACCCTCGCTGTGTAATTAGGACCAAATGAATTTATTTATTGGTCTATAATAACTGACTAGCAGCACAGGCTAAAGGGATCCGTTTACAACTAGAATAATAGGATATTATTAGAAACATAAAATGTACGAAAGAAATATAATATAAACAAAACGAAAAATACATGTACAGAGAATTAATCAGTGCATCAGTAGGCCTACACACCTTATATCAAAGAGATTAGGAAGGAGAGATAAAGGTACAGAGGGAGGTAGCTGAGGAGAGAGAGAGAGAGAAGGCAAGGAAGAGAGAGAGAGAGGGGGGGAGGGAGAGAGAGAGAGAAAAAAAAGAGAGCGAGAGGGTGGTAGAATTACAAGAAAAAGGAGATAGACAGATGTGAATACAAGGGAAAATATAAAAGGGGAAAGATAAAAGGTGATGAGAAATAGAGCCGAGAGTGAGAAAGAGAGAAAGAGAGAGAGCGAGAGAGATAAAAAGATAAAGAGAGACAAAGAGGGAGAGAGAGAGAGAGAGAGAGAGAGTCGGGAAGAGAACGAGAGAAAAGTAGCTCAATAGTATAATACTTTGTTAAGTGATTATAATTATGGTCCTATGTTCTTTTTTATTGTCAATGTAAGTTTTAGTCTAACAAATCGTTGACAGTGATAGCCTCACTAAATTGAAGAAGAAAAAAAATGCCAATTACAGTGTATGAATTTCCAAAAATGCCAAAGTTCCTGTTCATGAAAAATTGACTGACTGGTGATAAATAATAAACAAGTGTCGACACTTTCGATTTTCATAGACAAACCTATGCTTTTGGAATAGAATAGTAGAAACATCCAGTAAGTTTGATTACAAACCTGTTGAAGATGAAAGAATCCATATCAGAGTAAGAGGCAGGAACATCCTAAACCATCCACGTATTGAATCCCCAGACATTGTCAATATCACAGAAACACAGAGAGTGAGATGCAGTGCCTAATAGTGAAGTCCAATATTTAATATATCAGTTCCCTTCTGTACAAATAGCACAAAGGATTGCACTTGGAGTTATACCCATTAAGGCTATATATTCTAGTACGACGGAGCAGCTTGGAATGGTCTGTGTCTGATTCCAGTTCCAAAATATTGTGACTGATTCTTGAAAAGGAATTTGATTATGCCATGTATCAAATTAGAGATAATGTAGTTCCTCCTTGTGTGTTAACACCACTAATCAGAGGGCGGTGGTACGTCAAGGTATGAGAGCTACTGAGGTATGATGAGGTGTTCCGCGCGAAGTGAAATAAATATAGTTTTCAAGACCGTACAAACTGGGGGTTCGGGGGTGCGGGGGTCGCGCGAACCCCCTTTAAAAAAATGTTTTAAAAGTTTATTTTTTTAAAAGTCATTTTTGTGGTTGAGTTAGCTTCAGGTCCATCTGTCGAATCCTCATTCCGGCCGTTACACAATGTATAGGGCCCGCACTACGGCGGGGCTCGGGGGCTTGAGCCCTCCCCCCTCCCACTTTTTGAAAAAGTATGTTAAAGAGAAATAGAAAGAAACCAACCAAGGCCCCGGCAAAAAAACTTCTATTTTTCCTGCAAAATGCGAGACCTCATTTACCTAAAAAGCGCGATTTAACCTAACCTAACTCAGCAAGAAAGCGCGAAAAAATAGCAAATGCGAGAAGTAAAAACACGGACGCATCGTCAAGCATGTCGGCAAAGCTTCCGAATTCGGCAGGTTGCTGATTCATAAAATCAGCTCCGTAAAAGCCTTATTTGTTCAGAAAATTAGACACTTTTATCGGCAGAATCTGGCCCAAAACACTCTATTCAGTTGTACAGGTGCGCAGAAGACGAAATGTCAGTCAAAAAAAAATTTTTTTTTTTTTTTCTTCTTTGTTCTTCAATGTGCGCATAATATATGCGAATTATACCGAAGAAAATTAGTCTTATGCACATCATTTATTAGCGTCACATACACTGGCGTACTGATGGGGAGCCCCTCAAATAAAATTCAAATGTTTGTTTTTTCCCCTCCATTTTTTGGACCCTCCGACAAGCCATTTTATTGAAAATCAGTCCCTGAATAACATATTTGAATACATGTACAAATGAATATCATATAATTCTGCAAAATAAGATATACATAATGAATATCAACCATAATAAGCGATAACTGAAAGCGAAGCATATTGATAATGATAATATGATAATAATACTGTATATACAAAATATAGATGTAAACAAAAAATATCAAATGTGGTTTATTTCTAACAAATGTTGCTGAAATGACCTGATTTTTCCAGGGTTTTTCCTCACTTTGGCCCATTCTGCCCCCGCCAAAGTTTCTGCTTTGGTTTTGTGTTGAGTCCGGGACGCAAAAACGCAACTTAGCGCGACCCTTGCCTATTATATATATTGGCAATATTGCTCTACAAAACAAATCTGCCACAAACGTTAGAAATATGCGAGAGGAAGATATGATACGGTACTTGCTTGAATTATATCTTAAACAGAAATGTATTTTTCACATATGAGATGTACTCATAAAAATAAAGGGTCAACGTTAAATTTTCTAATCTTTAACAAGTGTCTCATTTGAATGAAATATTGCTTCAGACTATGATTTACGTCATTTAACAAACATATAGTGATCTGCCAGAGTCACAAATAAGATATCAAAATATGCTCATCTGACCGTAATCAAATGCCTACCCCCCTCCTAAGACGTGTCCTTTTTCCTTTGAAAATGTGCCCCCTTTTCCTTTCCCCATAAAAAGGGCTCCTAATTTAAAGCGATTAAGAGCAACTTTATCTTTAATTTCACCCTAATCTTGTTCGCTATAGGCCTATACGCTCGCTCGTTTTTAAAGTTGATATAATTATGTTTCTTATTAAAGATCTTTTCAGTCGCAAATAAGTTGCGATTAATATCAACTCTTTATAAGACAAGCAGTGAATATAATGAAGCTTAGTTGTTCGACTTGGTATGATACCAGTTAATCTATGAACTAACAATCTACGTCTAACAACTATTATTAAAGGTACTATGTACCATTTGCAGCCCCAAAAAATGAAAAGGTTAAATTCCAACGGCATTTGAAAGACGATACTAATTTAGAACTTCCCTTAAAAAAGGGGGGCTTGAAAATGTCTTTAAGTGGGAAAATAACGACTATTAGGTGTCGAATCGACTTAGGAGCTATAGAGCTAGTAAGTAATAGTCTGATTTTTCAGACCATTGTACCGAAGGGTCGTACGTTTTAGGCTGCGCAAACATTCAATCAGTTTAATTTTGGCCATTACAAGAAGTGGGTTATTGATGTAGACAAATGCTCATGTACCCTTTACAGCTCATTTTATGTATGTTATTACCAAAGATGAAAAAAGCCAGTCAGTCACTCAATAGTGTCTGTCAGTGAATCTAGCAAGTAAACGGGTTTCCTTGCATAATTTAAATATTAGGACACTGCTAACGTTTAAATTTCACAGATAGGACATACATGACATATTCATAATTCCTGCAAAGTTCTACAGAATTTGATGTTGGCTGCAAAAGGGACATAGTATCTTTAAGAGGGGAGCATGGGTGTCTCCTTGAGATTTTTCATGTAGAAGATTATTATCTATTTATTTGAACATCTTAATACAAAGATACTTCCTTAAATTATTAATATATCAACAAGATAGAACAAGTTAAATGACGATCGATAAAATTAATTTTCTTATGTTTTTACTTCCTTCTATAACCTTTCCTTAAGCTGTTCTTTGTTTCTTACTTCTATAACATTTTCTTATGTTATTCTTTGTTTCTCCTTCTATAAGCTTTCCTTATGTTATCCTTTGTTTCTTCCTTCTATAACATTTTCTTATGTTATTCTTTGTTTCTCCTTCTATAAGCTTTCCTTATGTTATCCTTTGTTTCTTCCTTCTATAACCTTTTCTTATGTTATTTATGTTTCTTCCTTCTATAACCTTTCCTTATGTTATCCTTTGTTTCTTCCTTCTATAACCTTTTCTTATGTTATTTATGTTTCTTCCTTCTATAAGCTTTCTTTATGTTATTCTAATTTGTTTATTCCTTCTATAACCTTTCCTAACGTTATTTTTGTTCTATAACCTTTTCTTATGGTATCCTTTCTTACTTCCTTCTACAATGTATAACCTTTCCGTATGTTATTCTGTGTCTCTTCCTCCTATAAACTTTTCATATGTTATTCTGTGTCTCTTCCTTCTAAAACCTTTTCTTATGTTATTCTATATTTCTTCCTTCTATAACCTTTCCTTACGTTATTTTTGTTATAACCTTTTCTTATGGTATCCTTTTTTTACTTCCTTCTATAACCTTTCCTTATGTTATTCTGTGTCTCTTCCTCCTATAAACTTTTCATATGTTATCCTTTGTTTCTTCCTTCTATAACCTTGTCTTATGTTATCCTTTGTTTCTTCCTTCCATAACCTTTCCGTATGTAATATTCTTTGTTTCTTCCGTCTATAATCTTTTTCTTATGTTATTCTTTGTTTCTTCCTGTTATAACCTTTTCGTATGTAATCATTTGTTTATATCATTCTATTTTTTCTTTTCCTATCTTTCCTTACGCTATCTTTTGTTTCTTCCTTCTATCGCCTTTTCTTATATTATTCTTTCTTTTATCATTCTATTACTTTCTCTTTCTGTCTTTCCTTATGTTATTCTTCGTTTGGCTACGTAGCGTTAAACATATTATGCGCCATATTATGTTAGTGATTGTGATAGATTTTGAGCGAAAGAATCGAAATTAGATAACAAAAAAGTATTAAACAGGGAAACAAGAACAACAAAATCATATTGCTGGTTTAAGTTGACATAAATGCAAGCGAAGGAAGATGGGTATCATATTTAAAGTTCAGAAATAAACAATATGAGCGAGAGGGTTTGGAGAGATAGAATGGCTGCACGTAGTCTGTACTATATTTATTATTATGATATTTGTCTCTCTGATCACCCATTCCCCCAGTTCTGATTTTTTCTTTAGTTTCTTTGTTTTTTGTTTGTTTATATCTTTTCGCTAAAGTTTAGTGTCCGACGTATATTAGTACCGTCAATATAGCATACTAAACATTTGTTCTATATATCAGTTAGATGCAACAGAGATTTACATTCAAATGTTTTACTTTTTATAATTATTGTACAGTAATTCTTCTCATTTCGATATCATCAGGCGCTTGTTTCGTGTTTTCCTTCTCCATATCGACGTTATATGGTATAATAAGTTATCTCAAGATCGAAAGGAATACTTTCGGAATAAGAGCAAATAGCGGAACGGAAAACAGTACCAGAGATGATGATGGAAAATGGCGCTGAGAAAGCAAGCGAGAGAGAGAGAGAGAGAGAACGAGAGACTGAGGGAGAGAGAGAGAAAGTGAGAGACAGACAGAGAGAGAGAGAAAGTGAGAGACAGACAGAGAGAGAAAAACAATCATTTCTCGTGTCATCTTTTCGTCTGTGACATTTTACTTAACCACATCTTCTCGTTTATTCCTTTACTTGCATGACTGTTATATCTTTCAATGAATATTGCAGATAGGGTAATATCTGGTTCTACGTTATATGATTAATAACAACTTTTATTTAGGAGTACTTTGAAACGTGATCCCATTAAAATTCCTAAAAAACAGTTACGACAACTGCAAAAACAACAAGACCCCCCCCCCAAAAAAAAACCCGGGTTATCTGAACCCGATATACATGCACAAGTATCATCAATGCTGTACGTCAGTTCATTGTGAATCAATCTATACCCTTTAAATACCTTACTTCCGCTCTTCTATTGTTGGAGTTTATAACCATATGACAACGACCTTTACCCTCGGTCACGTTCATTGGTTCTCTTACGTAACTTAACCGTAGGTGGGCCTAAGACATAACTCTTTTCGCATATTCTATATAGGTCTCAAGTAATTTCAAATATTTCTGTGTCATTTTTGTTTGTATACACTTTGTCAATACTTACACACTATAATTGTCAACATATGCCAATACTTACAAACTATTACGTTTCCCCTATCATCTTCCGCTCTTTTTTATATTTATTTGTTGTGTACTTTTCATATATTTTTTCTTGTCTCCCTCTCCATGAATTCTTCTGTTTTTGTAGGGTACTTATGCTATTTATTTATTTTTTTAAATAAAATAAATTAAATAAAAGAGAAAGTTTCATTATTTCTCTTATTATATTGTCCATCTTCTTCTAGATAACCCTTTTGTGCTAAAGTATAATTTTCGATGTATATTATTTCCGTCAATAGCATAAAATGAACGTATCATTTTATTTTGATGCAACAGAGATTTACATTCAAAATCAAAACTTTAACTTTCTATAATTTTTGTACAGTACTATTCTTCTCATTTCGACATTATCAGCCGCTCGTTCTCTATTTTCGTTCCCTATATTTATATAAGGTATATGGGTACATAATCAGGGATACTTGAAAAATTATCTCAAAGAAGGAATGATGCCGGCATACAAGCAAATGGCGGAATAGAAAACAATATGAAAGATGAAGATGGTAAAACGAAATTGACAGATAGAGAGAGACAGAGAGAGATACGGACAGACATACAGACATAGAGACAGACAGAGAGAGAGAAAGGAGAGAGAGAGAGAGAGAGAGAGAGGGAGTGAGAAAGTTCGACGCATCATTTTATATTCTGTACTGTATTTATTATTATGCTATTTGACTCTCCTATCACCTATCACCGCTGACAGGGGCGCCGGAAGTGAGAGAGCGGTCGCCCCAAACGAAAAAGTGTGTATGTGGGGAGGGGGAACGCATTTCCGCCCCCAAAGCACCCCCCCCCGGAAAAAACAGCAGTAAAGGAATTAAACATGGTTTGTATTTTGTAACCAAAAAGAAGATAAAAAAAATAATAAAACCTGAATTGAATCACATACAAATTATATTCCATACAAAGGAAAGGAAAGTTATTGCAAACAAATTAAATTTTCCTAAACATTCCGCATGCCCCTATATTTATCAATGGAGGATTTTATAATAGCGATACGCGCATATATCATGGAAATATTGTGAGAGGATGGGAAAGCGTGTGTGTTTTTAATTATAGGGGTGAGAAGACATGAACCCCTGAACACTGGCGTATATACTGGCGGGGGCCCCTCAAATAAAATTCAAACGCGGTTTAATTGTTTCGAATTCGATATCAGTGACTTTTCCAAATGTTGCTGAAATGCATGACAAGAGCTAGTCCGGAATTTTTTCTCAACTTTTGTAGTAAATTATACTTTTTTATGCTTATTTCCGGGGACTGCGAAGCGTGACCAACGGCAACGAAAAAGATTAGGGTGAAATTAAAGCCAGTTGCTCTTATATAATCGCTTTACATTAAGAGCACTTTTTATGGGGAAAGGAAAGGGGGCACATTTTCAAAGGGAAAAGGACACTTAGGAGGGCAAAATGAGCATATTTTGATATCTTATTTGTGACTCTGGCAGATCACTATAATTATGTTTGTTTGCAGTCATACCGTACCCTGTACCGCACGCCTACGTACCGTACCGCAACGTAATCTATAATTAGCGTGCGGTACAGGGTACGGTATGACTGCATTTCTATGACGTCAAATTGGAATCCTTGAACGGCAACATTCGGTCTTTTACAATGGAGGATGAAACGCAGAGAACTATTTTAGAAAAGCTGATTGAGTATGGTAAGGAAATTAGTTACAAGTATCAGCAGCCAAGATGGAAGATCTAATGTTGTTTGTTGGTCGATTGTGGTTGAATAGTGCTTGTGACCAGTCTCTACTGTTGCCCCATACATTAAGAACCGTGTAATGTTTGCTGAATCACTCTATCAGTGTTCTCAGAATCTGAGCTGAGCTGAGCAGAGCTCAGAGTGACTTCACATTACAGTTATGGCGGCTTCGTCGAAGCTTGACTGTTAGTTCATGTACATGGTATTGTTTATTGACAGAACATAACAAAGGTGACCAGATGGAAAGTATCAAAATGAGGGAAAGAATAAGTAGGTCTAATAGTAAATGAATGAATTGACTAATTAATGAAATAATGAATCCATTTATTTTGTAATTAATATTAATTTAATTGCATTTATTAATTGAAAATGTTGAACTTTGCAAAGAATTTTGTGTCTAGACTCTAGGCTACGCAAGCGCACTCCAGCAAAGCATAGAGAGTCCATGCTAATGCGTATTGACCTCTTGCGCTGTGCTAAAAGGCAGTAATTGCACACATGAATAGTCAATACATGTACACACATTACACACAAATGCACACAATGAATACGATGTGGCTGATCGGCAAGTTTGACAGTAGACTCACAATTTGAATTTTTAGATTATTCTTTCTAACATCGGTAAGTTGAAAAAATTGTATTTTACTGCCATTTAGGTGTCATCAATTGTCACTAAAGTACCGATTTTGAGTGAAATCAGTTGAGTTTTTGTACAGTGGTGTTTGAAATGTTGAGAATCAATAGCACAGCTTTTAATACACAGACAGAATAGTATGCAGCTATGTGTGGGCCTACGGGAGTACGTCTACGTTTCTTGTTTTGCGAGTTTGGCGTCAGGGGAAAGCCACTCCTACAATGCATGAAGTCTAACCGTAAACAGGATGGACCTCATACTAGCTTTAACGTGTAAACCAAAGAATCCATTTTTTGAGCTTTTATACCGGTAAAATACTCTACTATATTACAGCATAATGCGTAACGTAGACTATCAAATCATTAGGTTGAACCATATACCATTTTGGTACATCAACGTACATGATTTAAAAACTATAAAATGGAAAGAAATTTTGTAAACTTACTTTTAAAGCCCTTTTCTCTCCTCTTCTCGAGAGAGGACTGCTTAGTTCCCTCCTCCTAATATCGATAAAATCAGTGTGATGCGCCGTGGCTGGGCTTGAAATGAGCGAGAATCAGCGTTGATGGAAAATCGCTTGAAGGATCTCCCGCAGTAACCGTGTTTTGTAACGGCGTTTTGATTTGTGATTCATGTTTGTGATTCTAGCTTCAAAAAATCGCTTGATTCATTAAATGGTTTATCATAACATTTGAAAGTATACAGCGGGTTTTACAAAATATTGCATGAATGTACTGCAGTACAGTGTTGTCCGTCTTAAAGCCTGTCTGCACTAGTTTGGCCAGGAGGGATTAGACCTCCCAGCGTGGTCAACAGTTGGTTATCTCATCAACTCAGCTCTCAATTAACATAAGAAAAAAGGGGGTCATGGGGGACCAACGGGTACCGCTTAGGCATTGTTTGCTATAGAGGGCGCAAGTAGCTACAAGTAGTGCAGTCCCACTTTAATACACAGCCAGGATAATAGTGCTGCTATGTGTGGGGGAAAGCTAGCCTAGAACGTCGGTCACGATTAGCCTGGAAGACGCCCCAGAAGAAAAGATGCTGTACATGGTCTTCTAGATCTATTATGCCTTGTTTTTACAATGTTTTAAAAAGCTCCAGAAAATCACCTGGATCTAGAATCTTTCGGTCTGCTCAAGGAAAAAAATCACAAATGTGAAAATTAAGCTACAAAATTTATTTGAATTCTCATTTTGGATTGCCTTTTTTTTTTTGAAGGACATATTTGTTTGAATTATTTTTTTCTTCTTCAAAATGTTTTAGGTGATAGTGTGCTTGAAGAGGATTCACCTCATCAAATCAATAAGAGGAGGAGAGCAGGTCATCACCATGGCAACACAATAGATGATGCAGTCCTCAAAGAGAAAAAGAAGATGAAGAAGAAAAAGAAGAAGAAAAAACTCATGTCTGTGAATGTATCAAATGAAACATTTAGCAAAGAAAAGCCGAACTCCTTAAAGAGTTTTGAGGAAGAACTGAGAATATTCCAGGCATTGCAAAAAGAGAAGAACTTGGAGAAGGAAGAAATCACTGCGCTAGACAGAAGGAAAGATGATGATGAACAGAGGAGAAAGAAAAGGAGAGCACCTGAAGTGGTTGTATTTAATGACCCTACCAAGAGGAAAAAGGAGGTATTGTTGATGATCCATTGATTTGTTCAGTGATGATGTATTAGTTCCCACATGAAGATGTTGTAGATGGCCAAAGTTTGATTGAATTTTGCAGTTTTCAAATGATTTGTGCTTGACTAAAGGTCTGTCCAGCTTCATATTTTGTAATTTTTCTTTTTTGTTTACCCTTCTCCAAGGAAAGCTATTCTATTTTAATTATTTTTACTCTGTGAGCTGTTATTGTTATCTTAATGTATTAATTTTGGGCTGATATTTTTCTGTATCGACCCTTCTCCCATTAGCACTTAGCCAAGCCCGAGAGAAGGCCTGGACCCAAGGGCAGAGAGATTCCCGAAGGAGAAGTAGACCTAGACCTAGCAAGGCATGAGGTTTGGAAGTTTGGCATCAGTGGATTGTCCTTTGGTGATAAGGAGAAGCACGAAGCGGCTAAGGCAGTGCAGCTTGGTGCGAAGGTAACCAGTAAAAGACCTCCAGGCATTGTTTCACTAAACCATCACAAGTACGAGTTCACTGACATCCCATTGAAACATGTGATGAATTTAATAAATGCATTTGAATGGGTTGTCAGTGAACTTGTGCTTATGACGGTTTCGTGAAACGCTGCCCTGATGGCCAATCGTGTAGAACCCATTTGTTTTTAATTCAGACATGAGATATGAACAAAAATTATACACACAATCACACATGGTGCCCATTTTTGTTTTCCTTCCATTTCCAAAATTTAAAAAAGTAGAAAAAGAAAGAAAAGATAATAAATTTTAGAGTTGTTAACTTGTTATTAACTTTATAACTGTCAATGTAAATCCTTTTTCAGATCAGAATATGTCAATTTTTGTTTCAGGAATGAAGCAATGAAACAAAAATACCATTATTGCCAATTTATAGAAGGGAATTATCAAATACCTGTCCTGATAGGATTTATATAATTTTATACACAGGTTTACCTAGGATCAAAATGAAAACGTGTTGACTTACAGGTTTGCTCTTGACCATTTCAGAACAAGAATTCCACATTGTTGTGGTTTGGCATAGTTACTCTTGATTTAAAGCCAAATGTATAAAAGAAAGGGCAAACATTTCTCTGTCTGTTCTCTGACCGCATTACAGTGAAAGCTGTATATAAAGACGGCACAAGGGAAAGAAATGTACAGGTTTCTTTATTAATTATTAAATGAGGAACAGTTTTCAAGGAATACAAAAATATTTCTACGCAGATGGTTGCTTAAGTAGGTTTCACTGTAATAGCAATTCAAATTTTTGTGTAAATTTTGTGGTTCCATATATGCAGCCGCCCAAGAGAGCATTTGTGAACTACAAGGAACTCATGGAAACTAAACGGCAGAAGAAGATTGAGGAGACGCAGCAGAGAGAGATCGTAAGTAGGGAGACATCTTCATTAATGTAAATACATTCCATTCCATTCCAAAAGATATTTGATATAGCGCCTTTTCCTTGCAGTTACAAAGCGCTGCACACACACCGCTCCACAATGTTTGGGCCACTTAAAAACAAAAGTCAAACCTTTCTTAGTGGTCACCTCTCTCTACAGGCCACCTGTCTATAGTGGTCACCACCATTGCCCACCTCTACCTACGGGGATAGATTCTTCGCTGCACCTGTTCTCTGGAACTCACATCCTTCTTCCATGGAATCATTCAAAACACATCTGAAAACATGAAATTTGACTCTCACTACTGTAGATTAACCCTTTAGCAACTAAGCCGCCCAAAACCGCCCCTCCTTTTACTCACTAAACCGCCCAAAACCGCCCATCCGTTTTCGTCTGTTTTCAATGAGCTGTAGTATCAGTTCTAGGGTCTACCGTGAAAATGTTATATGTGCGTATTCCTTATGTCATCTAAAGTAGGATTCTGCATAGAAAAATAACGCATGTTTCACATTATTCAGAACAATGTCAAAATGAGAGCAATATTGCAACATCTTCCAGTGAGTAATAGGCCATTTTTACAAAATCTCTAGTTGCTAATGGGTTAATCTGTTGAGTCATTATTTAAAATGTAACTTGCATATTCATTCTTGTCGCGCCTTGATCGAAAGTTTCGTTTATGTTCATATGTTAGATAAGAAAAATGTGTTGAAGAACCTGTGTAGAAAGGCCACCTGTCTACACTGGCCACTTTTGTGTTTCCCCTGAGTGGCCTTAGTAGATGTATTGGTCCTCTTGATACGTCACCAGAATGTGGATTGTAAGGTAGAGGGTTCAAATCCATGCCAGGTACAAACTTTCGTTACAAAGACATTCATCTACATTTGCCACACTCTACCCAGGTTGTGTAATATACGAATGATTATGTTCTGGGTTTATATTGCTCTTAATTCATCAACAATGGATTATAGATAATATTAAATGGCTACCAGTGGGAAGAAATTCTATTAATTCTTCACCGCCTTTTGATCAGGGTTAAGCCCAGTGAACTCAAAGCTCTTTTGAAGGGCATAGCAAAATTGATGAGATCCATGAAGAGATCAATGCACTACATGATAAATGAATATTGTTCTTTGGTTTACTATTGATTCTTGTAAAAAGCTCACCTCCTCCAAACCCTCCAACTACTTTATACTGTGCAGTTGCATATATAGCTTGTATAATTGATGCATACAGTCTCAAATTAAGCGCAGGTAGATCGTATAATGAACTCATTTGCATGCATCATATGTCAACTATTCTGCTTTGTTTTATTTTGTTATTCTTACCTGTATGATATCTTTGTCTTGCAGGATCGACAGATGGGATTAAAAACATCAAAGAAGAAAGAAGAGAAGATACAGCTGCAGTAAGTAAAGCAATTGTTACTACAGTTAAAACCTGCTATAAGGAGCTCCTTGGGACCATGGCAATTACCTTGTTATATCAGGGGAGTGTTTCACAAAGACTAAGATCGACTTTAAGTTGGACTTAAGTATAACAGGCCGTTCGTGCCATTGTTTGCTCTCACCATTATGATCTTTAGATAATATTGTTTTCTTCAATAATGAATTATCAAAAAATGTAAGTTTTGTAGATTTTTTACCATGATTTGTATGTCCTGTGAGAGACCAATGCCAGTAAATGATGAGAGAAAACAATGGCACGAACGGCCTGTTATACTGTTATAGTCTTTGTGAAACACCCCCCAGGAATCTTGTTATATCAGGGTAAAAAACAGAAGAATATAAAGAGCTGGGTCCAGCAAAATCACCTTGTTATAACAGATACCTCGATATATCAGAGCTCTTTATAACGCGTTTCCACTGTATTTCATTTCAAATTTTCTTTATAAGATATGGAATTGCTCTTTGTTGTATACAAAGTGCAGCTGGGCTAGAACGTGTTTGTGACAACTTTATTACAATGCAAGCACTCGATGACTCTCCATGCTTTATTCCATATCAATAGTATTAAGCATTTAAGGCACCTTGGATCAATTCGAGTGGCTGTAATCATGCGTGCATCCTGCAACGCAGCCTTGTTTGCGTGAAAGCCGCGATTGTCCTAATCCCTCTATTCAAGCGATGCTTGGGGGAATCCCGCATGGAGAAGGTTTCCGTTCCAAACTTCTCCACCACAGAGAGCGATATTCTTATAGTGATTTTAACTGATACCAGGTGAGCACCCTCTGTTGCCAACATGTAAAAAAAAGAGGCTCAGTGACTCAGTCTGCCCTGTGCTTTTAACTCTCACACTATGCAGGGACCGCGGAACCAGGGGCGCTAGGCTGCAGCCCCCCCCCCACTTTTTTGAGTAGACACGTTTCATAAAATCTCTAAAAAAGGGGTTTATAGATTGTTCTCGCATGCTCAGCCCCCCACACTTTCAAAAACGCTCCACGGCCCCTGCTATGTAGGGTCAAAATTTGGATTCCTTCCTCCAAAGGGAGAACTTATCAAGAAATATTATATATCACAAATTTATACAAGTCATACATTAATGCCCTTTCTTTCTTTAATATGTTTCGCTTTGTTGTAGCTCCATTTGTCACGTTTTCGTTTCCAAACTTTAATATTTTTGTGGGGTTATCTTTAAAAATATTTGACTTCTGGAACACTTATAAACGTATGGGTCATACGTTTATGACTAATCATGAAAATATTATTATGTATAGATGAATAGCGCAAAATATGAACTTTTTGAACGACAGCGCCGTAAAAACCAAACAATAACAACACCAACAGCAGCAGCAGCCTTCATATTTTTTTTCTCTCATCCTCAAGGTTTTTATTTCCATAATTTCAATACATATTTACATTAATTACTCAATGATTGAGTGAAACATAACATAGGCTAGAAATTAAAGTATATACAACAATTCTTCCAGCTTAGTATTATTTTCTTTGCTAACACATTCATACCTTTAAAAAATCTTAGCAACAACTTGAATTATAGAAATAAAGCATGTGGGTAAATAACCGAACCATTGACAATCTTTTTAACATAACATTTATTAACGAAGGAATAGGGATATTATATTTAGAGTTTACAAATAAACAATATGAAATAAGACAATAGGAGTGATCGAGAGGGAGGTAAAGAGAGAGGATGGCATCTCGGACATTCAATGTTGCCTTTGCCCTACCCCGCCAGCCTATATGGGCGCATTAAACAGTCGTATATTCATTCTATAACCTTCTCTTATGTTATCCTCTGTTTGTTGCTTCTTTAACCTTTTCTCATGTAATTGTTTGTTTCTTCCTTCTATAACCTTTTGTTATGTTATTCTGTTTCTTCCTTCTATAACCTTTTCTTATGTTTTTCTTTGTTTCTTCCTTCTTTGAGCTTTCCTTACGTTATTTTTGTTATATAACCTTTTCTTATGGTATCCTTTTTTACTTCCTTCTATAACCTTTTCATATGTTATTCTGTGTCTCTTCCTTCTAAAACCTTTTCTTATGTTATTCTATATTTCTTCCTTCTATAACCTTTCCTAACGTTATTTTTGTTATAACCTTTTCTTATGGTATCCTTTTTTACTTCCTTCTATAACCTTTCCTGATGTTATTCTGTGTCTCTTCCTCCTATAACCTTATAATATGTTATCCTTTGTTTCTTCCTTTTATAACCTTTTATGTTATCCTTTGTTTCTTCCTTCTATAACCTCTCTATATGTTATCCTTTGTTTCTTCCTTTTATAACCTTTTATGTTATCCTTTGTTTCTTCCTTCTATAACCTCTCTGTATGTTATCCTTTGTTTCTTCCTTCTATAACCTCTCTGTATGTTATCCTTTGTTTCTTCCTTCTATAACCTCCCTGTATGTTATCCTTTGTTTCTTCCTTCTATAACCTCTCTGTATGTTATCCTTTGTTTCTTCCTTCTATAACCTTTTTCTTATGTTATTCTTTGTTTCTTCCTTCTATCACCTTCTCTTATGTTATTCTTTGTTTCTTCCTTCAATAACCCATTCTTATGTTGTTTAAAATGCTAACGGTTCATTACATATGAACTAGACAGCTAGTTGTTCAGATAATATTGTAAACAACTGATTGCATTTTTAAACAGGTCATATTATTTTTAAACAACCCTTTTAAACAGTGTTTTTATTGTGTATGATCCATTCCCTAAAGGAGTACAATGCTAATTCCACACAAACTCCAGCTACGCTAAAACAACCTTTGTAATTTAGCCGTAGAGGGAGCTACATGTAAATAGGAATGGCGAATCTTCCAATGGCGAGAAAAATCGATTGCAGGATTCCAGCAGGAAAAAAGATGTCACCGCCTTTCAGACAAACACAATGCGGCCCCTGGTGGGCAAATCCCGCATCCGGGATTAGTGAATAAAGCCTTCCCACGTGCGTGCTTAGGTTAATCCGATGCGGCGGATCGTGAATGGTATTTGATCCAAGGCGCCTAATGAACAATTGGTCAGATATACTATATTCCTGTACGAATTCAAAATCACACGATTTATCGAAATATTGTCCCAACAGTTTATAATCAAGTGTAATCTCGGTATACAAAATACACTGTATTCCTAATTTTGCCTTGAGAGATCCTAATTTTTGCTGTGAAAGGTTGGCAGGTATGCTATATTGCATTTGATGCTAGGGATATAAAAAGGAAACAAAAAAAAAAAGTTTTAAAATCCTTAAATTAGCAACATGTTGAAAACTATAAAATAATTGTTTTTTAAATAAAAACTGGCCATTTTAAAAGCTGTACAACAAAATTCTTGCCCACATGTATGTTGTTCTCAGAGACACTGCTTTTTATTTTATCATTGTAGCAATAAAAGAAAAATATAGGAAACTGGATTGTTGTGATTCGTGAAGGTACCTCATAATTATTTTGAATGAATGCTACTGTGCAGACCGAATTGTGGCTTCCTATTACATGTACATGATAATGTCGGTTGGCTTTGCTGTGATTTTGAAATATTTTGTTTTGTTATTTTGTTTTCAGGAATAAAGGTTTCTGGACCGACAAGACGCAAAGGAAAGGGGTCTATGTGGATGGGCAGCTTGGAAAATACAAGAGGGGTGTGCAAGTCTTTACAAAGAGGGACATGGCACAGATTAAAAATCAGAAAGGAAGAGGCCAAAGGTGACAGGAACTTCACTTTTCATAAGGACATCACTTTTATCGCTCATCTCTTTTAAAGAGCTTTTAGTGCAGGAGATCCAAGTTTTTTATGCGCATCAGGGATTATTGTGTTGGTTCGACAAGGTAAATATTTGACTATAGGAAGAAGAACTCAATGATGAAGACTAAAATGCTGAAAAGCTTGGACGTACACTGGAAACCCTGAAGGACCTCAAATGCCTTTATTTTGTTTAAACTTTGCTGTAATGCATTTTTTTACCCATTTTTTAACCCATTTTTTTTTTTTTTTTTTAGCTATTAAATTAAGTCCAAAGTTTGTAAGATTTTTCTTTTCAGAATTTTATGGCACATGTATTAACCGAGTTCAAATGGATTTGAATATAATTTATTTTGTTGTGCCTTTTAATCTTTTATTCTTAGTTTGTTTTAATTAGAAAGTCCTTTTTAACAAGCCGTAGTGTTTACTACACATGCACTGCTAGGTACTGGGACAACAGATCAAACTCTTCAAAATATTCACTTATGTCGTCATTTTTTATTCAATATGAAGGTTGAATAACTGAATTTTCCTTCCAGATTTCTTAAATAACACTATGTACATTATTTACAGGTAAAAACATTTCAAAATACATTGATTCAAAATATGAATAAAGAAATGTACAGCATATCATCATCATTTCATGTGTGCCTTAATTGCTTAATATTCTCTGTGTTTTCAGAACATGTTATTAAGATGCAATAATTTCAATTCATTCTATTTATTGTAACAAAAATGTCTAGCAAGCAGTAATTCATATAAAATAGAATGAAGGTGAAGACTTAAATAATAAGGTTATAATGGCAATTTAAATGTCACATTTTCAATGATTAAGTGTGAAAACAATCCTAAAATTCTGAAGAAATATAGAATAGGGGCTTCTATATGATGGCAAGAAAATTAAATTAGTGAGAATTCCCAAAGCAGTCTCGACCACTGCATACATGTAGCTCTGGCATGAACATCATTAGGAATTCCATACTTTTGTCAAAATTTGATTTGAGCGATACCCAAATCTCCCATGATCAACTTTACAAACAACATGCGAATAAGAATGATATAATCATAAGTATCTAGCACTGTAAGGAATTAAAGAGAAATGCAATCTTATTGGACAACAACTCTAAAAGAAAGCAGAAACAGACCGGTGAAAGTTTTAATGAAATAAAATCAGTAAATAAATAAGAAAGTAATGAATTTTGAAAGTTGTAATCACTAAATATGTATGGGCACTATAAATTTGCTGAATCTGTAACATCAATAGTACATAGTGCAGGACAATTTTCCAATTTCTTCAATCATAAAAATTACTAAAATAATTTTTTTTTTCTTCAAAATGTATAATAATAATAATAGCTAGTTCTTATATAGCGCTTTTCAGGACCGCAAGCCCTCTCAAAGCGCTTTACAGATATATATATTTACCCAGACAGTATGACGCAGAAGGGTCTTCCATTTTTAGATCAAGGGAGAACTCGGAAGGCACTTGGGAGAAAAAAAAAAATTATTTATATTTTTGTAGATTTTTGTAGATTTTTTGAGATTCACACAGATTTAGTGATCTCATATTTCAAATATTCATATCTCTCTTGTCATTGGTCCTCTCTGTTTCAAACTTTTGCCGTGAGCATGGTGAAAATTCCAGCACTTATATATTTTCATTTGAAATTAGAACCAAAAAACAACAGAACACCAGGAAGCATCTACATTGCACACATACGAATCCAAACCTACCATCATAATGTAACTAGGATGGACACTAATAATACTACCACATGGACGAAAATATTGAAAGACAGTTTTCCTGCTTTTGAAGTCCCAGAAAAGGGATAAAAGAAGTCATTTGGCAATTTGGACTCTACGGCTGGTTTCTCAGCCCA
The DNA here is from genome assembly GCA_037976565.1 of Mesocentrotus franciscanus. Lineage (NCBI taxonomy): Eukaryota > Metazoa > Echinodermata > Echinoidea > Camarodonta > Strongylocentrotidae > Mesocentrotus > Mesocentrotus franciscanus. Next base: position 13,576,160 of record CP137670.1, read on the forward strand.
ATAAGCAGTGGGGTTGGTCGATGCGTCGATGAACTCCACCGAGACTGAAACTTCAAAGTTTTGAACCAGAGACTCTGCTCCTTGCTGGCAGTAGGGGCCAATGCACTGTAGAAAGAGAAAGAGAGAGAGAGACAGACAAACAGACAGAGATAGAGTTAGAGGCAGAGAGAGGCAGACAGAGGAAGAAAGAGAGAGAGACAAGGATAGAGGCAGAGAGAGACAGATATAGAGTTAGAGGCAGAGAGAGGAAGAAAGAGAGAGGCGGGGAGAAAGAGAGTCGAGAGACAGAGAAAGAGTTAGAGGCAGAGAGAGAAAGAGAGTTAGAGGCAGAAAGAGAAAGAGACAGACAGATAGATGGAGAGAGAGAGAGAGAGAGAGCGAGAAGGAAGATAAGAACTTGTTTGGGTGTATTTTTACAGACACTGAAAACATATTTAGGAGGAAAGGGATTTCTGCTTCAGTACATACACTGTTAAAGCACAGGTACTAAGTCCATGTACATGCATACACATTTTTCTTCATTTAATCATCTAATAATCATTACTGTCTGCCTCTATCTGTTCGCTTCTTTCTCCCCTACCCCTGCCTCGATTCCTTTCTCCCTATTAATCTCTTTTTACATTCCTCCTCTTCTCTCTCTATCTCTCTCTCCCTTTGTCTTGCTCTCTCTCCCCAATGTCCTACCTCAAGATACTAGACTTTAATTTTAAACCAATGCACTTACTACACTAGCCATATATTCTCTGATGATCGCTCCATTTTTTTCTTCTTCCTATCCTATCTTGCTATCCATTCATTAACCTACCAATAATGACATTGATGCATGTACATGTATTTTTCTATTTTTTTCTCCACAATGTACACCCCCCCCCCATCTCTGAGTCTCTCTCCTGCTACTCCCTCTCCCTCTCACACACCATCTTTCTACCTCTATCTATTTCTTGTTATCCCCCCTCTCTCTCTCTCTCTCATACACATACACATCATCTAGCTCTCTCTTGCTACTCCCCATCCCTCTCTCTCTCTCTCTCTCTCTCTTTTCATCCCACCTTTCTTCTCTCTCGCCTGATATCTGAGTATTTGTCCCTATGCTTCAGGAGAATTACATCAGACTCAAATGATACCTTCTCTCTCTCTCTCTCTCTGTCTCTCTCTCTCTGTCTCTCTCCTCTCACTTCCCACCCTCTGTTTCTTTCTTACCTGATATCTGACGCATCAGGATAATTATACCTGACTCAAATGATACTTTCGCACCTGATATCTGAGTGTCTGGCCAGATGCATCTGACTCTGATGATCCTAATTTCTTTCTCTCTCTCTCTCTCTCTCTTATCTGATATCTCAGTATTTGTCCTGAAGAATCAGGATTATTAAATCTGATTCTGATGATCCTAACTTCTCTCCCTTTCTTTCTCTCTCTCCCTATCTCTAACCCCCTCCTTTCCCTATCCCAATACCCCTTCTCTCTGTCTCTCTCCTCTCTCCCCCTGCCTCTTTTTTCTCTTTCTCTCCTGATATTTGAGTGTGTGACTCGATGCATCAGGATAATTATATCAGACTCAAATGATACCTTCTCTCTCTCTCTCTCTCTGTCTCTCTATCTCTCACTTCCCCTCCCCTCTCTCTCTCTTTCTCACCTGATATCTGAGTGTCTGTCCCTATGCATCAGGATAATTATATCAGACTCAAATGATACCTTCTCTGTCTCTCTCTCTCTCTCTTCCTCTCTCTCTCTCTATCTCTCACTTCCCCTCCCCTTCTCTCTTTCTCACCTGATATCTGAGTGTCTGTCCCTATGCATCAGGATAATTATATCAGACTCAAATGATACCTTCCGTCTCTCTCTCTCTCTCTCTCTCTCTTCCTCTCTCTATCTCTCTCCTCCCCTTCCCCTCTCCTTCTCTCTCTCTCTCTTTCTCATCTGATATCTAAGTGTCTGTCCCGATGCATCAGGATAATTACATCTGACTCAAATGATACCGTCTCTCTCTCTCTCCTCTCACTTTCCCTCTCCTTCTCTCTCTTTCTTTCTCACCTGATATCTGAGTGTCTGGCCCGATGCATCAGGATAATTATATCTGACTCCGATGATCTTGGCTTGTGGGTTAGCAAGGGCCCCTACATTGGCATAGAGCACTTCTATATGGAGGGCCATGTACATGTTGTTACACACGCCTTGCTCATTGCTCTGTAAACAAAATCAAAGAAGGTTAAATGGTAATACAGTGGAAACTCGTTATAACGAGGTCCTTGGGACCAAGGAAATTACCTTGTTTTATCAGGAATCTTGTTATAGCAGGGTAAAAAAACATAGGAATATAAAGAGCTGGGACCATCAAATCACCTTGTTATAGCAGATACCTCTTTTTTATCAGAGCTCTTTATAATGAGTTTCCACTGTATACAACTCACTCTTAGATCCTAATTAAATGATTGGTCAAAGGCGGTCATGTGTGAGTCATTTACCAAGACTATCCCACGTTTTTTCATGAAAAATTTTCCAATAGTTTCCAGTACTATCCAATGATTTTTAAGTATGCAATGCGCAGCAGTGCACGTAGAGGTTAGCATGCTAATATGCTTTGTGTGGGCCTATACTTGCGTAGCACTGTGTATAAATATGTATACCGGTAGAGGTAAGTGCGCTGTGTCTCTGTGGGTGTGCGGCAAAGTAAGCCTATTAAACTTGGGATCTATTTGTCAGCGACAATGACACAAAACAATGAATTATTTTTGCATCAAATTACAAGGATCTAGAAGTTTTGTTGCATGAAACAAATAATGCATGTTTCATTCAATCATTACAGGATCTATCCGCTCTTGTTGATGCTGTTTATGCATCTATCGTACTCAGCCTGGTGGATTTGTACGATAGATACATACAGCCTCAACTTGAGCAAATACATTGTATAATGAACCTATTCACATGGATCATTTCATTGTAAACCAAGTTCTATTTTATGTTGGCAATCTAATTGGTCAAATGACACTCCAATCCAATCCAATCCAGCAATTTTGTTGAGCGCCAATATCTAGTTGCCGAAACTGGGCATCGTTTAATGAAACTCGTGTTAAACTACCGTAAATCTCCGTGTATAAGGCGCACCCCTTTTTTAAGATTTAAAAAAAAAAAAAAATCAATCGCAAGTTTGCATTCTCCTATCTCTTATGTACATGGTTGCGATTGATATCAATCGCAAATAAGTTACGATTGATATCAACTCTTTGTAATACGGGGCCCTGGTCTGTGTTAAAAAACCCATGCGGGGAAGGTCTTTCATTTAACTGCGAGGTGCAGTTGAAGGCGCCGATTTGTGCTTGTGAACTTGTCACAAATAATAGGAACAATGTCGTTTTTTAGAAGAATGTGTAAGATCATTAATGTAAATAAAAACAGTAGAGGACCTAGGATAGGACCTTGTGGTATGCCATGTGTAATAGAAGAAAAATTGGAGGAATTATTATAAACTACATATTGACATCTATTAGAAAGATTACTTTCAAACCAAGATGACAGACAAATTTGAGTGTTGTTCTAGTTTCCGAGTGGTGAGTCAACACACCGATTACTGAGCTGGGAGACATTGCCAGGCATAGCGCCAGGTGGAGGGGCACAAATCGAAACTTTAAAAAAAAAAAAATTTTCGGCGGCATAAAAGTGCGCCTTATACATGGAGATTTACGGTAAATACACGTATTTTAATGGGATGTCGATGAACTCGTACCTAGGACGGTTTTGTGAAACACTGCCCTGAATCTAACTGGGGTCCATGCTGGGTGTTTTGTGTTATCATAACTTCATACTCCTTACTCCTTACTCCATAGAATGTCTCAAGTTTTTTGAGGTTAATCCAATGTAAAGTACAAACACAAAGTACGCAATCTTAGTTTTCATCCAATCTACTACAGTGAAACCTGTCTAAAAAGACCGCCCAAGGGAGACAAGAAAAGTGGTCTTTATAGGCAGGTGGTCTTTGTAGACAGGTGCCTATAGTACATGTTCTAATGAGAAACCATTTTCAAGGGAAACAAAAAATGTGGTCTTTGTAGACAGGTGGTCACTAAAGCAGGTTTGACTGTATTTACACTTATCCACTCACCATCGGGTTGCTAGAAATCGGGTCCTCAAAGATCTCCACCCAATCACCTACGACCTCTGGCAGTGAATTCCCAAAGGTGGCGACGTGGCTCGGATGGTTACCGTTCAGGGCGTTTAGCGCAGTGGCCTGAATCAGGCCGCAGACATCCGATACACTCTCGTATGAAACCCTGAAAGGAACACCATGGTAAAGAGAGATAATGACAGGTTATAGAAGAGAAGGTTAAAGTCTGGTTGTGTGACATTTCTCATCCATTTTATGCCCATATGGAAGAGTAACACAGTATAAATAGTTCAAAGCTAATCAACATGCCTAGCTGTACTAGAATTTAAATGTAAACTATGAGCAAATGAAATGACACTCTTATATATTTTTATTTCCTTTTCTCAACAGATCCCTCTTCCTCTCTCTGTTCTCTCTGTTGTCTTCCCCAGCTTGTCTCTTTACATTTCTCGTCACCATATACACATGCATCTAAATATTTACTTATACATGTGGGTATGTAAAACAAATTAACAGACACACAATAATATTTATATTTTAAACTTGGACCTACTGGATAGTGCAACCGCTGCGTAAATTCTCTCCAAACGTGATAGGCAAACGAGAATCGGAGTCATTCAGGCATGTTCCGTCGCCGGAGCTCCGTACGACTGTAAGCCAGCCATCGGGATCAGCTCCTACAGATATAGCCTGCGTAAGACTTGGGTTAAGGCTAATAGTGTAGCAGTAGTGTAGATGCAGCATTCGGTATCAACAGAATTTTCCTATAATTTGTTTTCTTTTGGCATCAATTACCCGGTACGTAATTGGGGCAGGCCGTACGTTTTCCCTACCTGGCAACTAATGTATATAATTTCCATTCTGACTATTCAACAGGAAGTACATTTGTACATGGATTCCTAAGAGGTGAATGAAAAAAACTGTAATGATGCCGCACTTCACAAAGACATAAGCAATAAATTTGATTCCATTATGAAATTTGCCTATTGGTTGGCTTTACAAGATTATTCCTACTGGCAATCTTTGCCTATTTTAAAGGTATAGACCAGTTCTGGTCATGCGATTGCATTGTGAAAGAAACATTGCGGAATCGATCAGAAAAGGTTGATCATCTAGCATAGAAGTATTGGTGTGTACTGCAAGGTTCTGGAATCATCAAAATGATAAGAAATTTGGCCCAGTCTTGGTAAAGTTACAAGTACTGTACACAGAAAGATGTATATGCACTACGCGATATTTATCCAGTCCGATCAATATGATAACTTACCAAATATATCAATTAGTAGGCGTTTCCGGCAAAATTTGTATCATCACGTATTAGTCAAAACATATTCTTTCACATGATTGGTAATAAGAGCTTCCATTTCATTTTTGAGAGGGAGGGGGGTTTTCCAAAGCTGGTCTATACCTTTAATGCGTATTTACCTTTTTCCATGTTCGTCTACCCGCCAGTGAAAAGGAGGTGATTATATGCTTATATGCACATATGCACTTCGCATTGACATATGTCAAAATAGCCTACGATATCGGTATTTGCAGAACTGTTGCCCATTAGCTCCCAGCATGCATGTCTATTCGGAGTCAGCGAAAAAAAGAAATCACATATTTCTGTGATAGCTTTTACAATCACTGCAACCATCTGGATATGGAATCTATAGTAGAGGTGTCGTGGACGAGTGGATATGTCACCGGACTGTGGATCACAAGGTCCGCGGTTCAAGTCACACCGCGGCATTAATGTCCTTTGGCAAGACATTGATCTACATTTGCCACTCTCCACCCAGGTGTTAAATGGGTACCCGGTAGGATGCAAAAGCTAATGTGCTTAGATTAGCAAGTGTGCGCTTGTAAAAATGACGCCTGGCTGGAATGCTCCCAGGGAGTGGAGAATGTGCATACATTGTGTGCGGGTAAGCCTGAATCCGATGACCGGGGTAATAATATATATATCTGTTAAGCGCTTTGAGAGGGCCTTCGGTCCTGAAAAGCGCTATATAAGAACTAGCTATTTTATTATTATTATTTGTCAAGTGACCTCATTTAGATCAATCGTGTTGCAAGATTTTTTGGTATGTTGGATTTAATAAAGGATATTTGACACTCTCGTCCGGTTGCGTTTCTTCTACTAGGTTCCCAGCCATCAAGGGTTGACCAATCACATAACCAGGATTGCCGCTACGAGGGTAGACATCCATCTCATCACGCTGCGTGCAGAAAAAGAGAGAGAGTGAGAGAGGGAGAAAGAGAGAGATACAGAGGGAAAAAGAGAGAGAGAGTGAAAACAAAAAGCAGGGGGGGAACAGAGATTGACAGACAGACAGGATGGGAAGTGAGACAGAGAGAGAGAGATTTGGAAAGGAAAATAGTCAAAGAGATAAAGAGAAAAGGGGAGATGGAGAGTATAAGAAAAAGAGGGAGAGTATAAGAAAAAGAGGGAGAGTGTAAGAAAAAGAGTGAGAGTAATAAGGAGAGAGAGAGAGAGGAAGAGTAGTGAGCGGGAGGGGTAAAGAGACAAATAGAGAAAACAATAAGAAATATTAAACCAGAACGTGGATGACGTAGCACTCATCCGCATCTCGCAACAACAAATATCGTAAATTTTATGTGGTACACTTTTGAACTGGTCAAAAAATAAAAATTTGATGCCCTGGAAGGGACATAATTTCATTTAGCTGTACAAGATTAAATAGAAACTAAAGGAAATGGAATGAAAATTGGTTGAAAAATATATAGTTTTATGACAAGGAGGACTCAAACTTAGTAAGAGATAAATGTAAACATACTCACCTTTTATTATGATAAGAAAAGGACAGAGGTATAAATAGTCAGTAAATTGTCAACAGAAAAATATGGCAAAATAACAATTTTGTAAGGGACAAAAACGAGTTAGTGTGAGAAAATTGTTAAAATATTTAAACAAATTGAAGAATTAGGAGGTAACAAGAGAATGAAAACAATGCATGCATTATACTGATGAATCAAAACAAAATTAAATATTATGATTTTTCAGCCATTTTGCACTCAGGTGTGTTGGATGTTGTGCTTGCCTTGAGTGCAAGATGTTGCCAACCTCCGCAACTTGGAGGCAGATCACACATCCTATTATTCACAAGAATTGTATCCAAAGCTCATTGTGAAATATCTGCCATAGAATGTAACATCCCATACAATTTGAGAAGGGCTATTTGATGAAATGCTACTCCCTTTGAGAGAAAACAATAAGAGAACAGAGTTTTTTGAAGAAGAGGAGTTAGTGAGTAAAAATCTTTTATGGCAAATTGAATACTGTTTATAACCGAAACAATAAAAAAGCATGCATAAAACTGGAAAGCAACACAAATCTGTTACAAATCGACCACCATTTCTCTAAATTTATATTCGCTAGTACATTTATCATTTCTTGATATTTCCTATCATTTATAAAATTGTTATATTTTTGCCAGATTGGGCCACCAGCATAAACAATAACTGTGAGCATTGTTCTACCATGGACCCTACTACCATAGTTCTACTTATCCAAAGTGTGTGTGCAAGGGGGTATGCAGTGTGATTGCCATGCCTAGGCCTATCCTGGCCTTGCGCTAGTAGCGCCCGGGAGTAGCGCTTTGCTGAAAACAAAATGTGTTCTGAACATTTAATTTTCAACCTCTCTTTTCTCCTCTTTTAATCCACAAATCAAGTCAGTGTTTTCTGTGAGGGATCAAATTTGCAAATAATCATCCTAATATTTTGCACAAAACTTTAAAAATGAAATGAAAGAGAAGAAGCATTTTTTGTTATTTTTGGAATAAATTTGAATAAATTACCATAATTAATCAATGGAGCAAAATCTCAAAATTCTGTGTAGATTTTTAGTGAACCAAATTTAGCTCTACCAGATAAAGCAAACCAAATCAAAATCGGTCAAGAAATGAGGGAGAAGAAGCAATTTTTGTTTTTTCTGGAATAAATTTTGCAAAAATTAATTAATGGAGAAAATTTCAAAATTCTGCGTAGAGGTATAGTGTACCAAAGTTAGCTCTATGATATAAAGCAAACCAAATCAAAATCGGTCAAGAAATGAAGGAGAAGAAGCATTTTTGTGATTTGAATAAATTTGCATAAATTAGCATAGATAATGAATTTCTCGATTCTGTGTAGAAGTTTTAAATCCCCCTCCTAGCCCTATCATATGAAACAATCAGAATCAAAATCGGTTGAAAAATAACGAAGAAGAAGCATTTTGAAAACTGAGGACAGACGGACGGACGGACGACAGATGCCACGCCATGGCATAAGCTCATCGGGCCCTTCGAGCCGGATGAGCTAAAAATTCAGGAATCATTCAAAAATGCAAAGAACAACAATAAAGAACAAAGCAGGAGCAAGTGTCATACAATTACCCATTATCCTCTCTCCTTGATGGGTTTTGGGGGAGAATTTTAATTTTTTGAACTCACCTTGATAAACTCTGTAGAAAAGGTCTGAGAGGGATTAAGGTCAGTTGAGGTCAATGACCCCAGTAGCAGCTCGACCTCTACTTCCTCTATGCCATCAGTTGAATTATGGGTGATGATGTATTTGACCTGGAGAAAAAAAATAGGTGTTAGAATAGTCTTGTCTCTTTAAGAGTGAAACAATTTTTTCCAGTTTTACAAATCTGAGATGCATGGCCCTTCGTGTTATCAGTGTCTGTGATATGGTGTAATATTGAAAACCCTAAAATAATTGCGCTTCAAAATTATCATAAAGTGCCTAAAAAAAGTAAAAATCTTTGAGTGACCGGTTTTACCATACTGGTACTCATTTTCCCCAATAGACTGTACTGTTATAAAAACCATTGGGAAAACAGTTTTTGAAATTTCGAATTCCAATCATAAATATCTTGATAATCAGACAGGCGATCGGCTTGTAAAAGTCATGGGATTCCTGACTGACCTAAAGGTTTATAATTAGCCCCTCGTCGACGAAGTCGGAGGGGATATAGTAACGCTGCTGTCCTTCCTTCCGTCCGTAACACATTTGGTTTCCAATCGATAACTTCAGTAATGTTTGACGGATTTTAATGAAATTTGATATGAAGGTACATGATATCAATATACAGGCTAAGTTCCATTTCGGAGTATGTAGGTCAAAGGTCAAAAGTCAAAGGTCATAGCTCATTAAATATGCAAAAAAATACAAATCTGGTTTCTGATCGATAACTTTATTAATATTTGACGGATTTTAATGAAATTTGATATGAAGGTACATGGTGTCAAGACACAACCTAAGTTTGATTTCGGAGTTTGTAGGTCAAAGGTCACAGCTCATTAAATATGCGAACCTTGTTTCCGTTTGATAACTTAAATAAGGTTTGACGGATTTTAATCAAATTTGATATGAAGGTACATGGCATCAAAACACAGCTTAAGTTCAATTTCCGAGTATGTAGGTCATAGGTCATAGCTCATTAAATATGCAAATCTGGTTTCTGTTCGATAACTTTAGAAATGTTTGACAGATTTTAATCAAATTTGATATGAAGGTACATGGTATCAAAACACAGCCTAAGTTTGTTTTCGAGTATGAAGGTCAAAGGTCATAGCTCATTAAATATGCGAATCTGGTTTCCGTTCGAAAACTTTAGTAATGTTTGACGGATTTTAATGAAATTTGATATGGGGGTACATGGTATCAAAACACAGCCTAAGTTCAATTTCCGGGTATGTAGGTCATAGGTCATAGCTCATTGAATATGCGAATCTGGTTTCTGTTAAAAAACTTTAGTAATGTTTGACGGATTTTAATCAAATTTGATATGAAGGTACATGATATCAAAACACAGCCTAAGTTCAATTTCCAGGTATGTAGGTCATAGGTCATAGGTCATAGCTCATTAAATATGCAAATCTGGTTTCTGTTCGATAACTTTAGTAATGTTTGACGGATTTTAATGAAATTTGATATGAAGGTACATGGTATCAAAACACAGCCTAAGTTTGTTTTTCGGAGTATCTGAGGCAAAGATACCCAATCCTTTTAAGAGTGAAACATGTACATGGTGGTAGGAATCTGGTACATGTCGTTTGAGTAGGTGCGATGGCTCAGTGGGAGAGCAGTGGTCTCATAATCGAGAGGTCCCAGGTTCGAAACCAATTCAATGCGCTCGTGCCCTTTGGTAAGGCGTTAATCCTCATTATCAAGTCCCTCGGGGAGGACTTAAAGTGGTCCGTCCCCTGGTTGTTTTTTACTTACAAGCATATACAACTATGTACATGAATTCTTAGCAGTCAGGTAAAACAAACATCGATCATCAGGTACAAACTCTAGTCAGTCGTAGTGCAGAGATGCCAACCTCTTGACACAAAAAAACAGACTGAATATCCTAAAAAATCAGATTTTCACGAAAACTCGACACTTTTGGCCCCGGGCCAGTAAAATTTCAGAAAAATGTTTTAGTGGTAAGAACGGTCAAGTAAAATGTTTGCTCTTTCATTAAATTTTAATGAGAAAGTTGTAAAGCAAAGTTTTTGTTGGGGTTGCGGGGGGTTACTTGTACATGTTTCTATGCGATTCCCTGGTTTATATGGGTTTTATGTTGTTTTTTGTTGTTGAAATATTTGAAGAAAAAAGAAAATCATATTTTAAGAGGTGATATCGTATTATCGTATTTCAGTCTTAATATCGTACTAAATACGATTTAATTGTACTGGTTGGCATCTATGTTAGTGCCTAACCATCCTGAGTAATCAGTATCACCAACATCATCATCATCATCATCACCATCATTATCACAAGTATCTCCAATACACCATCATCATTAATAATCATCATTGCTATCATTGTTATCAGGCCCTGAGTATTAAAAAAATATATATATATTCACATTTGTCATTATACCGTTCGTCCCCCAAAAAACTATACACTTTTGAAATGGCTGCCGAATAAAAAATATATGACTCTGGGGGAAAAGTTTTATATGTATGGAAAGCTCATAAACTCAACTTTCATATGACACCAAAAAGTCTGAAAATAATTCATGCTTGGGTGAGCACTGCTCACTTTTGTAAAGGGAATGAAAATTAGGTTGCGCAGGAATTAGCCTTCCAATTTGTGAGAGGTAAATCCTTTGGAGCTTACAAAATTGAGCCAAGAGGACGTTCGCTTATATCATTTTACGAAGAAACGACCTTGTGGCTCCTGGGAGACAAATTCTCACCTCTAGAACTACATCTTGGCACGTTCCGCTGGACGCATTATACAACGGAAACGGGACGTCCTCCATCGTGTAGTTGCAGTCCACCACGAAACCGAAGACGATCCGGCACAAGACTGGTAACCGAATGGAAATATTCACCAAACCCGGTTCCTCGTAGAACGAATATCCAGGGAGCTCCGTCACAGGGACAAGGGTCGTGAACATGTCGATGACTGTTGCGTTAGGATCCAGCGTGGCAGTGCCGGGGTCAGGGGTCGGGGTGTTGGCAGCGGGTGTGGTCATCGGAGTGGTAGTGGCTTCAGGCATGGAGGTGGTTATGTTGACCAGAACAGGGCTAGGGAGTGGGTTATCTTGTAAGAATTGCGGGGTCTGGAGAGCAAAGAAAGAAATATGGGTCATGGATGAAAAAACTTGACAAGCTTTCACAGCAAAAATTAGGAATCTCTGAAAGTATTAATGCAGCATACAGTATATTATAAATGCTTCTACACAGAATATGTCCCCCCTGACAAAAATAAGAAGAATTCAGAATTCATTAAATTAGTTTGATAGCTAAAAAATAAGAATAATTCTTTGACAAATAGAGATTATTGGCAGCTTTGGACAATGAAGGCAGATAACTGATATTACTTTTCCAGACGGAAGTAACCAATCAAATAACCGACTCGGCTCCGTAAAACCCACTACACACACACACCTACACGTTTCTAGTCTTTTTAGGAATATAAACATCCCCGAAGATGATATAGAAATTAACTGCATAACTGAGGACCTACTTTTTCTGTGCAAATATAGCACCTAAATAAAAGTATCCCTATATGAAAGGGCCCTAGATTGTAAACAATTTACAGGGCGCTCAAACCGAGGATGTCCTTGTTTTGCCAGTGGTCTTCAAAGTGAAGGTACAGTTCTTGTGAATGTCTGAAGTACCCACCCACCAACAAACCCACACACCTTTTACAGAATATTACTACCCTAGTTATAACATTACGTTTAGACTGAGCACTCGTACATATAGCGCGATTTCTTTCAGGTAATATCCAGAAATTGATAGGAGGTGAGTTGGCTCCGTCCGACGGTAAAGCATCTGCCTGAAGAACCAGGAGGATAACTGAAGCTAAGCTTCGTCTTGCGTTAACATGTCCCTACCCTGTTTCATAGACTCTGGCTTTGTTACAGTGGAAAACACATCATCCCTCGGATACCAGGAATGTGAAGTGCAGGGCCCACACAGCCCTAGTGCGCCCCCAATTGGAGTATGCCTCGTAGGCATGGAACCCACACAGCGTCACGGTCACAAAAATGCTAGAGCAAGTACAAAGAACAGCGGCTCGCTTTCTCTACTGTGACTACAGATACACCACATCACCCTTGGCTCTTGTGGCAGCACTAGGGTGGGACACACTCCACACACGTCAAATCCTCGACCAATGCACCCTCCTCTACAAGATCCATCACCGTCTTGTCTCCATACCCAAACCAACTATTGTCATCCCTGCTACATACATTGTATTTCGGAAGACACGACCACAGCCCGAGGTATGTAATTCCTGATGCAACTATCGACTCCTTCAAGTAGGATGTTAAATGGAGGCCTTGTGTAGAGGAGAGTCACCACCTATGTATGTTAAGATCCAATGCACTATTGGAATATGAGTGCCGTATGCAGAAACCCTGGTGCAGTGGTCTACGTGCTCATCTTTATCAGTTATACTGGGAGGAGAGCCCAAGGATCACAATTATTTCATTCGATGTTCTCCTCCTAGGCACAGGTGATACCAAATACTTAATACAGTCAAACCTGTCTAAAGCGACCGCACAAGGGAAACATGAAAAGTGGCCTTTGTAGACAGGTGGTCTTTGTAGACAGGTTCCTTTAGTACATGTTTCAATGAGAAACCATTTTCAAGGGTTAAAAAAAATGTAGTCTTTGTAGACAGGTGGTCACTAAAGCAGGTTTGACTGTAATAATAAAACATTTTGGGTTTTATGCAGCTCTCAGGGGTATTTCACAAAGACTAAGATCGACTTTAGGTTGGACTTAACTATGGCAGGCCGTTCATGCCACTGTTTGCTCTCACCGTTTACTGGCATTGGTCTCTCAAGGGACGTACAAATCATGGTCACAAATCTACAGAATTTACTTTTTTTTAATAATTCATTATTGAAGGAAAAAATATTATCTAAAGATCATAATGGTGAGAGCAAACAGTGGCATGATCTGCCTGCCATAGTTAAGTCCAACTTAAAGTTGATCTTAGTCTTTGTGAAACACCTCCTGGTCTTTCAATTAATATGCACTAGAAAATCTGAGCCCAGGTTGAAATGACACTCAACTTACACCAATCACTTTGAAGCCTTCATAGTAGGTCCTAGCAGATAAGAATGGCTGCTGTTCACAATCTGTCTGGAGACTGGTAAGCACACGAGTGCAGGCCACTTTCTGATCAAACAAGTAGGCTGTAAGGAAAAGATGGGATAATATTCAGTCTCTCAATAGAAAAATATGTATTCTTAAATGACTACCGGTATTTAGACATGTGAAGGTCTTGTGGTCAAGTGGATATGTCACTGGACTGTGGACATTTTTCTACATTTGCCACACTCGACCCAGGTGAGATAAATGGGTACCTGGCAGAAATTAATTCCTTGAAATTCTAGAGGACCGTTAAAGCTGGAGTAATAATTGCGGAGCACCATGGCAGGTATGTCAAATCTTACAGACATGAGCGCTATGCTTGATCACACGAACCCACTATTATTATTACAAGTATGTATATTCTCATAAATATGGAGTATACTGCATATAATGATTCAAGTTCATATTATGGCAAAAGTTTTGACCATGCTTGTCATAGGAGTCGATAGTAAATATTATATACCTCTCTTTAGAAATCTAGCCATCTGATTTGTCGAAATTGAAGTCGTGATTTTTAGCTATGCCCACCTACCAGTCAATAGTCTTTAAAAAAATGCCAGCATGCCCGCCTACCGGTCAATAGTTTTTTTAAATGTCCACATGCCCACCTACCGGTCAAATTTTCTTTGTACAAGCGCGGATACCATACAGTGTGTGTGCGAATTTGGTCGCTTAGTGTGTGCAGTTCCCGAATAATCGTGACATTCAGGCAACTTTCCAGCGAAGATTAACAGACAGTGTCTCAGATTTTCTGTGATGTTTTAACCAATCTTTACTCAAGAAAAGGATACGGCAAGAATTCTTTGTAGATTTTTTTGTGAATTCGGTATATAAAAGATATATGGACTGCTTTAATATTCGAGGCCAAGCTGTTTCTATACAAGCTCTCCGGGACGTTGCATCCTGCCATGACCCCCATAGAGAGCCTATAGAAACAGCTAGGCCTCTCATAGCAGTCAATATATCTATACTATTACCTGCAGGGTTACTGTCTTCACACACATCGGATGTTAGCCCTCGTGGTAGCCCAAGTTGACCCAAGGCTAGTGATTCATACAGTGTGTAGACTACATCTCCAGACTGAGAGAGAAAAATAGAAGAGTAATACAAACAATTATGCCAACAACTAAGTTTGAAGTGCATACCTCAAAAAGTCATCAAGATACATGTATCGTGATATGAACACTTAAACTGAAAATTTCATGGAAATTGACCTCTAGATGAACTTTGACCTTTGATTTATTTATATGATTTGAGACAAAGAAGAAGGCTGTGCATATTCATTTAATGGCACTTGGAAGCACTCATCCTTTGTATAATATTCACCTCATAGAAATCACTGTACGTAGCATTGGTGTCCTCTGATGGCTTGGCATACGATGTAGACCCATACTGGTTACTGAGCTCGTAGAACCGCTCAACTGTCTCAACCGTCTGAGGAACAGTGTAAAAATTCCTTTCTGCATCTAAATTGAATACAAAAATTAGAGGGGAATAAAATGAGCAGCCCTGTTTTCATTTTAGATTACCCCTGCTTACAGGTACAGTGTATAAGTGAAACCACACCTCTCGTAGATGTATGTGTATGAGCAGCCCCGTTTTCATTTCAAATTACCCCTGCTTACAAATATAAGTGAAACCACACCTCTTGTAGATGTGTGTGTATGAGCAGCCCCGTTTTCACATTAAATTACCCCTGCTTACAAGTATAAGTGAAACCACACCCCTTGTAGATGTTATGTGTATCATCAGCCCTGTTTTCACTTACAGTTATCCCTGGTGATGCAGAACAGACTAGGATCCGTCACATCCACCGTCTCTGGTTCAGCATTATTATTGAAGATGACCGAGCTTCTTACACAGACTTTGTCTTCAACACTGAAAGAGGGAGAAGAAAACAGCATTTTACGAAGAATAATCATCTTTCCACATAGACATTTTTAGAAAGAGTATGTGGCCGTGCTGAATTTATGTCCGAGATGTAATTCTTTATGTCCTGCATCTATTAGTGATTAGCTTAAATTGTCTTTCCTATCATCTCTTATTTGTAGAGCAAGTTTGATTAACAAAATGTTGAAGATGAATAAGAAAAAAAAAAAAAAATTCATATTTCATATTTTGTTCACAATAGACAGGTTTACTAACATATTCTGATCTTATGCATAGCGTTCTAAGAAAGAATTTATTCCTGACAACCTGAACATTTTCCAGGAGGATTACCCGACACAGCAATAAAAGTATGCAATGTGGATTCCACGTATTGACATACCATCATTACGTACGGGTGAGTTGAATGAATTCCTTTCCAAACCATTTGCAAGGGGAGGTTGGCAGTGATCACAGTGAATGGCAAGTATCCCTTTGGTCAAAACTTGAATGGGAAGGGACTAATGAATTACGATACAAGACAAATGGGACTGCAACGCCAATATGCCTCCGCTTACATTCAGTAAATTCATTATCACCCTGTTGTACTATTACAGTTGCAACCATTAACTTTCAGAAAACATTCAAAAATGGCATGCTTTTAACTCCTTTTGATGCTGCATAAATAAATCATAATAACAATAATAATAGGAACATTTCTTATACGCTCATATTGAAGCCAAGTAATATATTTAATAAACAGTTAAGAAAATTACATAAGAATAAGAAAATACAGATAACAATGGATAACCCCAAAAAACAATAATAATAATTATGGGAATTTAGTGAAAGATTTTTAAAAAAATTAGAGAGGGTGGGATTCTGATTGAGTGGGGAAGGGAGTTCCAGTCGGGATGCAGCAGCAGTGAATGCACTATAACCCCAACTCTTCTTTGCTCTGGGTTCTTTAAACTTTGTGGAAATGGAGGAAAAGAGATCTGTACATGTAGTTGAAGAGGGATGAAGGAGAGAGGAAATATGCAAAGGGGCAACATTATGAAGTGAACGATAGGTGAGCACTCAGCAGTATAAACATTTTATATCTGGAGGCACGGGTTCCCAACCAAGTCGATGCGCTAGTGCCCTTTGGTAAGGCATTACTCCTCATTACCAAGTCCTTCGGAGAGGACTTAAAGTCGTCGGTCCCCTGGTTGCTTAATTACAAGCATTTTATAAACATGTTTTCTTAGCAGTCAGGTAAAACAAACAAACTATACAATATCTGATGTGCTAAAAGTTGCTGCTTTCCTGGAGGCTGCCCTTCCTGTAATCTGAGGGTTGGAACCTCCTGTAGGTTCCAGAATGCTGTAAACTATAGGAGCATGATTTTTACTTGCATGTCACAGTCGTCACTTTTTTATTGTATAGACATTTTACACCTTTCTCTGGTTGTCTGCACCATCACCTGCTGTTACAACATCCCAGTAAAGCTGGGAAAAGCTGCTGCAGGGATGACCTCATCAAGGTTCAAGGTTCAAGGGTCAAGGGGGACAAACGATTAGAGTAGAGGAGGTAGTTTTCGGCCACTTAAGGCAAAATCCTATTTTTGGACTCTTTACTTCCTATTTATTATTTTTTTTGTTCAAATCATGAAGCCAATACTATTATTATTCAAACAAAAAGAGTCCCAGAAAAAATCATGAACTGCCATGGCAATATTGATTTTCATTTTCACTGTTTCGCGGTAGTTTTCGGCCTAGTGAGGCAGTTTTCGCCGCATGTACAAAGTCAATAGGGAGCGCGCCGTGCGTTCGCCCGCTGATCTATAGCGCGTGCGGCCAGAGCACGTAATCCCCGCATGGCCGAAAACTACCCCTGCGGGTGCCGTGATCAGAAACTGGAATCTAAACTATACAGAGATACGGCGCTATAGTATCCGACTGATAGGATAACATACATGCGGTGAGAAACATTTGAGCTTGCGATGATCAGACTCTAAATCTGAAAAATACTTGAAATACAGCTCATTTTATGGGACCCATATTCCTTACAGACACGCGTGAGATATTCCATTTTTCAGATTCGGGTAGCGGGACCGCCGATTACATCGCTAAAATGTGATATTTAAGGATACATTTTCCATTGCAAATGTGGTTCTCCAGTGACTCTGCCATGTTATTGTATGTGTATGACATGTGATATGCTGTTATGCAATGTATTTTAAAGGATTTTATCATGCATCCAACGGACCGGCCGAAAACTGCCTCCTCTACTCTACTTACACATAAGCATTCTCAGAGCACTGACTGAAGGTGGCAACATCTGCTGATGAGCAATCGGGATCACAACAGCAATTTACATCACAACGATTACCAGTCAAATCACAGATGCACGTCCCAATATCTATTTGACATAAAGTAAGAAAAATGGAAAGAAATTGTTGATTTACCAAATTAAACAGAATGGTTGAGTTCTGGAAAAGGAGAAAAAAATATGTTTTTCGATGTTGAGTGTTGTTTTTGACCAGCGATAGTTTTGGTACACTAAACCACTACAACCCACCGTCATTACGGTATGCAATTGTATTGTGCAGCAGTTTGCCATGAATCCTGTGAGAAACACTCCAGCAAAGCATAGCCATAGAGAGTCAATGCTAATTAATGCGTATTGACCTCTAGCGCTGCACTACGTGTTAATAGGCAGCATTTGCACACATGAATAGTCAATACACTTATAATACACAAATGCACACAATCATGCCGATGTGGCTGATCGGCAAGTTTCTAACATCGGTCAGTTGAAAAAATTGTATTTTACTGCTATTTACTAATTTAGGTGTCATCAATTGTCACCAAGTCTAAAGTACCGATTTTGAATTTGAGTGAAATCAGTTGAGTTTTGTACAGTGGTGTTTGAAATGTTGAGAATCAATAGCACAGCTTTTTATACACAGCCAGGATAGTAGGCCTAATGCAGCTATGCATAGCTACATGTGGTGAGACAGTGTATAGACTATTATAAGTCTTCGTTTTTAATTTTATTTTTAGGGAAAATATTCACAAAAAAATAAGAAAATTGACACGAAACAGTCAGTAGTACAGCCCAGGTAAGAAACATAACCACTTTTAAATCATGGCCATTATTTGAACAATTGCTGAATATTTACTTGATTTCGGGTATGTTTTAGTAGGGTATCTCGACGCCGGAGTTACGGGCAATACGGGGTCAAAGTAGGGATATGAATTATGATTCTGAATAAGCGCCCAAAAGTTCCAACACAAATTGCAACATATGGGACCACACAAATTATGTACGTAGGCTTATACCTGTATTCGCAGGCACTTCTGTAGAAGGTGAAGCTGTAGGAAGGTTTGTTGTTTGTTGCTGAGGCTGTGTTGTTTCGGCATTTTGGGTAGTCTGAGGTTGAACAGGAATAGTTGCTGTTGTCGCTGGGTTACCTGTGCCTTGCTGGTCTGGTGAGGTTTCCACAGGAACCGTTGTCTGAGCTACGATCGCGAGAATCTTTACCGCAGCGAAGAGTAAAATGAAAACTATTTTGGCGTCTGCCGACAACCCCGCCATCTTGTGCTCTTATGAATATTCATAAGACAAAAGTGGCGCCGTGCCTAGCCTTGTCCCGAATCTGGCCGATTTAATTTTGATCTCTACAACCATGCACCAACGCAATGCGACCTCCCCTATAGGCCTAAGCTAGCTACTACTACTAGCTGACTCGCTGCCAGCCGAAGATGGGAATTCCACTCAGATAGTAAAGGTACTATGTCCCATTTGCAGGCCAAAAAAATGAAAAGGTTAAATTCCAACGGCATTTGAAAGACAATACTAATTTAGAACTTCCCTCAAAACGAAAGGGCTTGAAAATGGCTTTTAGACTATTAGTTGTCGAATCGACGTGATTGCAATCACCTAAGTAATCATTTTCAGACCCTTTTACCGAATGATCGTACGTTTTGTGCTGTACAAAGATTCAATCAGTTTAATTTTGGCCATTACAAGTAGTGGGTTGATGTCAGGTAGACAATTGCTCATGTACCTTTACAGCAGCTCATTTTATGTATGTTATTACCAAAGATAAAGATGTCAGTCAGTCACTCAATAGTGTCTGACAGTGAAGTCTAGCAAGTAAACGGGTTTCTTGCATAATTTGAATATATAGACACTGCTAACGTTTAAATTTCACAGATATAGCTAGGACATACATGATATAATTCATAATTCCTGCAAAGTTCTACATAATTTGATGTTGGCTGCAAAAGGGACACAATTGGTTTTATAATAGAAGCAGCGAAAAATGAGAGAAACAATTTAGTTAAAGTTTGAGAAAAATCGGACAACTGACAAATAAGAAAGTTATGAATCTGTCAAAATCAGGAATCTGTGATGTTGATCATCCCCTCACCATGATTCACCACTAATCTGAATGACAGAATGACCCAAAATCTATATGGGGGTGCATGAAAGAACATGTTATCCGTCATACATATATTATGATCGAGATATAGGCACGAAGAATATATCTATTTATCAAGAAAATGGAATTTAATGACATTTCTTGCATTCAACAAAGGATAAAATGTGAGGAGGTAACATCATATTTAGAAATGGCGTTGCCAATTTGACTCCCATATTTGAAGTACATGTATTTCATGAAAAGTTATGGATTTAAAAAATCCATAGGGTAACTTTTTAATTATTTATTGTCCGATTTTTCTCAAATTTTCACTAATCTGTTCTTCTCATTTTTCTCCTAATATTATAACAAACTTGTTTTCAGGGCGGAATTCCCCTTTAAATGACGCCCTGGACGCGTCTTTTTTTTCTTTTCTTTTTTACCTAGACCATGCAGCCATCCTATAGGTGCGTGTGTTATAGTGATAATGATAATATTTAGTCAGACTACATATCTCATAATTAGTCATGATAGAGTAATTAAGATTACATAGGGTTATTGGTTTAGTTAGGTTTAAGGTCAGGATTATATGTTTAGGGTTTGGGTTATGGTTACGGTTAGGATACAAGGATAAGGATTAGGGTTTGGGTTAAGGTTAGTGTATTCGTATTAATAATTAACCAAAAGACATGTACATTTTAAAGTATAAAAATCCAACATAAATCATTGGCGGATCCAGGGGGGCACAGGGGGCACGTGCCCCCCGGCCAAAAAAAAAAATAGTGCTCACTACTCACTACCCCCAGCCCCCCACTGAGCGAATTTTCGGCCGGCGCGATTTTCAAATTGGCAGGAGAAAAATTGTGCCCCCCGTCTAAGAAATCCTGGATCCGCGCCTGTAAATAGCACGGCTATACTGTCGCTTCTAAGTAAGTGAATTAACACATTCCATTCCCTTGATAAAATAACACACCCTGCAATTAATGAGGCAAAATTTCCACACCTTTTTCTTGATCTATTTCTCTCCGTCAGTAAAATAGATACCATTAGGCTTAAAAAAGAATGTTGTATTGCCCTTTATGACCGACCCAAAAATCTCAAAATTTACGGTCGGCTTTTAAATTTGTTTATTTCTTTTTACCGTTTTTTAGAAAAAATATGTTCTAATTCATTCAAAACTGAGAAATATTAGCCCAAAGAGGGAGAAAAAGAAGGAAAAAAATTTATAAAAATAAAGATTTCCGACCGACCGACCCATGTTTTGGCACCTAAAGGGCAATACAACATCTTTTTTTTTTAAGGCCTTATACTTTGGATCCGGGTATCGGCTCTCAGATCAACTCGGATTCGGTGGAAATCGTGGCCCGAGTTATCCAAGAGAGCTGAATCAAACGCAATTACTTGCGTTAATTGATGCATTAATTACATCTTTCAGAACATCTGAGTAGGATCATCTAGCCGTTTATCTCTTATAGTATGTGCACATATTGTGTAATGTTTCGATTATTGTACTTCATTTTATATGGAAATAAATTCAAATCAAATCAAAACATTATTTGATGAGAATTTGTAAAATAGTTACCACAAACCTTTTGTTAAAAACACGATCGCATGCCAACTACTTTCGGGAAATCAACCTAAGGCACTTTCAATTATGCCCGTTATGCGTGCCCTATTGAAATGTCATAATTAGCATCGTCATCATCCCTATTATCATGATCATTACCATCACCATCATTATCATCACCATCATTATTATCATCATCACAATCACCATCATTATCATGAGCATCATCATCATCAAAATCTCCCTCATACTCTCTCTTTCTAAATATTCTAATCCTCTTCCTCCACCCTCATTTCATAGCCGCCGCCGCCCCCCCTCTCCTTCTCTCTCTTTATCTTGCTCGCTTCCTTGCTGTGTCTGTAAATCACACACACTGTAAACAAAACTATATAGTGTCTCCAAGCACAACTTTCATTTGTTTACATGACATTATTGCAGCAGGAGAATGTAGCACAAAGGGGTGGAAGGAGAGAATTCGTCATTTCAATCATAACTGGGGGTGTTTCACAAAGACTAAGATCGACTTTGAGTTGGACTTAACTATGGCAGGCCGTTCATGCCACTGTTTTCTCTGACCATTTCCTGGCATTGGTCTCTCCAGGGACGTGCAAATCATTGTCACAAATCTACAGAATTTACATTTTTTGATAGTTCATTATTGAAGGAAAAAATAGTATCTAAAGATCATAATTGAGAGAGCAACCAGTGGCATGAATGGCCTGCCATAGTTAAGTCCAACTTAAAGTCGATCTTAGTCTTACTTTGTGAAACCCTCCCCAGATTTGATTCGATGTCAAAGTATTATTGGTCAGTTAATGCCTTTCTGACTCTCAGTGCAAAAATATTCTAACACAACATTTTCTTACGCCATATGTGATGGGCATCAAATAGTTAAAACCATCCTATAAACTCTTGTTCAGATATTTTATATCTGAACAAGAGTTTATAGGTTTGGCATTTGGTCAAAGGGGATAAAAATTTCCGGTTTGGCATTCCAGTCAAAGGGGATAAAATATTCCGGGTTTGGCATTTGGTCAAAGGGGATAAACATTTCTGGTTTGGCATTTGGTCAAAGGGGATACAAATTTCTGGTTTTGGGCATTTGGTCAAAGGGGATAAATATTTCCGGTTTGGCATTCGGTCAAAGGGGATAAAATTTTCCGGTTTGGCATTTAGTCAAAGGGGATAAAAATTTCCAGTTTGGCATTTGGTCAAAGAGGATAAAATTTTCCAGTTTGGCATTTGGTCAAAGGGGATGAAAATTTCCGGTTTGGTATTTGTTCAAAGGGGATAAAATTTTCCAGTTTGGCATTTGGTCAAAGGGGATAAAAATTTCCAGTTTGGTATTTGGTCAAAGGGGATAACATTTTCCAGATTTGGGCATTTTTTTGGTCAAAGGAAATACAAATTTCTGGTTTTGATGACATGGTATTGCTATTGGCTTACACAAGTAGAATCAATTGTAAATGTATCGTACATATGTAATTCATTATTTGTATTTATTTATATATATTTGTAAATAATGAAAATGTCCAGATTTGGGCATTTGGTCAAAAGGGGATAAAAATTTCCAGTTTTCATGACATGGTATTGCTATTGGCTTACACAAGTGGAGTCAATTGTTATGAATCGTACATATGTATTTCATTATTTGTACTGATGTACTTATGTTTGTAAATAATGAATATTCATTTTAGTAAAAGATAAATATTACTTGATTTCTCTTTAATTATATGAATATTTGTTTAAAATACAGTTATTATTTGTTTATTTTTGTTAGTAATACAATTTTCTCTGCATATATTTTTGTGTAGATTTCTTTCATTAAATTGTGGATGTGATTGTACTATATGATTATGACAGATGAACCAATTAATAAGTGAGAATGATTATGTACAGTATAACGAGAGAGAGAGAGAGAAAGAATTAGAGAGAATTGGCGCTTGGAATGAGATGAAAATAGGCATTTACTAATTAATTTGCAAAGGTTTCTTAAATAAATCATGTTAGATGCAAGATATTGTCAGAGACACATATTTTTCCGAAGTACACTAGTATAGGAAAACAGTAACAATTTACCGGTAAATGAGCATAAAATTGCTTCACTTAATCTGGATTTATCGAAATTCCTAGACCCATTTACCAAAGCTTTCAAAAAATCTGATTTCCTTTGAAATAATTTATTGTTTATGATTATTATGACGCGGCAAAAACCGTGGCGGTTTTTATGATGACGTCGGTCAAGACAGTGTAATATCCTTGACGTTTCTGTTTCTTATAACACAGAGCTCAGTGAACACGTGCAAGATCTTTTTTGTATGCATGCATGCATTTGCCATTCATTTACACATTAAAAAAAAAACAGCGGCGGTTTACCGCGTCATGTCTGTGGCATGACTAGGCCTATTAATTTTGTGGTGCAAAACATTCTTCAGGCGAAGATGAGAAAGAGAACACAAATGAAAAGTTCACTTCTAAAAATCAACATGTATTATTTTTTCCCCATTATTTATATTTTTGCATAGATCTACTCGGTTCCATTCACTACATCAAAACTTCAAAACAGTCAACCGCGTAGCTAGGATTTTATTTTAGGGGGGGGGGCGAATCCCTTACAGAGCGCGCGCTCCCTAGGGGTGCGGGTGCAGGGAGGGGGGGGGGGAGTCGCCCCCCTCCATTGCGAAGCGCGGAAGCTCTGACGTTTCAGTACTTTATTAGAGAAAGAAGACGATTCGTTGTACCGTTGACGACTCTTTTATACAAATACACACACAAAAAGTTCCAAAAGCTTGAATGCATACTATTTCACAAGATGTAATAAAACAATATGAATAATTCTAATTAATGATACACTTACATGCAAATGAGTAATCATTTTTGTGTTTCTTTCTGCCTGCAAAATAGTTTACTTCTGCATTTTGTTTTGTTGCTGTTATGAGTTTATATTCATATTATTGTTATCAAACAGGAATAAATAAATAAATATATCAATACATTTGTACCATGATAGTTGTTCAATGATGATAGAAGAAGCGATAAATGAGCTGAAAACGGGGCCGCGTAAGTAGAGTGTTGACGCAGGGTCGGATCCAGCCGGCGGCAAGGGAGGGGGCCTAAAAAGGGGCCCACTTCGTGCAAAAATTTGAAAATGCGCTCATCAGATTATCAGAAGTATATAATATATGCCTCGTATGATATCGACGATTAAACCCTTACAAGTTAATTGTCTCCAGGATCATGCGTCCAATACAAAGGGTAGACGCATCTTCCTGGGATGGGCGGCGGCGAAAGCCCGAACCACTTGAGTGACATGAACGTCAACGTATCGATGTATGAGCATCATGGCCAGACCATTCAACCGCGTCTCCCCCATTGTGGATCTAAGACGAGTCTTCAGTCGTTTGATGCAGCTGAAGGACCTCTCTGCTTCGGAGCTGGTTACAGGAAAAATTACAAGTATGTGTAAGAAAATATTTGGAAACCGCAATCTGTCACACGCCTTCAACGCGCCAAGGGCGGTTTTTGGACGTCCAGTCCTCGTTTTTTCTGACCAGTAGTACAGTATACATCTAAAATTTGAATGATAAGTTAAATAATTTAGAATATAATTGTATTGTATATGTTGTCTGATATATCATCGCAGAGCTGAGTTGTGCAGTACAATGATTCCATATTAAGGGAGTTAATTGTGACACCCAATTAACGAACAGAGATACAAAATGATGTGGTTCTCAAAAGAACAGTGACGTTTAGGAATATAATAATTTTCTAATCTTGCTTTAAAAGTAATCATACATGTTTTGCCTTTCCCTTGATATCAGGCCTGCTTGACACTTGATAATAATGTGATATTAGTCACTTTTAAATTGAAAACAAAATGTATTTTGTGGTTGGTTGATGGTGTTAACTATCATTCTTTAATGCAATACCTACTTGCCATAGCTCAAGCTCGATCTTGAGGAAGGCTTCTGGGATATGGGATATCCTCCTCGAAAAAAAAAAATCGAAGGACGCCGAGTGAGTGCGGGGAGAGTCTGGGCTGCAAGCTAGGGCGGGCAATATGAGAAATCCGTTAACGGCCTGCTTCTTGAGCACACTGAGTTGAAAAGTGAAAAGATGAATTAATGAACACTGGATGAATAATTATTTTTAAATAAATCTGTATGTAAAGAATTAAGACAACCTACATAAAAAACTAGTTGATAATTTACTCCTTTTTCCCTTTCGTCTTCCAGGCCTGTCTTCTTCGTCTGTTTTCTATTACTTTTCTCTCTTTTTTCCTTTCTTTTTTCACTTCACTTTCCTTTCCCTTCCTTCTCTCTCTTTTTTGTGGCGAGGGGGGAGGGGGTGCCCCCCTGATCCGCACCAACGCACCTTGTTGGCGGGAATAATCGCAACTGATCTTCCCCCTTTTCTTTTCTTCTTCCTCTTTATTTTCTTTCCCTTTCTCTCCTCTTTCCCTTTCCCTTCCCTCTCTCTCTTTTAAGTTTGCTGGGCGAGGCGGGCCTTTCGGCCACCCCCCGATTCATAACTTGTTGGCGGGAAAATCGCAAGTGATACCCCCCTACTTTTCTTTTCTTCTTCCTCTTTTTTTCCTTCCCTTTATCTCCTCTTCTCCCTTTTTTCTTCTTCTCTTTTTCAGCTTAACCCTACATGTTTCTATAAACCCAATATAGAATAATTAAGTAGATATATATATATTAAATATATAGTTCATAATGTTTAATTTAAAGATGAATAAAATAAGTGGGGTCGAGTTAGTCAAAATATGAATACGTGTCAACTTCTAAATAAAAAAATATTTTAATTTAAGGTCATAATTTTCATAGATTTTCAATGATTACCGTTTTTGTAATATATATATGAAATCATATACACATAAATAACATGTGTGCCATTAGTTTGTCCATATGGTTCTAATGCCCCTCTAAGCAAAGATTTGTGTGTGTTTTGATACAGAATTATAAACGCTATACAGGTGCCAATAAAGTGTTATGTTCATGATATTAAGACGTTTACGCGCAGCCGTACCATTACATATTATTGCGTCATAATCAATAGTTTATAAGCGCGCAATGACTGCGCGCGCAGCAATCATTGCTATGACGCTCATGAAATGATTATCAATTCTAATGACAACAAGACGAGATTCATAGTTACCCTTCAGCGGAACAAGTGTATAAGTGGGAAATTAAACAAATCCCAATATTTCTCGTACATATCAATGGTGTGGTCAATGTAAGCGGCAAAGATGAAATTTGTACTACTATTCAACCTTTTTATTTTATTATCGCTTGAAGCAGGACTAGCAACTATGGAAACCATAAGGAGATCGAGGGTAAGTTGATTGTTAATGAATCTTTATTTGATCCTCTTTTGAACTCATTTCTAAACTATGCACAGCTTGCAGTAGTGGGGATTGGACCACCCCTTTATTAACAAAATCCTGGATTCGCTACTAGACCTAGATCTATATAGTTTCCATATTTAACGTAGGCCCTACATGTATTTTTTTGTTTATTTGCAAATACATGTTGTTTTGGTTGTTGTTGTGTTGTTATTGACGTTGTTGTTGCTGTTGTTTTTTTAGTTAGCAGGGTGTTTAGTGAATAGGCTGTATGATTTCTTGGCCGCATCCACTACTGGCACTAGCTCAGTACAGAAAGTTAAATTCTTTTCATAGACATAGACTCTATATATCTGTGTCTATAACATTCTTTCTTTATCTTAGCAAATTAGGGCAATCCGTGTTCGCATTTTAAATCTTAATTATGTTTGCCTGGGACCTTGGAATCACTGATTATAAGGGTTTTTTTCTGCATGCATTTTTTACATGAATATTGTTATGAGCATCGATTTTTCCCTTATTTGACACAATAAATGATGACAGGACAAGTTTTATGAAATGTGTAAACTTGTAATTCAGTTCAAAATTAATTTTAGTCTAGGCCTACAAATTACTGTGTCGCAATCACTGAATTAATCTTAAGGAATTCTGGGATAAGCTACAGGTATTATCATCTTGCAATATAATATGTTGAGTTGATATGCAGTGGCTTCAAAGTTCAAGCCTGGATTTTTGTTTTCCACGGGGGCTATATTATATACATGTAGCTCTTCCAAAAAAAAAAAGAGGCCCGTGAGCCTAGATCTCACGGGGGCTCTTTTAGTTATATGACGGGGGCTCTTAAATTTTTTAATACAAATTTCCATTGAAATGGTATAGACTCTATACCCATAATTAATACTTATAAATTCTTTGCTATTTCATCGATCATTTATTTAAGTCAGCATTTTCCCTCTTGCAATTTTACAAGTTACGTGCATGGGGTTACTGACTTTCACTGCGAGCTTCCGTTGTTTTTATCGGTAACACTCATACTGTCATAGACCGAAGATTTCTGTCTCTTTCGTTCGTTAGCCTCTGATTTGGGTAGGGTCGGCTCCTCTCTTTAGAGACAGAAGCCGACCATAGGCGCTCCTGTGAAAACATTTTGGCCATTTATGGCCAAAACTCTTTGCCCAAAATACTACATTTTACCCAATGCATATCCGATGCATTTATTATTGTAAATTAGGCCTAGGCTAAACTACATCGGTTCCACTTACCAGATTGACTGTAAGATGCATTTAAGGGTCTTTTTTCCGGATTTTCATCGCCGAAAATGAGCTCCGTGTTGAAATTCTTGCAGCCGTATTTTAAACTGTTACTGTCAATGGATGACGTCATCTTCCTTCATGCGCAGTAACAGTTTAAAATACGGCTGCAAGAATTTCAACACGGAGCTCAATTTCGGCGATAAAAATCCAGAAAAAAGACCCTTAAACGCATCATTCAGTCAATCTGGTAAGTGGAACCGATGTAATTTAGCCTAGGCCTAATTTAAAATAATAAATGCATCGGATATGCATTGGGTAAAATGTAGTATTTTGGGCAAAGAGTTTTGGCAATAAATGGCCAAAATGTTTTCACAGGAGTGCCTATGGTCGGCTTCTGTCTCTAAAGAGAGGAGCCGACCCTACCCAAATCAGAGGCTAACGAACGAAAGAGACAGAAATCTTCGGTCTAATACTGTCATAGCTACACTGAAAATATTGTTTAGTCAATTGACAAATTAAAATTTGTCACGTAGGCCTAGGTGGTCTTATTTGACAAACTAATAGGCCTATTAAACTCGTCGAATAATTTGTCATGCGTGTTTTCTTACTTGACAAATTTTAATTTGTCGTGAAAAGTGGTGTTATTTGACAAATTTTAGTTTGTCGTTTGTCATGCAAAGAATGTTGACGCTCTATGCTTTGCTGGAGTGGAGTACGAGTGGTTAAGTCTAGACTATAACGTTAGATCTGGTCTAGACCTATATTTTATCAGTCTCAGTCAGTTGACAATTTACATAACTAAGGTCTAGATCTACCGGTCTGCTTCTGCCTCAGCCTCAGGCGCCTCGTCGAGCTCTGGCTCGAACTGATAGTGATAGATCTAGACCTTATGACGAGTTATGTAAATTGTATAACTGACCGAGACTGATAAAATATAGACCAGATCTAATGACGTTATAGTCTAGACTAAACCACTCGTACTCCACTCCAGCAAAGCATAGAGAGTCAAAATTCTTTGCATGACAAACGACAAACTAAAATTAGTGACCATATTTTCGTCGTATCACCCGTGACTCAGGCGTGGAGATACCCTACTATATCAAACCAAAAATCAACAAAGCACTTTGAAAAACCTTCAGGGGATCGGGAAACAGACTGCCTTCTAGATATCCTCGGCTCTAGCTCTAGCTATATAGGCCTAATAGGTACGCGCGTGGATCATGGCCGCGCAGCTATAGCTCGCGCGATGTGCATGCACGCTATATTGCATTCACAGCTGCATGAGCGCGGTACTTTTGCATGACAAATTATTTTTGAATTAAAGAAACCCGTTCAAAGTTCGTCATGAATCATGAGCTGGGCGATCAGTGTTTTCTGAATTCGTAACGTTTGACATAAGGTTCGTAGAGTTGAAGTAGATTTGTACTGTTCCACTTCACGTGACAACGTGAATTCGTAGTGATTCATTGTTGAACAGATGTATAGATTCTATTTGTAATACCCCTCGCAATTTGTCACTCGGGAATTTTAATTCGTCATTACACATGATATTAAATCGTAATTACATTTCAAAGAATCGTCATGAGTGATAAAAATTTGTCATACCAGTCATGATCATGACAAGTTACTTGACAAGCTTTTGGGGATGAGCGACCAATTGATTCTTTCAGTGTAGATGTGAAGATGGGCGATATAGCGCCATCTTGCGGCGAATAAGCGTACATTTGTTTACATTTATGCATATGGCCTGGAGCCGGAAAGCTGAGATCTAGGGCTAGTAGGGGCCAGACTGCACGTCCAGATAAATTCGAGCGAGAAATCCTGCACGCTAATCTTACTTCAATAGTTCCGGCACTTCATTGATTTAAGGTTTGAAACTCAATATTGTGTGAAAGTTATAACAGAAAAGATAATCTTTATTTTATAATTCCACGGGCACGCGGAGGCGAATTTTTGCAATCTCTCTCTGTTTTGTCCCTCCGCTTTTCGGAGATCGGCGAGTTCATCGCAGTGGAAGTGGAAGGATGCACGGTGTATATTACTAATAGGCCTAGACTCTAGATCTACTGGTCTACTACTAGTCTAGTGTCTGGGAGCCCGTTCCTGAGAAACCGTCATAAGTCTAACTTCTTGACTATCCCATTGAAACATGTATTATAGAATTAACACGCCCTAGGCCTAGGTAACTAGTTGGAGGTCGAGGGTATGGAGCTGGATCGATCTGGGCCCTGTTGCACAAAACTTACCATTGATGGTAACTTTGCCATCATTCAGTGGTAACTACCATGGAAACCTTGATTTTGATTGGCTGTTGAGCCCGGCCCTGTTACCATGGTACTATAGTTGCCATTGATACATCAACATCAACATCAACAGTATACGGAAGAGAAGGTAGTCCTGTTGGTCTTCCGGTCGCTTCTTCTTAGTGGTGGTTTAACAGACAAGAAAAATTTGATGGCAAATTAATAGTAACCATCAAATCAATAACAAGTTTTAAAAACTTTTATGCAACGGGGCCCTGGACTGGCTGGAGTGTAGGCGATCGCGATGGGTATGGTATGGGTCATTCTTTAATTTTAAAATTTAATGACTTGGTGCTGGTTACTTTCTTAATTTTGGGCCGCGGGTTCGGTTGAGGTACTGATCGAGGTAACTAGATGCGAGGAGCTGTGCTCTATTAAAATTAAGTTCCTTGTAATTGGGTTGATGGATTTTCCATTCCAGAATGCGCCGGACGTCTTAGTGGCAGCTAGCTTCTTCCCGTGTCTGCAGCAGAGATTGAGGGCGTTCTATTATTATTAACTCTGCGTTCCCAGGAGATGTAGGGAATGGGATCTTTAAATTGTAATTAGGCACACATAGCTGCATTACTATCCCAGATTGAGCTACCAAGTGTCATGCATTATGCGTGACTGTCACGCATCAAGGGTCTGAAAAACGCTATTACGCATGCTCACGCATGACGCGCGCGCGATTTTGAAACGTACGCCATATAGGCTTATACGTACATTAAACCCTCGCCCACGCGCTCACGCACAAAATGTCACGCATAGCCGATCTTTGAACTTGGCATCTCTGCTATCCTGGCTGTGTATTGGAATCTCTCTGTAGCTGTGCTATTGATTCTCAACATTTCAAACACCACTGCACTGGCACTGTACAAAACTCAACTGATTTCACTCAAAATCGGTATACTTGTTTAGTGACAATTGATGACACCTACATGTAAATGGCAGTAAAAGACAATTTTTTTCAACTTACCGATGTTAGAAAAAATAATTTAAAAATTCAAATTGTGAGTCTTAATTACTGTCAATTAAACTTGCCGATCAGCCACGTCATATTCATTATGTGCATTTGTGTGTGATGTGTGTCATGTGTGCAATTGCTGCCTATATTAGCACGTAGTACAGCGCTAGAGGTCAATACGCATTAGCATTGACTCTACTATGCTTTGCTGGAGTGTACATTAATTAGGTGGTGTCAAGGTCCAGTAGTTGGCCAACAGCAGTAGTTTCTCACTTCGTTGACTGATTAATTGGTATGAGGCCTGTTAGGAGGAATACACTCTCATCGGCAACTGTGACAGGAATGCCTAAGATACGCTTGAATAGGTGGGTCTGCATGTGCACGGTTTAGTTTGGTTAACATCGACTTATTGAAGAGTAAGATAGAGGTTCCGTAGAGCATCCTGGGGATGCAATAGATGTTCCAAAGGCGTACTGAGAGAAGAGGGACACAAGACCCAAAGTATGGGCCTCTGCACCGCAGAGGACCCTTTGTAATGATGTGATCAGTCGGTGTGAGCAATCTGACGGAGCCTCACCCTCAGAGGCGATATATTGTAGCTCACAGGGGCATTACACCTAGACCTAACCTCACCTAAGTAAGTCTAATTCTCTAAAATCAACCTAAATCATTAATCCTATATATCTTAGATGAAATAAAGCCCAGAGCAAGGCAAGATAAAAACTCATATTGAAGCAGGTGTCGGATTATCACATCATCCATTTTCCAACATTCTGTGGTACCCAGTAACTCGAATGATATTTTTCAAAAGAAAAATTTGTCCATACACATTGGCCTGCAAACGGACTATGGGGCGGCGACCTCAATTATGTGTTAATGTAGATAAACATGATAAAAATGGAAGTGAATAAAATAGCTTTGTTACTCCCGTGGTCCTATTACTAATCTCATAATCTTATATTTTTGTTCTCTGTATTTAGAGGAGCTTTGAACTTTCGAAAGAAGACCTTGAACTCTACACCAGTGATCACCACTCCATCGAAGGTAAGATGGGAACTTCATATATAGGGGCACCTCGTCCATTTTTTCATTATTGGAGGCGGCTGACATTGATGGGGAAAAAAAATATAGCGTAGTCGAAATCGGGGTAGATCTAAACGGCCCGACTGGACCTTAAAATTATACACCATCATGATCATGAGGAATTAAGACTCTCATTCAAATTCGATCAAATAAAGAATATCAGGGTTCCTCAATGCATGAACAGTAGTATACAAGAAGCTATCAATCATTTATCATGACCACCATCATCATCATCATCACCATCATCACCAGCGTTAACATTATTATCATAACCACCACCATCATCATCATCTTCATCACCATCATTAACATTATTATCATCACCACCACCATCATCATCATCATCACCACCATCATCATCATATATCATGACAAATATGAAATAAGTCGATGTTTCTTGTAATTACCATCGTGTTAACGCATCAATTCATCGGCGGGTCTTAATTGTATAGCCTACCAATGATACAACTTAAACAACACTGTGCCATATTATGGACTTGGGTTAGATGTTTCCCTTTTTTCCTTCTTTTTTTAATGTTGTTGCCACTATTATTTTGAAAAAAAGTGATTCTTATTTGAAAATCGCTATAGTAAGCCTACATTAATTTTATACCGAATGATCGACTGGAGGCATAATTTTATGATGACTATAAGTTTCGTACACATTAAAAATGAGAGTGATATCAGAACTGTCTTGGTGCGCGATAGGTGGATCCTTTAAAACCACACCCTGGGCCTTGTTTCATAAAACTTATTATCAATAACAAATTACAATTACTGTTATAAGCTACTGAAATCATTTCATTTGATTGGTTGAGGGCAACTTTGTCATAGAAATTTAGCATGTGTTATTGATAAAAAGTTTTATGAAACAGGGCCCTGGTCTTTTGAATAGAATGGAGTAAAATATACATGATGAAAGAAATATTTGAATCTTGTTAAAGATGTGTTATGTTAAATCCTTTACAGATTATGATTTCACAACACCAGTATATGTCCAACCCAAACCAATCATCAACAAACGGCGTAGACTCAGAACTAATCACACCACAGGAGCGTGAGGTGAAATTCAATGCGTTTGGTGAACAATACCACGCCCGTCTACAACCAAACCACTGGCTGCTAAGGCAAGGATTGATTGTGGAACGAGTTGGTTCAGACGGTGCGATAACAGAAGAGGAGATTTCTGGTCGGGACTGCTATTACTTTGCCCATCTTATATCTCATACGGGTGAATCTGCTGGCGCTTTGAGTACATGTAACGGACTGGTAAGACCATTTCAGTCCTAATGAAATTCAAATATGTTTTTTTTTAAATTGAAATTAAAAACAAAAGGTATACTAATCATCATTTTAGCATATAATGCACAAAAAACTATTCTGATCCCTGATGTTTGAAAATCATATCCTCGGATATCGGTATTCCATCTATTGCTCCGGACTTCATTCTGTCAAAATTATTTGGTTAGAATTATGGTTGCATTTAAGTATGGTTCAGGGATAGTGTTGGGTTTACTGTTAGGCCCAGGATTGAAGATAGGAGTTTGGTTAGTTATGGAAACTGAACTTGTAGAAATTATCTAATTAAAGGAGCATATAACATATCGTACCTTTGTTATTATGTATAATTTTCCGGTTGTTATAAATATGTGTGTAATAATATTGGCATTTCTCCACATGTGCTTTGTAAACACACTGAGATAACAACCAAATAAGTCAATAAATTAAAAATCTATTTTCACACCGGAATCTCTGTCGAATGCTTCCAATGAATTGATTATAACTCATTAATTGTTATTATCGTACAATTTTTGTTTTTCGTAGAACACCATGGTGGCATAATATATATGTCATTATATTTCTTCAAAAACTCAAACTTGGATTCATTTTTGAACAAATATTTATATTTTTCTTGACAGCGTGGTCTAATAAGCCATGATGATACAGATGTGTACATTACTCCATTGAAAGACCACCATGCCTTTCGATACCGTCGCGAGACTCAAGATGAGTTTAATGGCGAGCAGCCTCATATTGTTTACAAACGAACATCGCGTAGAGGTCAACAAACTTCTGATACCTTGTCGTCTGCTTCATCCTCCTATGACCACGATGACGCCGGCGACGATTACGATGACGACAGTGACGGCAAACGAACATCGCGTAGAAGTCGACAAACTTCTCATACCTTATCGTCTGCCTCATCCTCCTATGACCACGATGACGCCGGCGACAATCACGATGACGACAGTGACGGCAAAGATATATATTACACCTATGACGAAACCAGTGATTTTGACGGGAGCGATACTTATAGTAATGCAACATTTTGCGAGGAAGTTTACGGTAAGTTGCATGAGCTATGGAGTCGGTTAATTTTGCTTCATTGGGATTACTGATGACATTCATATTATCCATTATCAGACAATATTACTAACATAAAGTACCCTATCAATTTTATAAATATGTCTTCAAGCTATTATTTTTAACCAACAATATACGTAAACTATTTGTCTTAAAAAAACCTCTTTATTCTTCTTGACGGCCGTTTCTGTTTACAGCACCAGAATACAGCGAAGAACCAGATCTATATTTACCACGTTTTCCATCACGGGACCAAGGTTCCTGGGAAGGGGGTAACATGTCGCATCCCGGGCCAATCTTTGCCGATAGAATGGCCGCTAATCAAGAAGAAGGGGAGCATTTACAAGAAGGTCAGAGATACATCGAGTTGTTCGTCATTGTTGATGATGAGATGGTGAATTTCCATCAAGACGATTTGGTGAACTACACACTCGCTGTATTGAATATCGTAAGTAAAAGGTCCTTCTCTCTTCTCTCTCTCTCTCCCCTACCTATACCTCCCTTCCCTTCCCTCTTTCTCTCTTCTCTCTCCTCTCTCTCTCTTCTTCTTCTCTCTCTCTCCCTCCATTCCTTTCTATCTATATTATGTATCTCCCCTTTCACTCTCCTCTCTCCGGTTCTTCTCACCTTCTTCATCTACACCGTCATCACTTTGGCAAAACATAGATCTACATTTGCCACACTCCACCCAGGTGAAGTAAATGGGGACCTGGTAGGAATTTATTCCTTGAAACGCAGAGCGCGTGACAGCTGCACTGCTAAAGCCAGGGTAATTATGCTGCATTATTGTAGAGCGCTTAGAGACTTCTGATAAAGTAAGTGTTAGGCGCTATATAAGCAAATATAAATATAATTATCACTAACCTATCCCCTTTGATATTTCATCTTATCCTAGCTTTCACGAAGATACACTGACCCTTCATTGCAATCTCAGGTACGGATGGCTATTGTGAAGATAGTAGTCGCTGAAACCAAGAACTTCACGGTAAGGTCGTAATAATGATAATAATAATGATAATAATGATTATAATAATGATGGTAAAAATAATAATTATAAAAATAATAACAACAACAATAATAGTAATAATAATAATGATAATAATAATAATGAAAATAATAATAATAATAATAATAATAATAATAATAATATTGATAATAATGATAATGATAATAATAATAACTAGACATTTAATTCGTCATGAGGACGAATTAGGTGGTCTGTCTTCAATTCTTATGATCATGCTCATCTTCAATTCAATGATCCAATATAATGATGTTAATGTAAAATGATGTATTAAGATATGAATTGATGAATGAAGTACTGATGAACTGATGAACTGATAGATTGAACTGATGTGAAATGAACTGAATTGATGAGCTAAACTTATGAACTGATAAATGAACTGATGAACTGATAGATTGAACTGTGACCTGAACTGAAGTGATAACTTAACTGATGAAAAAATATTGAGAAATGATTATGATCAAAATCATGATCATAATGAAATTTAATGAAAATATAGATATAGAGAAGGAGAGAGGGAGACGGGTTATAGTCATGTAAAACTACATGAGCTGGACCGAGGGATGAAAGAGGAATCAGAATGCATACACTTGGAAGGAGAGAGGATAGTATAAGGAAACATGGTAAAGTGAAATATGAATACAAAGGGCAAATTGAAGAGCTAGAGGAAATTAAAGACAATTACAAGAGATATCGGAGGGAGAACGAGAACCAGAGGCGGGAAAGGGAGAGGGTGAGAGAGTATACAATGAGAGGCAGAGACAGAGGGAAGCAGAGCAAGAGAGGGAGACAGAGATAGGGAGAGAGTGAAAGAGTAGAGAGAGAGAGAGATGCAAAGACAGCAAGAGAAGGATAGGGCAGAACAAGAGAGGAGAAGGGAAACAGAGCAAGAGAGAGGAGAGAGAGAGCAAGAGAAAGAGATGCAATGGACAACGATGCATTTAATATTTCCAGCATAAATAGAATTGAATATTAAGTATATTATAGAGAAAGAGAGAAGTTATAGACATGTAAACAATTCTATGTCCATGGGAGTGACGTAAACATTGCATATACCTGGGCTGAATAACTGGAAAGTATAAACGTCTGGGAAGGAGACTAACATCATAAAAATGGGATGATTTGATATATTCCAACAGACTTAGGAGATTAACCCTTTAGGTTTGATACACGACAAGGAATCAGATTTCCCATAGGGTTGTACTCAAACGATTGACATTCTTCTCCCATAGATATAACACGCAAAATTAGGCATTTTATTACATTGTTTGTGATTGTATATGATAATCTATATATTAATACGCAAAATCGCCGCGGGGGGTACGTAACGGTCTGCCAATGTGAATTTTTAGACATCAAACCCGTCTTTCCTCGACCCTGCCCGCCTCGGCCGTCGCGCGGGAACGGCGACACAATTCCAAGCGGACCCGCTCGCGCATGCCGCGTGCCACGTCGACCCGTGGTCGCCGTCCATGTCGTTATAAAGGTGGTTTCGGGGTCCCGGGAGGACGGGCGGACGAGAGCACGGCCGGCGTCGTCCGTGCAAGGAGGCGAGAGTGAGGCGTGCACCCGCCCTCTGTCTAATTATTCAAAGAGATCACACTATTAAGGGACGGTCCTCTCCATAATGTGTTGTAGCAAATATGCACGATGCAAAGGGTCGGGCCTATCCCGTGTGAGGCATCTTGCTATATATACGCAGTAGCCAAACTGACGTGAACGTAATATGTTGGTTCTACGCTCACACACACACACACACAGTCGAGTTTCGTGCGACTGCCACAATTTATTGGCACAAACCGTCCGATTTTTCGCGTAAAATCTTTACTTTGAAAATAGTTATACAAATTCTATGAACCATGCCAACATAATCATAATCCAAGCTTCTGCTTTATTGGTCTTTTCATGAAAACTACATTGAAATCACAACAATAATACCGCAAATAGATTGTAATTATCGAGATCTAACTAACGAGAAGGTAAATTCAGCGAGCTTACGTATTAATTTCAAATGCCTCCGCACGGGCAACTCCAGCGGTGTCAGGCCAGTCACGGCGCTCACACAATGCAATTTACAACTGCAGCACTCTAGCTACTGCAGTACCTGTATAGCGTGTATTTAGATCATTCAATGTTTCATGTTTGAGCCGTGCAATTATATAATTGTTTTTTTCATTTATTTCTTTTTTGAATGTGATGTGAATGTGAGTACGGTACGTACATGCTATTACAGAAGTGTGCAAGGAATGATAGGCCTACAGGTGGAAGCAGGCGCTGATCCAGGGGGAGGGCCCTGCCCCTAGCAAAGAAAAAAAAGAGAGAGAGAAGGAAAAGAAGGGAAAGAGGAGAGAAAGGGAAAGAAAGAAGAGGAAGAAGAAAGAAAAGGGGTAAAAAGAAGGAGATGGGGGCGAAAGGGCCTTGCCTCGGTCTGTTGCCCCCCCCCCCATCAAAAAAATAAGAGAGAAGGAAGGAAAGGGAAAGAAAAAGGAAAAAGGAGATAAAGAGAAAGAAAAAAAGAGGAAGAAAGGAAAAGAAGGGGATATCAGTTGCAATTTTCTCGCCAACAAGTTGTGAATCGAGGGCCCCCCTAGCAAAGAAAAAAAAAGAGAGAGAGAAGGAAAAGAAGGGAAAGAGGAGAGAAAGGGAAAGAAAGAAGAGGAAGAAGAAAGAAAAGGGGTAAAAAAGAAGGAGATGGGGGCGAAAGGGCCTTGCCTCCCGGTCTGTTGCCTCCCCACCCCATCAAAAAAATAAGAGAGAAGGAAGGAAAGGGAAAGAAAAAGGAAAAAGGAGATAAAGAGAAAGAAAAAAGAGGAAGAAAGGAAAAGAAGGGGATATCAGTTGCAATTTTCTCGCCAACAAGTTGTGAATCGAGGGCCCCTAGCAAAGAAAAAAAAGAGAGAGAGAAGGAAAAGAAGGGAAAGAGGAGAGAAAGGGAAAGAAAGAAGAGGAAGAAGAAAGAAGGAGATGGGGCGAAGGGCCTTGCCTTCAAATTCCGCGTGCGCACCTCGACGCGCGCGTACGCGCGCATCAAAATTTCAAAATGCTCTGATTCGTCCCAAATTTTGTTTGCACAGGTTTCAGGCCATTTTAAGCATTTTCAAAATTTGCGCGCATCCGCGCGTTTCGCGCGTACTGGCATTTTGCAACATCGAATCACCAAATTTTTTATGCCATCATATTTGGCACATTTTTCCAAGCATTTTGATACCTTGTTCAACTTTTTCTGACCAGTAATAACGCAATGAGCGTCCGTCAAAGTATAACAGCACCCGCGGACCGCGCTATCTCTATCCACAATACATGGGCAAAAACATGCCTATACAAAATTCATTGTAACTCTTCAGAATGGATAGGAACTCCCAATTTTTTTCATATTTGGATAGATTATGAGTCGGAGATATGATTTCATGTCTCATTTGACCCTCAATTAACTCATGACGTCATCATAATGGCCTCCGAACTCAAAATTTCAATTTGCATATTATGACGTCAGCATATTTTTGGAAAATTGATTGTATCTCTGTAAATATTGATCGATTTTCTTCCAAATTTTGATATGTTCTAGCTGAGACAATTCTCTACAAATGCAGTCACCACGATTTTTCATTTTGACAAAGGCATCATGGCGTATTTTTGCGATTAAAGGAGGCATGTCAATTTTTCACATTTTGCGTGTATTCTCTATGGGACATGACTTTTTTCAAAACTGGATTCTACATTCCCGTCTTTCGCGAGCAATATCTCCGTCGTTTTAGCTTTGTTTTCGCTGAGCTTCGAGTATGTTGTAGCTGAGACAATAAGCTATCACAAGTGTGCCCTTTATTTTTCGATCAGATGCCGGGATCATGCTCATATTTCACTTGCAAAGTGGGATTTGAGAATTCCATTTTCCGTTCACGTGTAATCGCTATGGGAAATGTTTTGGTATATCGGTAACGCACTTCACTTCCAACCTCGAGACCCTGGTTCGAGTCCGGCGTCTCCAACAATTTTTTCTTCACTTTTTTGTCTTTTTGACCTTTCACTGTACCGTCTCATTTGAATATTAAACACGAGAATCGCAAATAATGTAATAAACAACAATATTTACTTTATTATTACCCTATTATCACTTGATCCATTACTGTTTATGTGATCCCTACGGAGATGACTTTTTCTCAAATCTGGATTTTACATTCCTGTCTTTATGAGCAATATCGCCGTTATTTCTGCTTGGTTTTTGTTGATTTTTGAGTATGTTGTAGCTGAGACTATATGCTATCTAAATGTCCCCTCATTTTTTCAATCAGATGTCAGGATCACGCTCATGATCATCATCATCATGATGGTCTGATGATCATCAACATCATCATCATTATTATCATCATTATTATCATCTAACATTATCATTACCACATCACCATCATGTTCATCATCATCATCATCATCATCTCAACTGCTCTTGCTCTGTCTTCCTGTCTTAGACAGACCACCTAATTCGTCCTCATGACGAATTACTTTTCTAGTTATTATTAGTGTTGTTGTTGTTGTTAGAAGTAGTGTTGTTATCCCCTCGCCGACGAAGTCGGAGGGGATATAGAAACGCCGCTGTCCGTCCTTCCGTGCGTGCGTGCGTGCGTGCGTCCGTAACAAATTTGGTTTCCGATCAATAACTTTAGTAATGTTTGACGGATTTTAATGAAGTTTGATATGAAGGTACATGGTATAAAAATACAGGCTAAGTTCGATTTCGGAGTATGTAGGTCAAAGGTCAAAGGTCATAGCTCATTAAATATGCGAAAAAATACATATCTGGTTTCCGATCGATAACTTTAGTAATGTTTGACGGATTTTAATGAAGTTTGATATGAAGGTACATGGTATCAAAATACAGGCTTAGTTCGATTTCGGAGTATGTAGATCAAAGGTCAAAGGTCATAGCTCATTAAATATGCGAAAAAATACATATCTGGTTTCCGATCGATAACTTTTGTAATGTTTGACGGATTTTAATGAAGTTTGATATGAAGGTTCATGGTATCAAAATACAGGCTAAGTTCGATTTCGGAGTATGTAGGTCAAAGGTCAAAGGTCATAGCTCATTAAATATGCGAATCTGGTTTCCGATCGATAACTTTAGTAATGTTTGACAGATTTTAATGAAATTTGATATGAAGGTACATGGAATCAAAACACAGCCTAAGTTTGATTTCGGAGTATGTAGGTCAAAGGTCATAGCTCATTAAATATGCGAATCTGGTTTCCGTTCGATAACTTTAATAATGTTTGACGGATTTTAATCAAATTTGATATGAAGGTACATGGTATCAAAACACAGCCTAAGTTCAATTTCGAGTATGTAGGTCAAAGGTCATAGCTCATTAAATATGCGAATCTGGTTTCCGATCGATAACTTTAGTAATGTTTGACGGATTTTAATGAAATTTTATATGAAGGTACATGGAATCAAAACACAGCCTAAGTTTGATTTCGGAGTATGTAGGTCAAAGGTCATAGCTCATTAAATATGCGAATCTGGTTTCCGATTGATAACTTTAGTACTGTTTGACGGATTTTAATCAAATTTGATATGAAGGTACATGGAATCAAAACACAGC
Source organism: Mesocentrotus franciscanus (assembly GCA_037976565.1). Taxonomy (NCBI): domain Eukaryota; kingdom Metazoa; phylum Echinodermata; class Echinoidea; order Camarodonta; family Strongylocentrotidae; genus Mesocentrotus; species Mesocentrotus franciscanus. The sequence goes on from CP137670.1 coordinate 13,617,622, forward strand.
CTAAGTTTGATATCAGAGTATGTAGGTCAAAGGTCATAGCTCATTAAATATGCGAATCTGGTTTCCGATTGATAACTTTAGTAATGTTTGACAGATTTTAATCAAATTTGATATGAAGGTACATGGTATCAAAACACAGCCTAAGTTTGATTTCGGAGTATGTAGGTCAAAGGTCATAGCTCATTAATTATGCATAAACACCTAATTATAAATGTGAAAATGTGGTTAACTTCCTTGCCTAGTCATATAATAGTATAGTCTAATGGAGGTAACTTGTTCTGACGTACATAGGTCATTTGTACCCTGCGAGGGGATGCTACGCTTTGTTGACTTTTCTAGTTGTTGTTATTATTAATATTGTTATAATTATTCTTTTTTTTCACTTAGATGACTGGACAAGATGGTAGCAATCGTACTCTGATATTTCATTCTTATGGAACTCAACTTGTCAAAGATCTCTGTTCTTGGCAGTTCTCTATGAATCCTTCAAGTGACGATGATCCTCTTCATTTTGATAATACCATTCTTATCACAAGGTAGGTCATGCTAGCTCCTAGAGGTGTTATGGCGTAGTGGATAAGTCGTCGGACTGTGGATCACAGGGTCCACGTTTCGAGTCCCGCCACGGCACTAATGTCCTTTGGCAAGACATTAATCTACACTTGCCACTTTCCCCCCAAGTGTAAAATGGGTACCGGTAGGAAGGAATTCCTGGAATGCTGTGAGCGCCGAAATTGGCAGCCTAGCATAGCCGGGTAATGTTGGAGCGCCTTGAGGACCTTGCAAGGTCGATACGGGCGCTATATAAGAATCCAATATTATTATTATTATTACACAATGCGACCTTGCTACCGCTGGATTTTGTCAGAAAATGCAACATGATCAGACTTTGAGATAATATGTAATTTCTACCTAATTGAGATGTCGTATAGTTCACCTGATTATGGATATGAGACCGAGTCGCTGTCGGTTGACAGTCGTGACGTCACGAAATTTCGGCAATCGTGACGACACTACAAATCAAATCTGAATGGTTGTTTACTCCAAAGAAAAGCTCTGTATAGAGTACCGAAGTGTGAAGTCATACTGGCCATGTTGTCAAGGTTGCTAATTCCAAATAATTTTGTGCTAAAAAAAATGGTGTTGTGATCACAACCGCGCCACACACTGAATTTGCCCTGCTCCAGCCTAAAGCTGTAAACGCTGTTATTTTCGCGTGATTAATTTTTCGCACTGAGCGACCCCAAAACATATTCGGGGGTTCTTAAATTCGCGTTGCACGCAATTCAGCCCGTTCAAAACACGCATAAGAAGTCATGCTTATATTTTCGCGAGTTCTAAAATTCGCTTTCCGATCTCAGCGAAATCCGCGAAAATTAATGTACCGCGAATATTTCTACTTTTACAGTGCTCGAATGATTACGCGGTAAACCTCATGCACGCTCTGTCTGTTGTTTGGAAACAGTAACCTGGACTAGGAGCGAATATGACGTTAGCACTTCGGTACTCTTCTGTACCCCCACAATTTAGATAACACTATTACTGACTGTAATAGTTACATTTGATGTTGGTCTAGTGGGCAGGAAGTCTTCTTAAACGATATTGTATGCCATTTTTTTAAATGTCTTAATGTTTGCTTTCCAAAGATAAAATATGAATTTCACATGGATAATTTCTTGATTGTCCATTTAATATTGCTATCTATCCTGCGCTGAATGTCAAAATAACATAAAACTAAATTAATGACTCGCTGTCCTATTAACAAAAATAAAGAATAGAATCAGACAAAACCCTATGCGCGGCAAATTTTTATTTTCAATCAATGCTTCAATGAAGCAGGACTTATTTCTGATCCTTTTAAGTATGTAACTGATCAATATTTCAAGGTTTCTCAATAGCTAAGTGTTTGTTCGATAATGTATGATGTGATTTTTTTTTGCAGGAGAAACCTGTACAGCGTGTTCATGAAGCGTAAGAGCTACGGACTCTTAGGAAAGGCACCTTTCGGGACAATTTGTCAAATGTCTCGATCTTGTAATATCAATCAAGATGAGGGTCTGGAAGTAGCATTAACCATCGCTCATGAACTTGGTCATAAGTAAGATTATATTCCGCATTCCGTATACTCCTCCAAATTGTCATCAGCCTCTTGTCATTGTTTTTTTTTTATTTCGCAAATTTGTATGAATGTTATTTTCATTTGTGAGTACGGTAAATGTGCTGTTATTAAAATAATACAAAATCTGTTTGGATCCGGAAGGATATCAATTCTGCGGTGAAGAATATGTGATGACCAGACAGATTTTAAATTAGAAAAAATGTCATGAAGAAAAATAAATAGATCAAATCATATCAATAGAACATTTTGTAACTAACGATTATGATAGCTCCGTATCATTCTGTAAGCGAAAGAGAGAAGGCCTAAGATGATACCAGGAGCACAAATTAAGTAGTCGGTACGTCGCTACACCAGGTTGAATTCTTTGACGTCGGACCAATTTGCCAGCAGTGCAGGCAGCCTGCCCGCGATTTTTTTCTTTCCCAAACAGGTTTGTATTTTCGGTCTTCTGATTGGCTGATATGTTTTACGTAATTAGCAGCTTGGAAAGAGGTCACAAACAATTAGTCTTTGATTATTTTTATTGCTTTGCCTCACTATTTATAAAGGTTAGAAAAGGACGGAATAATTCCTTGGATTAATTGAACCTACAACTCTAAGATTGTAGTACGCTGACCTTACGGATTGGAGCCAATAATGGGTTGATGAAACATGGGTTTGCATGATTATAACCCAACCCTAACGGTTACGTCATTGCTAATGACGTCAAACATATCAGCCAATCAGAAGACCGGAAATATTAGTAAGAGCAAACCTGTTTGGGAAAAAAAAATGCAGCCTGCCCGCTGTTCCCCGGCCATGCTGGTCGCAGCTAGCTGCAGTATGCAGCCGTAGCCACTACTGAGTGCTAGTGCCTACTGCTAGATCTACTCGTGCTACCGCGAGTGAATTGTCAAATCTATTCCAACTTGGCCATTGTTCCAGGGTCTTCTTTGAATGCCGATGCACATTTGGAAGTTCAGCTTTAGGATCTGTCAATTCAGAACTCGATTCTGACTCCGATCCAGATCCTTTGTCGAATTCATGCTCACTGTTGGAATCAGATGAATCTGAGATTCTGAGTGTGGATCCTCCATGATATAAATCGAAAAATTATCTCTCTGTCAACGTGAAACGATGCACTCAGCGTGTACGTCTATGACAATAGAGTACCAAGCTATATCCCAATTGTCGTCGTGTGATGTCGCGAAGATGACGTCATTTTTTTCTTCGCTCAGACTCAATTTTTTTTTTTTTTTGGGGGCGTTCAAAGTAATCTTTAGGTCATCATTTTTATCATTTTTAGATCATTTTCCAAGTGGAAAACGATTGTCATATTTGAAATCTTCATGAAAATGTCTTTCCATGCGTCTAAAATGCAATTTTCAGCTGATTTTCTTGTCGCCCGATTCTTTAAAACTTTTTCAACCAACTAAAAAAGTTTACTTCACATTTTCAAGTTAACAATAAATCTGATCATCATATTTTCAATTTCGCTGACAGACATTATTTTTCATCTTTAATTAAACAATATATAGTAACAGGGCGTCTTCCCCCTCCCCTCCCCCACTATTGACACCCCTATACGCCTATAAGTAGATTTAACCTAGATTTCTTCTCATTCCACTACAGTTTGAATCTGCACCACGATCCATTATATGGTTGTGCTAATGGTAGAAACATCATGTCATCTGAGAAGACAATAGGAGCTTCCACCTTCAAATGGTCGTCATGCAGTTCATGGACCTTAGCAAAATTCTTCACGTAAGTCCTGTAATCCTTTACCACTCAAATATACGTATTCTACCCATTCAACAGGGCGCTTTCGCAAACGCGACGGAAGCAAAGACGACGGGAGAATAACGGCGATACAGCTCTCCCGTCGTGTTTAGGTAACGAACGCTATCATGGCCGCGTACGGTCGTGAAAATCAACAAGACGGAGAAAATTCTGGTTCGCGTATGCGCAGATTGTTTTTTTGCTCGCGTTACCGTCGTCTTTGCCTTCCGTCGCGTTTGCGAAAGCGCCGTACTTACACCCGATGTGGGGACTAAGTTTTGTCAAACAATATTAATAGAATGCATAGACCTTGATCTGAGACTCATATACATGTACCACTCGACTTCAGACCAAGCTTATTTCCAGCGTCGCGTTTGAATTCCATTGTAAATCAATACAGTGATTAATTCATACCTGCCAACCCTTCAGAATTATCCAGAACATTCGGATTTTCTGGATTTTTAGGACCTAAAAATTTGGAATATTCTGATTTTTCAAAATTCTGAAAGATTCATTTTTTAATTTAATTATTTATTTATCTTTTAAATATTTTTTTAAAGCCAAAGTTAGCTTGTTATATCATGTGCCGCGATTTGAGAGTTTGCGTATTGCGTGCTTTGAATGACTGCACGATCAAGCAGCGAATTTGTATTCGTTTTTTTGTACAGATTTACGCGTATTGCCAGTTACACTGCCGCTGCACACATGACCATGGTAAGGCCGTGCGACCTCTGCTAGAAATTCCTAATTCTTATTTTGAAATGTTGGCAGGTATGTTAATTGGTTATCGTGTGTGTGTTTTTCTGCTAGCTAGGGCTTCATTAGCACAAGATTCCTTGGACTCAATTGCACCTGAAAATAATTGTTTATTTTATACACAGTGTTTTTTAATTTCAGGAGCCATATTGTGAGCCATGTTGGTATTTAACATTTCGAGGTTATCTCCTTTCTTGGAATATTGATTTTTAAGCTTTTTCTTTGGACCTTCATCATGATCTCACGAATGTTCCCATCAGGTCCATAAAATACATTAAAAAATACTGACATGTATCGATAATTATAATGACTTTTTCATATTACCTGACTAATTGCGAATTACAGTTCATCCTTAACCAAGTATGACATTTCACAAGCATATACGGTTAGGTTTGTTCAAAAAGACAGGAATGTTAAGAGGTTAGCATGGTTATATAGGGCTAGGGTTGTGATTGGGTTTAGGTTAGGCTTTGGGTTTGATGTTAAGAATCGTTTTGTGTCAATGGCTCTTCTAGGTTATCTTTTTTCTATAGCGCCGAGGGGCCATGCCCATAATCCTTTCTGTATCTTTGCCACCTCACAATGAAGTGTCGATTGTCAATCTTTTTTTTTTCTCCAGGACATCCACATCAAATTGTCTCCGTGATAGGCCATCACTAGATCACCCGGATGTTGATTTGATACCTATAGATCATTTAGTCGGTACACAGTATACTCGTCTGCAGCATTGTAGGAAGGCGTTTGGGAATGATGTTGTTAGTATATGCGGAGGACCGCGAAAGGACGTCGTAAGTATGAAGATGCGCGCATTCTGTGTGTGATTTCGGCAGTATATATTCGGCATGAACAAAAAAATAAATAAAAATAACATGACAACAACAACAAAATAACAAACAAAAAACGGTTGCATGTGCATTGAACTTGAGAAATCAAAAACTTTTTTTTTACTTATAAGGGTAAAGTAAAATACTAATAATGATAATGATAAAGGTATAGAATAATCAATTAAAAAATAAGGGTTAATCATTCATTCTTCGATTTGGCAATTAACAATGTATAATATTGACAGGAGTCACCCTCCCTACCCCCCATTTTTATTTTTTTAAATTTTGTTTTATTATAGTATTTTTATTTATTGATATGGGTAACTTAGACAGTGATAAATAATTTTACCTTTAATTTGTTAGTGAGTAAAACCTTTCGGCATGATGCAGCTTTCAAAACTTCAACTCCAAGATTTTCTCATTAAAAATGAGTCAAAATGTATCTCGCTATTAAATCATCAAGTAAAATCTGACAGACATATTGAAGGCTTGATTACCAAAGTATAAATTAATGGGAAGTAGTAAGGACCTTGTAGCAAAAGTATTATCTTATGACATATTCTTTTGACAGACTTGTGGAGCGATCGGTTGTAAACTTAATGGGCGGTGTCGTTACGCAGCTGCCATTCAGGAAGGCACAGCCTGTGGAACGGACATGGTAAGATGTATTGATTTCCCATCAATTTCAAACTAATCTTCTATGCAGCTCCATGACGTACTTTTTGAGGTCCTCTCCCATTTGCTATTTTCTAAAACAAATTATGAATTTCCTTTTTCTTAAAAATTAGTTTATATTACATGAAACCCAAATATATTTGACTGCGGATATATGTTTATACAACCCCTAATTGTACATCAACCATTGATCAGGTCAATGAATTTGCCAATTTGCGTTTGACCGATTACACCATTAATTCATATCCTGCCATAAGGCCGCGTGCACGCTACCGTTATAGTGCTTTGTACACGCGAGCATGCTATCGATAGGCTGCTTAATTCACCCGAGTGAGCCAACGCTTGGCATGCATGCATTCGTAATAGCAGTTATTGTTCATGCTCATTGTACTGTGCTGAGTGCTTCGCACGCGCTATTGTCCGGACCATCGCGTTCAACAGATTATCTCAAAATAAACTTGGCACAGCGGGGATTTGTGGCTTGGCATAATGGGGATTAGCCCTGTGGCACTTGGCTGCATGTATTCATTATGGCAGGATAAGAGTTAAAATTGCAAACTTTCTTCCTCAAATTTTCGCTGATCTGTTTCCTTTTTTTTTTCTTCTTCTGATTTTGTCTACTTAATGGACTTCCCCATTATGTGGCAATTCCATTCCTTACGTCACTTTATTGCAGTGGTGTTACGACGGATTCTGTCGTTCATCTCTCGGAGGAGTCCCCTTTCCGGTAGATGGTGCTTGGGGTGAATGGCCGGAAAACTATACGCAGTGTTCTCGTACGTGTGGATCAGGTGTGAAGTACAGACGACGAAAGTGTGATAATCCTGCACCTTTTTTAGGCGGGAAAGCTTGTGAGGGAATTAGGAACATCATGGAAACTTGTAACAAGGAAGTACGTTATTGATTCATCTCTCATCAAAATATTATGAAGATGTATCTTCTAATAATAACACTCCCCTCTTTTCGTATTTTTAGCACAATGTGACATAGTTTTTTTCTGTATTTTTTTTGAGATTTAAGCAAAATGATAATATCCTACAACAATATAGCGCCTAATACATTGACGATGTCTCTAATCACAGATATCACATATGATTATTACTTCAGTTATCGAATTTAAGCTTGCTCACACGCAAAGTATGGACATTCTTCCCTCCCTGTGGAGCAATTCAGCCAGGCGCCATCAAATGCTCGCAACGTTGAACTAAACACGATGGCTTTCCTATCCTACTGGATACATTTTTAAACACTGGAAGGAAAGAATGAGCAAAAATTTTATCTAGGTTTTTCACAACATGAGGAAGCTTGATTCAAGTTAAATTATAACATATGAGGAGACAAACCATTCTATAGAAAATTGAAAAACATGTATGCTTCTATAATATTATGACAGAAATGCACATTCTTACCTGACATAATCTTCTGGGGTGAATCTTCATAATGTCAGTCTTGTTCTCTTCATAGCCCTGCCCTGGTATCAGCTCTTCAGATGATTTTCGAGATCACGAATGCGCCCTCACCAACCCCGACAAATTTAACGATCGATATCATGAATGGTCAGCTGACCTTGACGGCACTCTGTACGGTAATAATTTTCTACCTTTTTTTTTAATCTCTAAAATACATTTAATTTAAGAAAAGGGTTCATCAAGGTAAAGCTGATCAATACAGAATGTTATAGTTTTAAATGGGTTAATCCTATATAGCCCAGGCTATTTTGAAACTGCATAGCCCGGGGCTCTAAGCCCCTAATGATGATTGCCGCGAAAATTTGTATGCATGTCAAGTGAAGTGTATAAAATACTATGGTAATTTCATTTTTTTGAAAAATTCACTCATTTGTATATTTATGGTAATTTATGCAATTAAGGTCATAAAATTCATATTTTTACCCATTAATCATATACTCCTCATATCTAAACATTCGCTTTCACTACATATATCCATCTGGAATATTAATACAACAACACAATTTGGAAGAGCCAGGTTATTCCTTATGTTCTCTATTGTTTTGATAATTTCCTATATGTATTTCTTTTTTTTTATAAATAATTTTATATATTTTATTGTTTTTGTTGTTTTATTATCCCCTCGCTGACGAAGTCGGAGGTGATATAGTAATCCGTCCGTCCTTCTGTCGTTCCGTCCTTTTGTAACAAATCTGGTTTCCGTTCGATAACTTTAGTAATGCTTGACGGATTTGCTTTGAAGGTACATGGTATCAAAATACAGCCTAAGTTCGATTTCGGAGTGTGTAGGTCAAAGTAGTGCTGTAAGTCAGGCGCCATGTTCGGGTTCGGTTCGGTTCGGCAGAGTTCGGCAATTTTTTACCCGAACTTGGTTCGGTTCGGGGTTCGGTAATATAATAGCAAGCGGCCTAATAGCTACGGTGGTCGGCGCTGGGCGGGCCGGCGGGCGGGCCCGACCAGCACGGAGGACTTCTGCCCCACTCCTGATGAAAAACACTGCTTCCGACCGCACGTATTGCACATAAAAACTACTTTAAACGTAACTATTTTAGTACTTACATTCATATTTCCGTTTTTAATCGTGTTTTATTTGCAGTTTTACAAGAATCATGTTTTCAATTTGAAAATAAATGATATTTTTTAAAGATTTGCCGAGACGGTTGTTGTCTAATGTTACGAGTCATGAAAGCTGCCATCTTGAATTTACCGATGTATACGTTATAATACACAGAGATAGCAGCCCAGGCTCGTTCGAATAAAATTCCTAATTTTCCTGAATAAATAAATTAGAATACTATAATATGTATTTATTTCGTTATTTAGATGGTAAAATTTGTCCGATATTAATACAATTAATTTTTCTTTATTTTTGTATTGTTTGGGTTTGAGCCGAACTTGTTTTGATCAGTGCCTAATAGGCACGTGTATTCTAGCTTGTTTATAGCTTGCGATCGCGACGTTGCAGAGGTCAGGATTTGGGATTTAAATGGCGTCGGTGAAGTCGCCCACGACTGGAGAGGCATGAATCACAAAGGAGGAAAATGGGAAAAAGTAAATATAGAATGAGCAATCATGACATGAAAATTAGGTATAAAATGACAAGTTAATTAGCCTGCAAAAGCGTTTAAAATTTTTCTGCCGAACATCCGAACCAGGCCTTTGTGTTCGGTTCGGTTCGGCTAGGTTCGGAAGTGCCATGTTCGGCGAACTTCCGTTCGGTTCGGCGGTTCGGCTACAGCACTAGGTCAAAGGTCATAGCTCATTAAATATGCGAAAAATCTGGTTTCCGTTCGATGACTTTAGTAATGTTTGACGGATTTTAATGAAATTTGATATGAATGTACATGGTATCAGAACACAGCCTATGTTCGATTTCGAGTATATAGGTCAAAGGTCAAAGGTCATAGCTCATTAAATATGCGAGAAAATATAAATATGGTTTCCGTTTGATAACTTTAGTAATGTTCCGTCATTTTAGAGCAACAACTCATCAATTGACAGCTAGCAAACTGGAAACGGTGTACGATACGTACAGTGCATGCAGTATGGTGGTGTGACCATAGTTTGCTTGCTAACACTAAAAGCGCTTAAAGAGGAGAGCAATACGCAACACACTTTCACTGAAGATGGTAGTACTATCTACACAGTGGAGCGAACTTTTCTTCTCCCATCAATGATGGGAGAACTATCTTTCATCACGTGATTTACTTTTGACCATTCGTAGAGCAAGATTCTTAGTATGTGGAATATAAATAACTTTAGTAATGTTTGACGGATTTTAATCAAATTTGATATGAAGGTACATGGTATTAAAATACAGCCTAAGTTCAATGTCGGAGTATATAGGTCAAAGCTTAAATGTCATAGCTCATTAAATATGCAAAAATAGCTAATTATGTATCCGAAAATGTGGTTTCCGTTCGCTAACTTTAGTACTGTTTGACGGTTTTTAATGACACTTGATATGAAGGTATATGGTATCAAAATACAGCCAAGTTTGATTTCGGAGTATGTAAGTCAAAGGTCAAAGGTCATAGCTCATTAAATATGCGAAAATACGGTTATAACTTCCTTGCCTAGTAGTATAATAATATAGTCTAAATAATGGAGGTAACTTGTTCTGACGTATATAGGCCATTTGCACCCAGCGAGGAGATGCTACGCTTTGTTTTGACTTGTTATCACCTCGCCAACGAAGTCGGAGGGGATATAGTTATCCTGCCATCCGTAACTTTAGTAACTTTAATAAAATTTGATATGAAGGTACATGGTATCAAAACACAGTGTGTGTTGGCTCAGTCAGTAGAGCGTCCGCCTCACAACCGGGAGGTCGTGGGTTCGAACCCCGGCCGCGTCATACCAAAAGACGTTAAAAGATGGGAGTCGCTGCTACCTTGTTTGGCGTTCAACAATAAGGGGATAGAGCAATGTCGATCTGGCGCTGCTCAGTGGCTGCCGGGCTCACGATCAATTGGGCATAAAGAATTTCCATTTTCGGTTTAATAAAATTTTGAGTGGACTATAAAAGATTATTATTATTATTATTATTATTATTATTATTTAAAAAAAAAAAAAAAAAGATTATTATTATTGTTATTATTATTAAGTTTGATTTCGGAGTATTTAGGTCAAAGCTCATAGCTCATTAAATATGCAAATCTGGTTTCTGTTTGATAACTTTAGTAATGTTTGACGGATTTTAAGGAAATGTGATATGAAGGTACATGGTATCAAAATACAGCCTAAATTCGATTTCGGAGTAGCATATGTAGGTGAAAGGTGAAAGGTCATAGCTCATTAAATATGCGAAAATACCTAATTATATATGCAAAAATGTGGTTAGCTTCCTTGCCTAGTAATATACTAGTATAGTCTAATAGAGGTAACTTGTTCCGATGTATATAGGCCATTTGTACCCTGCGAGGGGATGCTACGCTTTGCATTGACTTGTTTCATTTCTAACTATGATTCAATTATTTTGACCCTCGAAACAAACACCTTAACTATAAACAAGACCAAATAACCAATGTTTTATTTCTTTTTTGGAAAAATGATATTTAAAAAGTCATAAAATTTCAGCGCAAGATTTTTTTGGCTTCTGAAGCCCCCAGGCTATATAGGGTTAAGACTCTTAACTTAGGAGTGTACGTTTGTTAAAAAACGGGACATATTAAGACCATGTACACTCCGATCCAAACATCATGTTTAGAACATCATTCCGATGTTACCATGGTTACCATGGAATCTACTTTCTTACTAAAAAGGGTTTTGGGCCTTTAACCATATATAGCACCCCCCCCTTCATTTTTCGCAATAATTTTTTAACGCAAACAAATCTTCCGCTGAAATTTTATGACTTTTTTCTTTCGGGTCTATCGCATATTTTGAAACAAATTTTTCGAACATTGGACCTACCGTTACAAAGTCACGTGATCTTTTGTCTTTGCATGTCAGCCCGAAAATCGCTCATTTTCGTGATTTGTGTACAAAACATATGGTAATATAATTTTTCCAAAAAAAAAAATAAAATATTGGTTATTCGGTCTTGTTTATAGTTTAGGTGTTTGATTTGGGTTCAAAATACTTGAATTATAGTTAGAAATGAAATAAAACAACAAAAGCAATAAAATACATAAGTTAAAAAAACAAAATAATACATAAGATATTATCAAAACAATAAATAACATAAGGGATAACCTTGCTCTTTCAAATTTTGTTGTTGTATTATTATTATTCCAAATGGATATATGTAATGAAATTAATGTTTAAATATGAAAAATACATCTATATGATTTATGGGTAAATATGTGAATTTTATGACCTTAATTGCATAAATTAACATAATGTGCAAATGAGTGAATTTTTCCAAAAATTGAAATTACCATAGTATTTTATACACTTTACTTGACATGCATGCCGAGATCATAGAGGGGCTTAGATTGTTTTCTGGTTGTCCGTCCGTCTGTATGTCCCGTTTCTCGTGATCGCGTTATCTCAAGAACCGATTGATGGATTACCGCCAAACTTGGGTCATGTATGTATCTTGCAGAGCCAATGAACTGATTTAGATTTTGGGGTCATGAGGTCAAAGGTCATGGGGCTCAATATGTATGCAAACATAGCTTGTGAATGCATTTTCAATACTGACAGATGGATTACTATCAAACTTGGGTCATGTATGTATTTTGCAGAGCCAACAAACTGATTAGATTTTAGGGTCATGAGGTCCAAGTTCAAAGGGTCATACATGTATATGAAATATAGTTTGTTATCACGATATTATGAGAACCTTTTAATGGATTACAATCGAACTTGAATTTTTAAGATTGCTTCTGTTTTGGTTTGTAAAATCGCTCTATGGCGGAGGCATCATTTTCGACTGTGAAGTCGATTATCCATCTTGTTTGTTCCTATTCAGCTTATCTCAATATTGTTTTGTTATGTTTGTTTGCTTGTTTGTATTGATGATAATCCTGTGTCAGAACCTTCTCGCCCTAGTTTAAGTGAGATACTATCACTGTCCTTCTTTTTATTAGGCAATTCGCTGTGTGATTTGAAATGCAAATCGAATTATAGCGACGTTTCAATCCGACATCCAAGTACAGTATCAGAGGGGACACGATGCTGGGTTGAACTTAATAGAGTACCAGATGAACTCAGACGAACCCGAAGATGCGTCGGTAGAGAGTGCAAAGTGAGAACAATACGCTCTATAACTATACTCAAGCCCATTAAGGCGATTAGTGCATGCGCCAGTATTTCAACGCATTGTGTGTAGTATTTGTGTACTGTTATTTTTCCATTCACCCTTAGTTCGATGTCACTCTCACATGAAGTGTGTAAAAGACGCAGTGTTACGTGAGTAAAATGACGCCTCGTGTGCAGCGGGCGGGCATGATAAGGAATTATGTCTGTATGTCTTACCCCGAATTTAGCATGACTGCCATTATTGCGTTCTAGCATTTCAAGGAATTTATTCCTGCCAGGTACCCATTTACATCACTTTGGTCGAGTCTGGCAAAAAGCAAATTAATATCTAGCCAAAGGGCATTAGTGCTGCGGAGGGGACTCGAATCGCGAACCATGTCATCCACAGTAGCCCGGTAACGTCACCACTAGATCACAACACATTACGATACATGGACAGACCCCAATATCCTGTCTATCATAATAACGTACAAGTACTGTAAACGGGAGGAATTGGAACAAAAATATGTAAAAGGGTTTTGAAAAAAACATTATTCCTCAGTAATGGAGCAGACCGTAATTGTCAGTTCATGATTTCATATTTATCAATCATAAATAAAACAAATGAAAAGTGTCCGCATCATTCCTGATAATGACAAATGTCATAAAATGTTTTTTTTTAAACGCTACTCGATTTTGGTCCTTTTTCACGGTGTATCTATTCAACCGCATTTGCAGTGATAATTAAGGACCAGTTAACTCTAGTCTTAGCTAATTTTCAATAAGAAATAATAAGACTTTAGTTTTATCGCGGTGTAAAGTAATGCAATGGATTCCATGCACTCCACTCCACATTCTTCCCATAATCTTACTCTCTATTAACTTTTCTATTGGTCTCATTTAAACTTGAATAATCAATAGTTAAATGTGTTGGAAGGGTGCATAGTATAGTTATATCGACTGCTACGAGAGGACTAGCTGTTTCTATACGCTCAGGGGATTCAACTATCCCGCGAGCCAGTATAGAAACAGCTAGTCCTCGAGTATTAAAGCAGTCGATATGACTTTTATATGCCGAATTAAAACAAAAATCTACCAAGAATTCTTACCATAGCTTTTTAGTGAGTAAAAATTTGTTAAAACATCACAGAAAATCTGAAACACTGTTAATCTTCGCTTAATCTTCGAGTGAAAGTTTCAATCATTTGGGAGTCGCAGACAAAGAGCACTGTATATGGCGTCCGTGCTCGCACGTAGACAATTTTAACACGCAAACCAATGGGGATCGCAGTAAACCAATGGGAATCGCAGGAGAATGAGGCGGAGGGTAGAAACTTTTAACTAGGCCCTGTGGGCTATTGCTATGCCCTGTGAGTTGGGCATGGCTTGAAATCAGGACTCCAATTTCGACCAATCAGATGGCTAGATTTCTAAAGTGAGGTATATAATAGGTACTAGATCAATAGGAAAGCCATGGAACTAAGAGAACATTGAAACCTGAGGTGGAATAACAATATAGAATGCACCAGAATTGCAAAAAATAGAAAAGCACAGAAAAACGTTGTAATCAACCTCCGTACCAGGAGAAGATACAATGATAGATAGAAATAAAAACACTTTTTATTTTGACAGGATCGTTGCTTGTGATGTTATAAATCTGTTTATTGCACTATTTTTGTTTACCTAGGCGTTTGGTTGTGATGGAGTATATGGATCAGATAAATTACTTGATGGATGCGGTATATGCGGCGGGACAGAGAGGACATGTAGATTTGTACAAGGAAATCGTCAAGAAAGATTAACAGTGCCAGTAGGTGGTAAGACGTGTATCAAATCATCCTCTCCATCCCAGTACTCATGTTATTATTCTTGCTGTTTTTGGTTGTTTGTTGTCTGTTGCTCATTTGTTTTTCCCTATTTTGGTTATTATCCCCTCGCCGACTAAGTCGGATGGGATTATAGTAAGGCTGCCGTCCGCCCTTCCGTCCTTCCGTCCTTCCGTCCTTCCGTCCTTCCGTTCTTCCGTTCGTAACAAATCTTGTTTCCGTTCGATAACTTTAGTAATGTTTTGACGGATTTCAATGAAATTTGATATGAAGGTACATGGTATCAAAACACAGCCTAAGTTTGATTTTGGAGTAGGTAGGTCAAAGGTCAAAGTTCATAGCTCATTAAATATGCAAAAAAGCTAATTATTCGAAAATTTGGTTTCCGTTCCATAACAAATTTAGTAATGTTTGACGGATTTTAATGAAATTTGATATGAATGTACGTGTCATCAAAACACAGCCTAAGTTCGATTTCAGAGTATATAAGTCATTAAATATGCGAATCTGGTTTCCGTTCGATAACTTTAGTAATGTTTGACAGATTTTTAATGAAATTTGATATGAAGGTACATGGTATCAAAACACAGCCTAAGTTCGATTTCGGAGTATGTAGGTCAAAGGTCATAGCTCATTAAATATGCGAATCTTGTTTCCGTTCGATAACTTTAGTAATGTTTGACGGATCTTAATGAAATTGATATGAAGATACGTACATGGTATCAAAGTACAGCCTAATTTCGATTTTGGAGTATGTAGGTCAAAGATGAAAGGTCATAGCTCATTAAATATGCAAAAATACCTAATTATATATGCGAAAATGTGGTTAACTTCCTTGCCTAGTAATATAATAGTATAGTCTAATGGAGGTAACTTGTTCTGACGTATATAGCCTACGCCATTTGTACCCTGCGAGGGGATTCTACGCTTTGCGTTGACTTGTTATTTGTTTTCTATGTTTTCCCTTGTCCCCCTTTCTCTGTTTCACTGTCTCTTACTCTCTCTCTCCCCTTGTCTCTTCCCAACTTGTTTCCGCATACATTTTCAGTCAAGATTCACCCAGTGCACCAAAATCGAATGGCAAAAAACAAAGATAATGAGAAGGCGACATCCCCCCTTCTCTCGCTCTCCTTGCACTGGAGGAGATTTGACTCATCCGCGTTGGAAACATAATTCATCCACACACAAAATTGCCAAAATGAAATATTGACAAGCCTTTTTTTTAAAACAAAAGGATTAATAAGCACCATCGTTTCATAAAATCAGACGTTTTATTTTATTCACGTTTATGTTGCCATGAAACGTTGGGTATAGTTCTTCTTATCAGGTTTCTTCTCTTTCTCCTTCTCCTTTAGGATTTTGGCACTGGACAACTGTGCCAATCGGAGCAACCATGGTTAAAATTGATAACTTATCAATAAATTATCAAGGCCTCAGTGAGTTCATTTCTATGATCGATGTAATTATACTGTCCAGCAAATATAGCCTTATATGAAAATAGTTTTATCAATTCTCTTTACTTGACGCTATGAACTGCCTCAAAAAGAAAAAAAATGCCAAGGAAAAATAACAATAACTTGTTGTATGTGTAGTGTATTAAAGAATTTGCTATTAGTCGGGTTAATAAAATAGAGTTGTGCGAAACAAAAACGAAGGGTTATTATTTTAAGAGGAGGGGGAAGTGTGAGTAGTTCCTTATTATGAATACATGGGTACTTATCCTAACTTCCCTTTGACCTTTCACTAAAAACTTGTTCGCAAGACACCAAATTATTTTGTGGTTTAATCACAATTTTTCAATTTTTGAAATAATGATTATAATGAGGATGGTGATGATGATGTTAGTGGTGGTGGTGGTGGTGGTGGTGGTGGTGCTGGTGGTGGTGGTAGTGGTGGTGGTGGTGCTGGTGGTGGATGTGATAATGAGAGTGATAACCAATTTTTGTAAAGTGTATTATTACATGATACACCTGACTGTACGCTTCGAAAGAGCTCTTTTTAAATCTTTAGGGCATACCTATCCACAGTCCAGATAAAGCGCTGTGGCATTCATTATATCCATTTGATAAAGCTTGTCTATAATACATCCATTCTTATAATTATTCTTTTTTTCAGGACTGAAAATAGATGGAAAGATTATAATGCAACGGCCAAATAAACCTAAGCGGTTCACCATTGGAAATATCCATATTTTATTCCGATCTGTACGTAATCAATTCGAACAGATCTCGATACTCAATGGACCAACGACTAAGCCGATCCAAATTGATGTTATGCATAGATCTTATAGATACAATCCATACAAGGAACCTAGTTTAATCTACGAGTGGTATGAACCAATCGGTGCTCCTGTCTCTTATCCGTGAGTATTCCTTGGAGTTGTATCAACCAATTAGTAATCTTTTCTTTGGGGATGCGGTGTCCCTCCAAGAGTTTCAGATAATTAGCTGAATATTTTCAATCACGATAAAAACATGCTTCTCATATTCTTAATTTTCCGTCAAGGTATCCGAAACAAATCTTATTGATGATATAATTCTAGCAAAATTACCAACAAAGCAATGATTCCGACTCTAATATTTATAGTTACAAATGGTATCGACCAAATATTGACCCCGTTTCTTATTGAGGACAAATTCTAACCAGTCATGCCAATAGTATTAAATAAAATGTTCTTTTTCTTGTTTTTTCACAAAGGCATATTCTGTAAGGTTATATATCATGACAAAGAGGAAATCAGTTTCTTGAATTTCAAAAAAAATTATTACAAAAGTGAAAGCTAATGATAGGGCAGCAAAGACATCACAGTTTTCAGTTGCCATTCTGTCTTCAATCCGACATCTTCATAAAGAATCTTATTGCACCATTGTTTCATCAAAATATGTTTTGGCATATTCGGGTTCACGTGATATATTTTGTTTGTTTGTTTTATTAATTTTTGTTTTGTTTTGTTTATTTCTTGTGTACATTTCAACTTGCTTGGGGGCTAGAATTACTCCAAAGATTTTCTGTTTAGATTTTAATTAATCTCCTTCTTTCTCTCTCTGTGTGTCTCTCTGTGTCTCTGTCTATCTCTGTCTGTCTGTCTGTCTCTCCCTTCCCCCCTCTCTCTCTCTGTCTCCCTCTCTCTGTCTCTCTGTCTGTCTCTCTCTGTCTCTCTGTCTGTTTCTCTCTCTTTCTCTCTCTCCTACACACCTAGTTGGCAGTTAAATCCATTAACTGAGTGTCCAGTATCATGTGGGGGAGGCTATCACACAGTCATGCCCATCTGTATGGAGGTACGTGATTTTTTCTTATATCTCACTTCTTTTTTGTTATTACTCTCTGAATCATATTATTATATTCCTATTCAATATTTGTTTCTTTAAATATGTATGATATTCAAAGGAAATTAGTTTGAAGGTATTATTTTAAATGGGATTGGATAAAAAGATGTACTTAAGATTTCCTCCTCTTCTCCCCCCTTTTTTTTTTTGGGGTATGATTGGTTATTCACCAAATGTAACTAAACACAGGACATGTATGACATTGTGTTTGTCGAAAAAGAGGCATGTATTCTTTCCCAGCCTTTAAAATGACATTTTACGATAAATTTCCAACAGTTAAGCTTTTGGTCTTTTGTGATGTCGATTTAAAATAAGAATAGATTTTCAGAGACTTGAATAGTGATACTTCCATATTTGGATCTGACAAGATTACCCGGTAATGGCGAAATGTCAAGAGACTTTTTGCCTGAATGTATTTCGTAAAAATGACATTCACGAGCTTCTATTTTCATACAATCTTTTATATATAATAGCTTTTCAATTCTGTGGGTTAATTATCCCCTCGCCGACGAAGTCGGAGGAGATATAGTAACGCTGCCGTCCGTCCTTCCTTCCGTCCTTCCGTAACAAATTTGGTTTCCGATCAATAACTTCAGTAATGTTTGACGGATTTTGATGAAATTTGATATGAAGGTACATGGTATCAAAATACAGGCTCAGTTCGATTTCGGAGTATGTAGGTCAAAGGTCAAAGGTCATAGCTCCTTAAATATGTGGGAAAAAAAACAAATCTGGTTTCTGATAGATAACTTTAGTAATGTTTGACGGATTTTAATGAAATTTGATATGAAGGTACATGGTATCAAAACACAGCCTAAGTTTGATTTCGGAGTATGTAGGTCAAAGGTCATAGTTCATTAAATATGCGAATCTGGTTTCCGATAGATAACTTTAGCAATGATTGACGGATTTTAATGAAATTTGATATGAAGGTTCATGGTATCAAAACACAGCGTAAGTTCGATTTCGGAGTTTGTAGGTCAAAGATCATAGCTCATTAAATATGCGAATCTGGTTTCCATTCGAAAATTTCAGTAATGCTTGTCTAATTTTAATGAAATTTAATATGAAGGTACATGGTATCAAATACAGCCTAAGTTCGATTTTGGAGTATGTAGGTCAAAGGTGAAAGGTCATAGCTCATTAAATATGCAATAAAATAATTAAATAACACCTAAGTATATATGTGAAAATGTGGTTAACTTCCTTGCCTAGTAATATAATAGTATAGTCTAATGAAGGTAACTTGTTCTGACGTATATAGGCCATTTGTACCCTGCCAGGAGATGCTACGCTTTGCGTTGACTTGTTCAATTACCATCTTGGTGATTTTCATCTTCACTATCAATAATTGAACTGTGGTTAATTTTGTATTGTTCACATCTTTTATTATTATTTCCTTTGCTTTTTAATTATGCTAACTATTACAGTCGGTTTATGTGCAATTCCTCTCAATTATATTATACATAGTTCAGCAATTCGGCTTTGATCGCAATCAGTGTGGTAACTACAGGACACAAGGATACATGCACCCCCCTTAGCGAGAGGTTAATAAAATAAAATGAAAGAAAAAGCAAGAAAAGTGAGAAGGGGACAGTTGGAGAAAATGGACGAGAAAAGAAGACGCCTGGACCAACTTCAGCATCTTCCCCAATAATTAGTAGCTAGGTGGTAGCCTTGTAAATTCGCATTTTCATATCCTGAGTAGGACCAGTGCCCCCCTAGCTCAACCCCTTCCATCATTCCAGTGCCGCCTCAATGGATGAACTCACGCTACGCTGGTCGTGATAAAATTTCATCAATTGGATTTGTATATCATTTGTATAAGCATGTTTTTGTTAACCTTTGATTAAATTTAATCGTATTTTCAAAAAAAAATTATGGGGGGTATGATCTTTTTGCTATTCAGGATGTAAATGGAACGCGAGTGAACGTCAGTGAGCCGTTTTGTCTTGAACATTCACCCAAGCCTTCTCACATCCAAGAATGTAATACTCAAGTATGTCCAGGAGCAGTATGGTTGATAGGTAATTGGAGTCAGGTGAGCTAACTAATACCACATCCATGTTTAACCACTTGACTGCGGACCACGTACATGTACGTGTTCTCGCTCTCGCAAGCCTGTGCTCGCCACGTACATGTACGTGATTAGAGCATTGCACTTTCAAGACCGTAGCACTGCATAATGCCTAGCCCTACTGTGTACTTAGCACTGCAATGCCGTTATACCGGTTTTGAACAGTAGCTGGCGCTCTTCCAAAAAAAATCCGGTATTTTTTTACAACTTTGTGTACAGTTATGTAAGCTGTGTGTTTGTACTGAGCAAAAAAACTTTCAAAATGGCGGCCCGCCT
Source organism: Mesocentrotus franciscanus (assembly GCA_037976565.1). Lineage (NCBI taxonomy): Eukaryota > Metazoa > Echinodermata > Echinoidea > Camarodonta > Strongylocentrotidae > Mesocentrotus > Mesocentrotus franciscanus. The sequence goes on from CP137670.1 coordinate 13,637,915, forward strand.
TTCACTTCGGAGTTCTAACATAATGGATGATACATTTGATGACAAAAGTGAAAGTGATTTCAGTGATTGTTCAGATATTTCAGAAGGCGAAGAAGAAGACTTTATGGATCAATGGAGTGATTTAGATAATAAAAGTGAAAGATCTGGTGATGAAAGTGATGTTGTAGTCCCACTAATGGATGTTAGTGCAAGTAGCACATTAGCACAGGGAGTATGAATGCATATTAAGCCAATAGCAGTCAAGTGGTTAAAGGAACATAAAACCTCCTAACCAATACCACAGTCATGTTTAAAGGAGACATTAGACCTCCTAACCTATACCACAGTCATGTTTGAAGGAGACATAGGACCTCGTAACCAATACCACAGTCATGTTTGAAGGAGACATAAGACCTCCTAACCAATACCACAGTCATGTTTGAAGGAGATATAAGACCTCCTAACCAATACCACAGTCATGTTTAAAGGAGACATAAGACCTAACCAATACTACAGTCATGTTTGAAGGAGACATAACACCTCCTGACCAATACCACAGTCATGTTTGAAGGAGACATAAGACCTAACCAATACCACAGTCATGTTTGAAGGAGACATAAGACCTCCTAACCAATACCACAGTCATGTTTGAAGGAGACATAAAACCTCCTGACCAATACCACAGTCATGTTTGAAGGAGACATAAGACCTAACCAATACCACAGTCATGTTTGAAGGAGACAGACCTCTTAACCAATATCACAGTCATGTTTGAAGGCCGAGACAGACCTCCTAACCAATACCACAGTCGTGTTTAAAGGAGACATAAGACCTCCTAACCAATAACACAGTCATGTTTGAAGGCCGAGACATAAGACATCCTAACCAGTACCACAGTCATGTTTGAAGGAGACATAAGAACTCCCAACCAATACCACAGTAATGTTTAAAGGAGACATAAGACCTCCTAACCTATACCACAGTCATGTTTAAAGGACACATAAGACCTAACCAATACCACAGTCATGTTTGAAGGAGACATAGACCTAACCAATACCACAGTCATGTTTAAATGAGACATAAGACCTCATTCATGGCATTCATTATATCCATTTGATAAAGCTTGTCTATAATACATCCATTCTTATAATTATTCTTTTTTTTTCAGGACTGACAAAAGATGGAAGGAGAGTTTAATTCAACCGCCAAATAAAGACATAAGACCTCCTGACCAATACCACAGTCATGTTTGAAGGAGACATAAGACCTCCTAACCAATACCACAGTCATGTTTGAAGGAGACATTAGACCTAACCAATACCACAGTCATGTTTGAAGGAGACATAAGACCTACTAACCAATACCACAGTCATGTTTGAAGGAGACATAAGACCTAACCAATACCACAGTCATGTTTGAAGGAGACATTAGACCTCCTAACCTATACCACAGCTATGTTTTAAGACCTCCTAACCAATACCACAGTCATGTTTGAAGGAGACATAAGAACTCCCAACCAATACCACAGTCATGTTTAAAGGAGACATACGACCTCCTAACCAATACCACAGTCATGTTTAAAGGAGACATATGACCTAACCAATACCACAGTCATGTTTGAAGGAGACAGACCTAACCAATACAACAGTCATGTTTGAAGGAGACATAAGACCTACTAACCAATGCCACAGTCATGTTTGAAGGAGACATAAGACCTAACCAATACCACAGTCATGTTTGAAGGAGACAGACCTCTTAACCAATACCACAGTTATGTTTGAAGGCCGAGACATAAGACCTCCTAACCAATACCACAGTCATGTTTAAAGGAGACATAAGACCTCCTAACCAATACCACAGTCATGTTTGAAGGACACATAAGACCTCCTAACCAATACCACAGTCATGTTTAAATGAGACATAAGACCTAGCCAATACCACAGTCATGTTTAAATGAGACATAAGACCTCCTAGCCAATACCACAGTCATGTTTGAAGGAGACATTAGACCTCCTAACCAAAACCACAGTCATGTTTAAAGGAGACATAAGACCTCCTTACCAATACCACAGTCCAGTTTGAAGGAGACATAAGACCTAACCAATACCACAGTCATGTTTGAAGGACACATAAGACCTAACCAATACCACAGTCATGTTTGAAGGAGACATAAGACCTAACCAATACCACAGTCATGTTTGAAGGAGACATAAGACCTCCAAACCAATACCACAGTCATGTTTAAAGGAGACATAAGACCTCCTTACCAATACCACAGTCATGTTTAAAGGATGATTTAAATTAATGAGACATAAGACCTCATTCATGGCATTCATTATATCCATTTGATAAAGCTTGTCTATAATACATCCATTCTCATAATTTTTTTTTTTTTTTCAGGACTGACAATAGATGGAAAGAGAGTTTAATCCAACCGCCAAATAAAGACATAAGACCTCCTAACCAATACCACAGTCATGTTTGAAGGAGACATAAGACCACCTAACCAATACCACAGTCATGTTTGAAGGAGACATTAGACCTCCTAACCAATACCACAGTCATTTTTGAAGGAGACATAAGACCTAACCAATACCACAGTCATGTTTGAAGGAGACATAAGACCTCCTAGCCAATACCACAGTCATGTTTGAAGGAGACATAAGACCTCCTAGCCAATACCACAGTCATGTTTGAAGGAGACATTAGACCTCGTAACCAATACCACAGTCATGTTTGAAGGAGACATAAGACCTCCTTACCAATACCACAGTCATGTTTGAAGGCCGAGACATAAGACCTCCTAACCAATACCACAGTCATGTTTAAAGGACACATAAGACCTAACCAATACCACAGTCATGTTTGAAGGAGACATAAGACCTCCTAACCAATACCACAGTCATGTTTGAAGGCCAAGACATAAGACATCCAAACCAAAACCACAGTCATGTTTGAATGAGACATAAGACCTCCTAACCAATACCACAGTCATGTTTAAAGGAGACATAATACCTAGCCAATACCACAGTCATGTTTGAAATGACATAAAACTCCTAACCAATACCACAGTCATGTTTGAAGGACACATAAGACCTCCTAACCAATACCACAGTCATGTTTAAATGAGACATAAGACCTCCTAGCCAATACCACAGTCATGTTTAAATGAGACATAAGACCTCCTAGCCAATACCACAGTCATGTTTGAAGGAGACATTAGACCTCCTAACCTATACCACAGCTATGTTTGAAGGAGACATAAGAACTCCCAACCAATACCACAGTCATGTTTAAAGGAGACATAAGACCTCCTAACCAATACCACAGTCATGTTTAAAGGAGACATAAGACCTAACCAATACCACAGTCATGTTTGAAGGAGACAGACCTAACCAATACAACAGTCATGTTTGAAGGAGACATAAGACCTCCTAACCAATACCACAGTCATGTTTGAAGGAGACATAAGACCTAACCAATACCACAGTCATGTTTGAAGGAGACAGACCTCTTAACCAATACCACAGTTATTTTTGAAGGGAGACATAAGACCTCCTAACCAATACCACAGTCATGTTTAAAGGAGACATAAGACCTCCTAACCAATACCACAGTCATGTTTAAATGAGACATAAGACCTAGCCAATACCACAGTCATGTTTAAATGAGACATAAGACCTCCTAGCCAATACCACAGTCATGTTTGAAGGAGACATAAGACCTCCTAACCAATACCACAGTCATGTTTAAAGGAGACATAAGACCTCCTTACCATTACCACAGTCATGTTTGAAGGAGACATAAGACCTAACCAATACCACAGTCATGTTTAAATGAGACATAAGACCTAGCCAATACCACAGTCATGTTTAAATGAGACATAAGACCTCCTAGCCAATACCACAGTCATGTTTGAAGGAGACATTAGACCTCCTAACCAAAACCACAGTCATGTTTAAAGGAGACATAAGACCTCCTTACCATTACCACAGTCAGTTTGAAGGAGACATAAGACCTAACCAATACCACAGTCATGTTTGAAGGACACATAAGACCTAACCAATACCACAGTCATGTTTGAAGGAGACATAAGACCTAACCAATACCACAGTCATGTTTGAAGGCCGAGACATAAGACCTCCAAACAAATACCACAGTCATGTTTAAAGGAGACATAAGACCTCCTTACCAATACCACAGTCATGTTTAAAGGATGATTTAAATTAATGAGACATAAGACCTCATTCATGGCATTCATTATATCCATTTGATAAAGCTTGTCTATAATACATCCATTCTTATAATTATTTTTTTTTTTTCAGGACTGACAATAGATGGAAAGAGAGTTTAATCCAACCGCCAAATAAAGACAAAAGACCTCCTGACCAATACCACAGTCATGTTTGAAGGAGACATGAGACCACCTAACCAATACCACAGTCATGTTTGAAGGAGACATTAGACCTCCTAACCAATACCACAGTCATTTTTGAAGGAGACATAAGACCTACTAACCAATACCACAGTCATGTTTGAAGGAGACATAAGACCTCCTAGCCAATACCACAGTCATGTTTGAAGGAGACATTAGACCTCATAACCAATACCACAGTCATGTTTGAAGGAGACATAAGACCTCCTTACCAATACCACAGTCATGTTTGAAGGCCGAGACATAAGACCTCCTAACCAATACCACAGTCATGTTTAAAGGAGACATGAGACCTCCTTACCAATACCACAGTCCAGTTTGAAGGAGACATAAGACCTAGCCAATACCACCGTCATGTTTGAAATGACATAAGAACTCCTAACCAATACCACAGTCATGTTTGAAGGACACATAAGACCTCCTAACCAATACCACAGTCATGTTTAAATGAGACATAAGACCTCCTAGCCAATACCACAGTCATGTTTAAATGAGACATAAGACCTCCTAACCAATACCACAGTCATGTTTAAAGGAGACATAAGACCTCCTTACCAATACCACAGTCATGTTTAAATGAGACATAAGACCTCCTAGCCAATACCACAGTCATGTTTAAATGAGACATAAGACCTCCTAGCCAATACCACAGTCATGTTTAAAGGAGACATAAGACCTAGCCAATACCACCGTCATGTTTGAAATGACATAAGAACTCCTAACCAATACCACAGTCATGTTTGAAGGACACATAAGACCTCCTAACCAATACCACAGTCATGTTTAAATGAGACATAAGACCTCCTAGCCAATACCACAGTCATGTTTAAATGAGACATAAGACCTCCTAGCCAATACCACAGTCATGTTTGAAGGAGACATTAGACCTCGTAACCAATACCACAGTCATGTTTGAAGGAGACATAAGACCTCCTACCCCATACCACAGTTATGTTTAAAGGAGACATAAGACCTCCTATATAAGTTGTTTTTGTATAAAAGAATCAAAATTAGAGGAACAGATACCAACAATAGAAAGAAAATAGAACCACCAATAAGAAAGTCATAATTTTTCTTTTTATGACATTAAAATGTTGTTATCTGTTTCTTCCTATGTATCCTCATAAAATTGATATTCTCATACCTTCCAGCGGCAGATCCTGGATACTGAGTAGGGGTGGGCAGTCCTACAATGTGGGGTTTAAAAATTCACTCTGTACTAAGGATATACCAAAGAGGGATTTCCGGTGGTGCACATGCCCAACACCCTCACCATCCCCATCCCCACCCCTCCTAGCCACCTCCCAACCACCGCAATCCATAACTGACTTTGCCCATGCTATACGTACATGTATCTGCTAGGAAAGAAACTGAGACAATGTCTTTGGAGTGGGATGTCAATTTCATTAACCTTCGTGTGAATAGAAATTCTCGACATTGGCGGTCTCGCAGGCTGTACCCATCTTACTCTACTGGTCTTTTCACTGCACAGTGTTAATTTTTACATCAGGTGTTAAACTTGGAGTTTGATCCTCTTAAGATGAAAAGAGAACTAGAGATATAAGACTAGAATATTTCCCAACACTTGTGTTCAAAGTTTATAGTTAAGAGGTAGAATTTTGAAAAAATTGATGCAAGCAGGCCTATATTACAGACATTAATGACTAGTTAATGTACATGTATTTGTTAAATTTCATATTTTCCCTTCGGATATCTTACAGTGTTCGATGACGTGTGATAACGACATCAAAGAGCGCTTCGTTGACTGTATCGAAGGATCCACCTTAGAGGTGATACCAACCATTGAGTGTGTCATAAAAGAAGGGTACAGATCTAATAATACCATGCCATGCTCTCAACCAGCATGCCCAACAATGTCAGGTAATAATGATCAACTGAAGTTTGTCACGATAATGAAAATATGATATTCAGATCCCACAATTACTCAAGGCCCCTAAAGGTATGCCATCAAAATTATATTATTATTAATCTTCTTTCTATGTCTGAATTTTCTTCTAATCTTGACCCTATAATTTGTCGCCAACTTCACAACCATGAATTATGAATAGCATTTTAAGATATGATAAAGGATCAGGCCTCCTATTATTCGCCCTTTTATACCCCTTTTCCTTGTCCAGCAAAATTTAACACACTGTGATGAAGATGAGCAGTGTAACCGCTAATACAATGCCATGCTAACATGGTTAATGAATCAAATTGAATCAACACTTGATTTTTTTTCCGATTCATTTGTGAATGATCATTTTGGATCCTTTCCTTCCCTTCTATTCCATTTATTTTGGGTGTGGTTTTTTGCGCCCCCTCCAAGTGCCGCCCGAGGCACATGCCCCTCTGCTGTCACTAGATACACCACTGGTATTATATTACCCATTAAACAGTCTCCTTCCTCTCACTTATTTCATCCTTGATCAACAACTCCTCTCCAGTCTCAGCCATAGTGTGTGCAATATCCTGGTTTAGCTTCTCTTGCCTATTTTTAATATAGTTTGCTTTTTTTTTCTTTTACATCTTTTACAACTACAGCCATAACAGACTCATCTCATGGAGGGTTTCCACCGTCCGCTCTATTCCAAATAATGCACGTGAATGAAAACAATCTTAGCCTATTAATTAGTCTTATAATCGGTGTTTCAGTTGCGTGTTGCATAATTACAATATGATATAAGTAAGGTAAAAATAGATAAGATATGAGTTGACAAGTATGAAGTATATTTAAGTACAACACTGCGTTTAAAGATTTGGAAGAAGAAACAACATTACAGAAAAGAGGTGTTTTTAACTGTTTAAATGCTTAATGTGACTGTTCTGCTCTATAACACAGGGGGCAGCAGACGACATCAAATGAAAAACAAAACATATTGAAGGGAAATGATAATAAAAATCATCAAAATTAATGTTTGAAAGTAATATCCAAAAGTAGTGAAATACAAAATTTGTAGTTGCTTTCAACGAATGATAAGCAATTTAGATAGAGCTGAATTTGCAGAAAATTTTGAATAATATTCTCAAAGATGCAATAAAAGATTTAACAGTTTGAAGTATTATCTATTTATACATGTTTTATTGCTTATTTCTGATGTCTTTAGACGTGTGCTTGCATTACGAAATTGGGGGAATTTGATTCATGTAATGCAGAAAAACAAGATGACCCAATATTCATAAACTAACTGAACTTCTTCCATCCACCCTTTTTTCCCATTCGCTCTATCTCTCTCTCTCTCCCCTATCTCTCTCTCTCTCTCCCTATATCTCTCTCTCTCCCTATATCTCTCTCTCTCCCTATCTCTTCTCTCTCTCCCCCTATCTCTCTCTCCCCCTCTCTCTCTCTCCCTATCTCTCTCTCCCTCTCTCTCTCCCTATCTCTCTCTCTCCCTATCTCTTCTCTCTCTCTTTCTCCCTATCTCTCTCTCTCCCTATATCTCTCTCTCCCTATATCTCTCTCTCTCCCCCTCTCTCTCTCTCCCTATCTCTCTCTCCCCCTCTCTCTCTCTCTATCTCTCTCTCCCCTATCTCTCTCTCCCCCTCTCTCTCTCTCCCTATCTCTCTCTCCCCCTCTCTCTCCCTATCTCTCTCTCCCCTCTCTCTCTCCCTATCTCTCCCCTCTCTCTCTCCCTATCTCTCTCTCTCCCTATCTCTCTCTCTCCCTATCTCTTCTCTCTCTTTCTCTCTCCCTATCTCTCTCTCACCTATCTCTTCTCTCTCTCCCTCTCTCTCTCCCTATCTCTCTTTCCCCATTCTTTCTCTCTCTGTCTCTCTTTCTGTTTGTCTGTCTCCTCCCTAGCTCTTTCTGTGTTTCTTCTTGTCTCACTGTTGTTTACAGCACTCTACTGGGCTTATCTATATCACACTGCTTATCATTTCATAGCTCCAGTATGTTTTCTTCACATACACCGTACCACATACAGTCTTTTGGTTAATCAATAAGTAACAACCTTGAACATTAAAATATAAGTGAATGAAAGTTTATTCAAAATAATTCATTCACACCATTTTACACAATAAGTTTGTGTACAAAACAGTGACAGTATATAAATGTTTAGATTGCGCACATATCTACATGGCATCAACCTATTTTCTGACAATACGAAAAACAAGGAAATCTAAAGAAGAAAAATTGAAATTTTCTTCCACAAATCAAAAGAGAAAGGGAAAGCAGTGTGTTTTTACCTTCTACACTTCCTTGCTGTTTGATCTCCACTTTACAAAGAACATGAATTGTATAATGAAAACATCTGATACAATAATACAAACTTAATGTAAATGAGATAAAGGTAGAAGCAATATATTCCCCAAACATAAAGTGTAATACAGAGTAATCCGCTATAAAAACACACATCCATGATTACTGTATGCTTCTACATTTGGAAGCTTTCCCTAAACACACTTCCCCATGAACGTGCTTCATAGGCCTCTTGTTTTGAGAAATAAATTGGTTGAAGGATTATAGATCATCAACCTGTATTCTACCTTCATAACAAAAGTTCTGTTTGGTGGAAATGGAATGGCAAAAAGAGAATCATTAAAATCTACATAATGTATTCAAATAAAAAAAATGCTGGTAAGGGTTTTGCCTAGCATTACAGCATAATACCTTACGACTCGCACATGTGACGTTAACATTACTTATGCATTAAGGTTGAAATATGAAATGGTTTTAAAGAGTAACGATGTGATCAAACAAAACAAGCAAATGATACATGTACGCCAGTAACCAAATAAACGTGTTTCAACTGGAAACTAAATCAAATATCTAAAGTGAACTAAACCACGATCCCTTAGAAATAAGACCATGGGGGTGTTTCACAAAGATCCTAAGTTGAACTTATCTCTGAGTTGGACTTAACAATTATGGAAAGCCATTAGCATCTTTGAAAATATTTTGTAAAAGTTATTTTAAAAGGCATAAAATGTTGATTCAAGTCATTCATATTTTCTATAATCAAGGAGATTTCATGTTCTTGATGTGGGATTTATGGAAAGTCTAAAATACTTGAAATTTTGCTTTTGAATATATTTTATTTTAAGGCTACAAATAGCTCTCCATAATGTTTAAGTCCAACTTAGAGTTAAGTTCAACTTAGGATCTTTGTGAAACACACCCACATGTGTGACAAATCAAGAGAAGATGGAGTTCTGGTAAAGGTGATAAATGCTATTTCTCGTTCAAGAAGTGTCCAAAACTTGAATTTGTGCCAGGAGATCAATTTACATGTGCATGCATGCAGCACTATGACACAGAGTAATATAATGTTATGCATTTGATGTAAAACAATTTAAAAAAGAAAGAAATAAAAGAATTAGAATGTGAATATATAGGACAATAATGCACTACTAATGATGAGTGAACTTGTATGTTGCAGGAAACAGGTAAACCCACGACTAGAACCAGATATTCATTGCCGAAAGAATGGGGCATTTACATTATAAACTGTTTTGTAATGTACCTTGGTAATCGGCAATCTTGCTCATTCAGTAAAACAACAACTCTAGACACATTTTGCTCTGGAAAGCTACAAAAGTGCTCTGGTTAAAAACAGTGAAATACATAAAGACCTCTGTGATGAAATCTCAATAAAACACTATTGCAAATTCAATACGAGCTTCAAAATGCAAAAATTAAGTTTTTTGTTTACTTTACTCCTCGCCATTTATTCAATTGTACTACAGTTCTGTAGGAAGTATACTCGTTACTTCATTTTGTAAATGTCCTAAAGCTACCCCCAGAAGTATGACTAAGCATACCTACGCTATATGTATGTACGTATACCTGTTTAGGCCATATCATAGATTGACTATGCGGCCAACGTTTGCCTTTGAAAAGTTTAGCAATAATCTGCACAGACGGGGAGGTGCATGTGACATGGACGTGACAAAAAAATTGGTACTTCCTTTTTATCTTTGACGACCCTAAACTGTACCAGAGAGATTTAACAAAAGAAGAAAACAGAAAGAAAAGAAAATGGAGACATCCATGAGTGGAATGTAGATTTTTTATACACTGTACCAGGCGCGGATCCAGGATTTCTTAGGGGGGGGGAGAGGCCCAAATTTGAAATTATGCGAGCCAAATATTGGTACGTAATGGTGACCAGCAGTGGCGTAATGAGCAAACAATTTTTTTGGGGGCGGACAAAAATCTGCATCTCCCACTCTTACCTCCAGACCCGCTGAACGTTTTTCAAAGTGGGTGGGGGCCGGAGGCTGAAGTATTTGTGATCAGGTAGAGGGTAGCGCAAATTGGCGTGGGGTCTAGGGGCAGAGGCCCTGGCAGGGGGTATGGCATTTAATTACAGTCAGATGGGCATATTTTGATACCTTATTGATGACACTGGCAGGTCACTCATTGGCGTGGGGTCCAGGGGGCTGAGCCCCCTTAAACTCAGGGATTTGAGGCATTTTATAGCGGTCAGATAGGCATTCAGGGGCCTGCTTTAGACCACCTGGTGGGGCCGAGGGGCGTAGCCCCCAGAAGCTTAGGGGTTTTAGACACTTAATTACGGTCAGATGAGCATATTTAGATACCTTATTTGTGACACTCGCAGGTCACTAATTGGCGTGGGGTCCAGGGGGTGGAGCCCCCGGAAGCTCAGGGTTTTTAGGCAATAAATTACGGTCTTATGAGCATCCAGGGGCCCGCCTTAGGGCCATTGGTTGGCTCCAGGGGGCAGAGCCGCCGGAAGCTCAGTGGTTTTAGCCGTGTAATTACTGTCAGATGAGCATATTTAGATACACCTTATTTGTGACACTGGCAGGTCACTAATTGGTGTGGGGTCCAGGGGGCGAAGCCCCCGGAAGCTCAAGGGTTTTAGGCATTAAATTACGGTCAGGTGAGTATCCAGGGGCCCGCCTTGGGGCCCTTGGTTAAGTCCAGGGGGCAGAGCCCCCGGAAGCACGGGGGTTTTAGGCGGAAAATTATGTCATTTCAGCAAATTTCGCTTTCCCTTTTCTCTCTTTTAGGTTTGCTGGGGGCAAGGGCCTTCCCCGATCCACACGTTGTTGGCGGGATTAATCGCAACTGATTTTCCACCTTTTCTTTTCTTCTTTCCCTTTCCTTCCTTCTCTCTTATTTTTGTTGAGGGGTGTGGGAAGTAACAGCCTGGGAGGCAAGGCCCTTTCGGCCCCTCCCCCGATCTCCTTCTTTTCCCCTTTTTCGTTTCTTCTTCCTTCTTTCCCTTCTTTTCCTTCTCTCTCTTTAATTCTCTCTTTTTTTTTGCTTTTTTTTGCTGGGGAAGCCCGCTCGGTCTCCGCCCTGGATTTGCGCCTGCACTGTACTTTGATATACACCAGAGGTCTGGATATTGGTAATTTTTTTGTCCAATTGGTGCATTTATAGTGATGATCTGGCATAGTCCTTCATAATGAGTATAGGAGCTGAAACCTATCTTCTACTTGAAATTTTTCTTAGTTTTAGTCATTTTCAAAAGTATCAAGCCTTATTTTTTATTGTGTGTGTGCGCACGCGCGTGTGTGTGTGTGGGGGGGGGGGTACATTATTTCATCCAGTGAAACACGTAGAAGCAATCTTAATACATGTACATAGAATATTAAGATTGTAGCATATAAGCGTTCAGTAGTATATGACGTTTGTTAAAACTAAAACTGTTAAGATGATTCCTGGCCGTTACACGGCAATCTCTTAAAATCATAGAGATGGTTTAGATATGGATATAATCTTGCACAGTTTAATAGTCGTAATTAAAGAATATAAGAATACAAGATTTCACCTCACTCACATAAGGTCAAATAGCTTAAATATCCAAGTGCTGCCATGACAAATGTATATATATATAATAAATATCTATAAAGATAAGTGTCCCTCTGTATCTTTAATCATGCTATACATAGTTATTATTCCATAATTCCTGCAATTGTATTCATAATCAAATTAAACATTTCTTTTATTTGGCACAAATACTTGCAATGGTATAACCTCCAACACTGTGTTATATACAAACACCACCCAAAGTTCTGGTGGATCCAAAGTCTCGACGTTCCGTCTGTGGTGAATTGCGCTACAAAATACAATGTCAACATTTAACTTGGCAAACCTATTGTCAAGAATTCCAAATGTCCTTGGTTACTTCCATACCTGCTAAATCTGGCTTTTGTGTGCTTATAAAGCTCTTAGATATTTGTTGTTCTACTACCTGCCTGTCATATTAAACTTATGAATGGCAAAACCACCAACCGAATCTTCCATTAAGTGAACGAAAAATGTAATGCTCACTTGAGTTCAACCGTGAGGTGAGTGACAAAGCATTTTGTCTTGCTCTGAAATTCCGTTACTTGTGTTGCTGACACGAAATATCCTTTGTGCATCGACCATAGAAAGCAGCACGTGTATGAATTATAATATTGTCCAGGGGGTAATTTTCTTAAAGGGGTGATATTCGGGGGGTAATTGGCCGTCGGGGCAATTGTCCCAAGGCAATAATTATCCTGGGGTGGTTGTCTAGGGGTTATTGTCCTAAAGGGGTTATTGTCCTAAAAGGGTATTTGTCCTCGGTGGTTCATTGTCCCGCTGGTAATTGCCCGAGGTGATTGTCAAGGGGGTAATTGTCCGAAACGACCATCATGGTATATACATTTGGTGTAATATCATTTCTCAATTTTGAGTTCACATTTTTGTGTGCATTGGTCTGCACATAATGTTGAATGACCATCAGGGTATTTCGATCTGGTATAATATCGTATCTCAATGTTGATTTTAGATTTGTGTGCATAAATCTTCACCTGTTGAATACCAGCTGTAGTTAGATCTCGTATAATATGATATCTCAATCTGGAGTTTATTAGATTTTGGTTCATTAATTAGTCTTGACATGATGTCGTATGTTTAATGTATATTTCATAATATTACCCAACAATGTGCATATTAAGTCTGCACATTGTAATGATGAATGTATAATTAATATCATATCATTTTTTTTTTTAAATTTAATTTGTGTGTATAAGTTTGCACATTTTAATAGTAAAAGCCTAATGTATACAAATTTCATCTTATATCATATATCGATGTTGAGTTAATGTTAGAAATACATGTATACATGTATGTATGTGTACATATAGAGGGGTAAGCCCCCAGCAAACCTCCCCCCATACATTCATATACATGCAGTCATCAATGAACAGCTTGATAAACTTTGAGGAAAGTGTGCGGTGCCATTTAGAATCAAGTAGAATTTCTTTGCATGAAGTAAATCTTAAACTAAAGTCCTAATAATCACAAAGTGCTATTTCCAGCTCAATACTAACCTCTATCTGATGGGAATCACGGGATAACCAGGCTTTTCAAAGATACCAAAATCAAGTTTGATCATATACTAACAAGGGAGATTTACAAGAAAAGATTATGATATTTTTTGTTATTATCAAACAGTCTTGGCTTCTCTCAAATCCCTTGTTTAAGGTATTCCTTGTCGTTGCGTGATTCAAAATGGACAACGTTTACCTGGGATGATACCTTTTTCTTAGGAAAGTATACTGTCAATATCTTTGGTAGTTATCAGCATGGCTTTCTTTTCTTACAATTACTGAATCTTTGAGGTAAGTAAACCTCCGAGCTCTCTTGTACTCTTCGAGACAAATACCTTATGTACCTTACGCACCACAAGCATGTGAAATGGTGCATTTGACAAGTGGGAAATTAATTGTTATAGACAAGAAGGCAGCAGGCTATTAGAGATATTTCAAGGTTACCATGTGGATTGAAACAAGGTCCCGTGAAAACATTCGATCACTTTAAACAACGAAGATCTGAAGCATGCAACATAATTTACCTTATACACGGATTTAAAGACCAAGGTAACACACGCATATTGCCTGACCCACATTCGGTTAACCAGCCTAGTTTGGTACAATATTTTGACGACACTTTTAAAGAAACACTGGTGCTCAGTCGTCTGTGTCAGGAAAAAAATGAATAGGGTATATTAGACAAAAAACAAGTTACTCTTAATATGATGGAATAGATTTCAAGGTCACATTAATTGTTACGTTTTAATTATGAGCTACCAAATTTGGGTATCATTTATACTTGATACGCACTGTCTAGAGAGAGATCACACTTTGAAGAAATACATTTTATGCCAACTTTTTAAAAATTAAATATACAAATAAATATCTTACACTTTTTCCAAAGTACTTAAATTGATTTTTACCGTTGACTGCATACATACTAGCCTAATGCTCGTATAAACGTAGTGGTGGTGGAGAGGGTGGAAACTGGACGTGACATGTTGTCAAATCACATTCCTGAGTAATTCTCTTAACACACATTTAAGTAAAATACCATAGTGTTAATGTTTTAAAAACAAATTACTTAAACCGTGATTGGCCTAATAATGGAATGTATGTAAAGCTTTTGAACCTCTGATTTTCTGGAAATATAACAATTAAAAACCTATATATGTTTGAAATTTATTATATGTCTGGGATGTATAAACTGGGTGTATAAAGGAGAAAACTAACTTGTCTGTTCTCATGAGTAGAAAAGTTTACTGGATTGGGTGAAGTTTTAACAATTTGAGGACAATGTATATAAAAAACAATGTATATATATATAAACTGTTAGGCCAAAGCCTATACATGTTTATTAATAAAATATTTCAATTAGGAAAATCCTCCCTCAAAGTTATAGAAAAAATTGTTAAAACAGTGTAAATACGAATCTTTGAGAGTTTCTATTCACTATTACCGGTTTCAAATTTATTTCGTCAGATATTAAATTAAACAAATAACATGTATATATAATAATCAAATCAGTTGAAATACCAAAATCCTTGAGCGTTTCAATTCACTGAAACCGGTTTCAATTTACATGCATTTCGTCTGCTCCAGAAGAGCAGTTGAACCCTCCTTCCACCATGCGGCCTGACAGACTTTGTGCGCATAACCATGGCAATTGTGACGACCGTACGTTTAACCCATAATAACTTTATGACATCAATAACACATTTCAACACAGAAGGTCTACAAGCGCCACTTCGAGATCCAATATTTAAGGTAGGCAAAATGCTACAGGAACGTTTAGGACTAAGTAATGTGGATTTTTTAAAAACACATTCTAGTTAATGTTGTTGTTATTATTATTGTTGTTATTGTTGTCGTTTTTTGTGCATTTCTTGTCATCAAAACTATATTAAGTTTTATTGCTTCCTGCTTTACAACACACGTAGTAGGCTTATTATACTCCGAGTGCAAGATATAACACTGTATGTCGATCTGCTACAGTAGGTTTATCTCCGTGTATGTATTTTGGCCGTGCGACGAGCCTCTTTTTCGTTCAATTTCGTTAACAGTTTGCCGTGATTTGTTTACATATTTTCACAAATAGGCTAAAATATAATTATATAGACTAACAAACAGCGTAATTTCGAATGTCATTTCCACACGCCTCCGTAAAATTCTACGATCCGTTTGCTTTAATTGCACCCACGTAGTGATAATCACCCGTCTGCTACAGTACAGTAGGCCTATTTCCGTGTTTGTATTTTAGCCGTTGGCCGAGTCTCTTTTTCGTTCAATTTCGTTAACAGTTTGCCGTGATTTTGTTTTCATTATTTTCAAAAATAGGCTAAAATATAAATATTGACTTGTTACCATGTTCAAATGTTGCACATTAACAACCAACGCCATTTTGAATGACATTTCCACACGCCTCGGTACAATTCTACGAGCCGCTTTGCACCCACGTAGTGATACGTCCGCGCTGAACGCGATGCACACGAGCTACAAGCACAACAGCCCCGAATCGAACGAGCGCGATACCCCGGTTGGGACTGCAAAACTTATAAAGAGAATATCTGTATATCTACAATGATATACCCGTC
Source organism: Mesocentrotus franciscanus (assembly GCA_037976565.1). Taxonomy (NCBI): domain Eukaryota; kingdom Metazoa; phylum Echinodermata; class Echinoidea; order Camarodonta; family Strongylocentrotidae; genus Mesocentrotus; species Mesocentrotus franciscanus. Next base: position 13,654,181 of record CP137670.1, read on the forward strand.
TAAGTAACCTACCCCCGAAACAGTCCTGATAATGTATGAATATTCCAGATTATCCTCAAGATAGTCCAAATAGCTTAAGGGATACAGTGTGTTTTTCAAACTAAAATGGCAAGCAGAAGTGTGCTTAAGTTTCGAGCTTATAACTAGCTATATGTTACCTGTATACAAGGATTGTGCGAAGTATGACAGTACGTACGTAAGAATAATAAAATATCGCCATTGACCTTGACGAACTGAAAAAAAACTTGTTATCAATCAAAAGGCATTGTGTACCAAAATTGGTAGTTGTACATGAAGCTACATATCAGTTTGGACAAAATATATCCCTAATCGTCTTCTTGTACATACCAAATTTGTTCATAAGCAGAATGTTTGTCATTGGCCCACTAGTTCCATTCCCACACCATTGATGTGTTGTAGACAAGGTGGGGGTAGTGTAAATGATGAGTTTATAAATATAACGAGTGATTAACCCCTTGTATAACTTCTATCAATACATTTGTATGATACATAAATGCATGTAAACATATAATGTATTTATTGGGCTTTTGTAAATTATCTATGGATTTAATAATATAATAAATAAGCAGTTTTCGTAATTTAACCAAATGTTGCGCATATGCCTTTGTGTAGCCCCTAGTTACAAATAGTTATCATTATGTTATGAATAAATGTATCTCAATAGTCAGATTTCATTCAAATTGCATTCATTAGTTATTGGTAGGTCGAACAAACATTATGGCTTGCACGACCTATCAACATGTTATATATACTATTCTGATTTTCGAAATCCAATCATTCGCAATCCCTGATAGCAGAGCGACGTCTTAAAGACGTCATATTTACGTCTTGTACTACGTCTTTAAGACGACATAACATGACGTAAAAAAGACGTAAACTTGCACCCGCGTACGTCGTCTTCAGGACGACATATTTTGACGTGATTTTTACGTCTTATTCGTCAAAGAAAGACGTCTTTAAGACGTCAACTTGTACCATAGGAAGACGTCATATGGACGTCATATTTACGTCTTTTAGTTAAAGAAAGACGTCTTTAAGACGACATAACTTTACGTCAAAAGACGTAAACTTGCACCCGCGTACGTCGTCGTGAGGACGTCATATTTTGACGTGATTTTTACGTCTTATTAGTTAAAGATAGACGTCTTTAAGACGTCAACTTGTACCATAGGAAGACGTCATATGGACGTCATATTTACGTCTTTAGTTAACGAAAGACGTCTTTAAGACGACATAACTTTACGTCAAAAAGACGTAAACTTGCACCCACATACGTCGTCGTGAGGACGTCATATTTTGACGTGATTTTTACGTCTTATTAGTTAAAGAAAGACGTCTTCAAGACGTCAATTTTTACCCAAGAAAGACGTCTTACAGACTTCGTGTTTACATTGTATGGACATCAAATTTTGACGTGATATTTACATCTTATTGATAAAGAATAGACGCCTTCAAGACGGTAACTTGTATCAAAGGTAGACGTCGTACTGACGTCATATATTAATCTGATTTTTACGTCTTACTGGTAAAAAAACGTCTTTAAGACGTTAAATTGTAAAAAGGAAGTCGTCATACAGATGTCATATATTTATGTAGTTTTACATCTTTTAAGTAAAAATTACGTCTTAAAAGCATAAACTTGTATCAATAGTTTACATTGTACGGACTTGAATCTTTACACAATTTGTCCATCCTATTGGTTAAAAGGACATCTTCAAGACGTAAATTTGTAGCAACGGAAGACATAAGGACACCAATTCGATGTACTTTTTATCCTTACATGAGCTTTACGTCTTTTTGTCCTCTAAATGACATCTATATGACCACCTGATCAAGGAAGAAAGTGTACAAATCACTCATTCTGAGCAATCACACGGTACAATCAAAGCAACAAATATTGCATCACATACGGTAATATATACATGCCAGACAGAAAGTAATTTTCATATTTTTAATGTACATGTAAATGGTGTGAAGAAGGATAACACAAAACTATAAAATACTTATTTCTATACCTTCTTTTTCTAACTTGCCTTCTATACGTACAGTGTCTTTCCATCCCCATCCTAATCTCATAATTGATTTTAATAAAGTTAACAGGCCATCACAAAGATATCTGTTTTGTCATAAAATGTGCTACTTTTTAAAGATAAACATTACAATTAAAGAACGGTTTTCATTTGCTTTCAAATTAAATTCACTTATCAGTACAAGAAACCATGACATATTATATTGCATAATTGGTTAAACTTATAAGTCTTGCGGTTGTGAGAAGCAGGTTAGCAGCATAGAGACTAGGTAAAGCTATACTGATACCCGCAGTTTTTAGTAGATAAGCAAACATCACACTGGGGAAGCTCCTCACATTCAGCAAAACAGAATAGTGGAAAGCAGGGCATTCATCAGCATAGCTCTACCTCGTCTCCATGCTGCAAACCCGCTCCTCACAACCACAAGACTGTAATGCAGATAAAGAGTATCAGATAAAACAAAATGTTGTTGGAAACAAGTCTTACCAGAGAGTCAAGACAAATGGCTATATGTCAACAGAAGTAATTGCATTATTAGCAGCACATAATACATCAAGTAAACACAGATGCTCATTCAATATAGAATTTCTGAGCGTGAAAGATAAATTCTTGTTACATACAAGGGAATCTCTAAGTTTATGGCAATAATTCATATTCACAGTTTTAAAAGGCACATGCAAATGAAGTATAAAACTATACAATCTATATCACACATAAGAGAAAAATGGCACAAATGATAAACACATGGCTTAGCTTAGTTATCTCTTACACTCAAAAGAAACAAGTTGGCAGCAAGGAAAACAGGGAGAGCTATGCTGATACCTGCAGAGTTTTCTGATGATGGTTGCTTGCCCGTTGAAACCACGATGTTCGCATTTGGCGATACAGCATATTGGAAAACTGTGCAGAAATTAGCTCAACTGTACCTATTCTCTGTGCTAGAAACCTGCTTCTTACGGGCACATGACTTAAATATAAGAAAAGGCATTACTGGCAGTGGCAACTTTCATTCTTATAAATATCATCAAAGATTTTGTTTGCGAATACAGAAGCTGAAGTATAAAAACACAATTTTGATCAGATTAAACATTCCTGCCAGTACGACTGGCTCAATTGGGCAATTCAAGATGACTGTGCAATAATGATGCAGAAGATATTTCCAACTTTAAGATAAAATAGCAAGCATGATGAAACAGTTTAGCACAAACAGATATATTCCATTGCTTATGTCACAACATTCATTTGGCAAGTTTGAAACTCCTGGGGTATTTTCACAAAGAATTAAAATTTAACTTAGATTCAATATAGGTAAGCCGTATTGTGCTTTCAAAATCACAGGTACAATCCAACAATTTTATACTTTTAACTACCAAAAATTCTCAAACCACAAAGATATTTATGGTTTTCTTAGAAGGCGCCACAGTGTGACACCCTTTAAAGACACATAGAAGTCAGCTCTCATGGGGAATTCGACACCGTTCGGTGTTTACCCAATAACAGGTGTTGTCAATCACCAGGGTTAGCCTTCAGTTTTATGACCATTCGACCTTATGTAATGCTTTGCTTTTCCCTCACCCGATCCGAAGCGGGATCCGAAGCTAGACTCTCCGAGAGATTAGGAGGTAATTCTTGACTGGCCTACGGGTTTGCTGTGTGCAGATTTGTACTCCCATTAATGTTATTTCCACCAAGTCTGGTGTCAGCGAATTATGGCCTTCTGCACATGGAAACTGACGATCCACTCACTTTAACAGTTGATTCTCCCAATAAATTTTTGAATTTTCCCCAACCGTTTTCCATCGTTCGTTCGTACGAAGAATATCAAGGAGTACATCATGATAGGAAGATCCTTATTTATCCAACTGATTGTCTCATCATCGAGCTCCCGAAGTCCAGAAGCACCGTGAGGGGATTTGTAGATAGGACAAGCATCGATGACATGATCCATAGTTTGGATCTCTCCACAGGCACAGTTTGGCGATGGATCAGCTCCAATTTTATGCAGGAAGTATTGTGTACGGCCAACTCCAATTCTGATACGGTTGAGGTTGACCCAGCTTTTCTTGAGAGGTCGCTGCCACTTGGTTTTGCACAGGGCTCTGGGATGAACTCCTTCAAGTTGGTAGTAGACGAATTCCACTGGTCTGACCAGCGTTTTGCTTTCCAGGTGGGTAAGGTGGAGGGGGGCTTCTCAAACGGCAGCTCAGCAGCCTGTGTTGCAAAGTGTCTTCTAGGGAGACGCTGTCCTTCAAAGGCAGAGGGGCAGGAACAAGGCATTTATCTCTGTCATGCTTTTGGGCAAGCTTAGTGTACTGCGCATCTCGTCTGAGCTGAAAATAAGATATAAAACAGGCCTTTAAAAACTTTCAACACTTAAATGTTTGGAAAAGGTATATAGAGCCAATTCTTTGCTTTGTGATGATTTACATTCACCTAAAATTAAATTAAATTATAATAATATAATTGGGAGAATTAAGGAATTGACCACATCAGTTTTTCCCAATTGTTATCATTAATAATGGTCTTTTCACTCGAACTTTCATATTATCTTTAATTGTACATCTAACATTGAAGTCAATACCTTAGCACCATTATCTCTCATCTGAACAATGTAACTAAGTCCCTTTATGGCTCGTTCAGATATGATGCTGCAAAACATTCAAAACCGCAGAGTATTTTTAATGTTGACATAAAGTTCAATATGCTTTACATTTCTGTATATTATAAAACAAAGCTCACTGAATACGCGCAGTCCAAAACATACTTCACTTTACACATAAACCAAATCTGCATCATTTTTTAAAATTTGTTGGCGGTTCACGTGCCGTACCTGAGCAAGTCTTAATTGCTTAAGAATGGAATCGATTTGTATTGCATTTACCTCACTCAATTTTCTCTATTACCAACTTATATCATACACAGGTTTTAGGAACCGATACAAAGGGGTGGGGGGTGAGCATGAGACAGAGCATATCAAGTGTACGACATAAGTATATGAAACAGGTCAACTTCATAAATAGTAATTACAAATATACGCAAAATACTGATTTTTTTACCCAAATCATTATGTCAGTTTGTAAACCCTGTAATTCGTTAAAATTGCAAGTGACATGATTCAGTTCTACAGCTTTGCCATTCAGGTTTGTGGCTACACCTCACCCCGCCCCATCCCCTCCCCCAATCTCTCTCTCTATAATCAATGGAGGAAAAAATAACCTGAAATATTTCTTGCAGTTATGCTATCGGGTGAGTGTAGACATCATTTTGGAAATATTCCTCTTCAGCTTGGACTCACGGTTTAGCTTTTGGGTGGAATCTCCTGTATTATGCACTGCTTTCAGATCCCGGGTACATAGGCGCAAAGAATTCTAATGGATGAAGAAAGCAAAAAGAAAGGAATACAATTAAGAAAAAACTGTTATATATTTTAAAACTGAAATGTAAACAATTAATTAAATGAATTCTGCCAGAAAATTACTGCTTGGTAAGATTTATCAGAAATAATTTCTCATTGCTCACAAACATAATGTAAACACACCTTTGGATTTTAAACTTTTGTTGGCAATGCAAAACGTGATTCAGGATTGTTTTTGTAAATTATCAATACAATTCTAGTTTGCTGATGAGGGTAGAATAAAAGCTCCTTGACCTATGCTGAAGGGGAAATAAAAATGTTTGAAACTCGCAAAATATGGTCGGTTATTGCAACATACCTGCAGGTTTTAGTGATCTGAAATTAATTGAATTATATATACCGGTATATATAGTCAAACCTGCTTTAGTGACCACCTGTCTACAAGGACCACATTTTTGTTTCCCTTGAAAATGGTTTCTCATTGAAAAATGTACTAAAGGAACCTGTCTACAAAGACCACCTGTCTACAAAGACCACTTTTTGTGTTTCCCTTGGGCGGTCGCTATAGACAGGTTTGACTGTATATTTGAAACTACCGGTAAGGAAAAATACGCCTTTCGAGTGAAATGATCAATTCTGTAGTGTCTAATTAGTCGGTGATCATGCACAATATGACAAAAATGTACAAAAATAATACAAGTACATGTACACATTTACCGATAATGGCTTCGACTTTTTCATGAGGCTGCTGATCCTTAAGGAACATCCAGAAGGCTGAGAGAAAGTAGCATTTTCTGCATGGTACGTCTCACGTCAATCCAATCTATTGTGGCCACAATGTGCTTTGAATCCACTGCTTTGACGAAAGATGTTAAAAAGATGCCTACAATTAATGAGAAAATAAATAACGTTAAAACAAAATGAATGGTTGATAATGTATGCATGTGCAACACATGTATAGGCCTACTACAAACTTCTTTGTACAGCCTGTGGGGAAAGAATTTTGTTTACCATTTACGGGTGTAACCGATTATTTCCAGATAAAGGCTTGTGTTTACGGTAGCCTATAGGAACACACCATGAATTGATTAGAATTTATACCATTAAAACAATTTATGGTAACACAAATTTGTGCACGTCTTCAAAGGTGAAGTTTTTTCTGATACATTTGCTGTCTAAAGACTAAACTCTGTAGAAACGACTTGTTTAAGGTTATATGTATGTGACACAAGTCACAATGCTTTATTCCTCTGCGCATCGCACTCACAAAGCTCAATTTCCAGACATCTGGGCCCAGTCTTATAAAAATTGCAATTAATTCAAATCATTTAGCTGCGCAAATAACCAATTCTTTTTATTTTTTAAAATAATAAAGCACTAAATTCTCAAAACTGACATTACTCACAGCAGATGTGAGGCAGGCGTACGGTAGGCGTACGGTATGCCATTGTATTGTGCAGCAGTTTGCCGTGAATCACGTGAGAAAGTGTATATTTTAAGCCTTCATTTTTAGGAAAAATAATCCAAAAAGATAAGAAAATTGACACGAAAGGGGTAAGAAACATAACTACTTTTAAATCATGACCATTATTTGAACAATTGATGAAGATTTAGTTGATTTTGGGTTATGTTTTAGTAGGGTATCTCCACGCCGTTAGGGTTAGGGTTTTTAAAAAATGGATACGAAACTACACTAATAATAATAATTATATTTGCTTATATAGCGCCTAACACTTACTTTATCAGAAGTCTCTAAGTTACTTAGTAAGCGCTCTACAATAATGCAACATAATTACCCTGGCTTTAGCAGAGCAGTTGTCACGTGCTCTGCACTTCACCTGGGTGGAGTGTGGCAAATGTAGATCAATGTCTTGCCAAAGGACATTAGTGCCGCGGCGGGACTCGAACCGCGGACCAGTTGTGATCGACAGTCCGGCGACGTGTCCACTCGACCACGACACCTCTACATCAATTACACTAGCGCCCAGAATTGTTTGCAGAGCAGACCCTATGGTCGGCTTCTGTTTCTAAGTCTAAAGAGAGGAGCCGACCCTACCCAAATCAGACTAATCAGAATATCTAGACCTAGTCAGATTTTATTGAAACTTCATCAGTTTGCTTCTCTTATTTTTCTTTCTTTTAGTTTGAGAGTAGACTAGATCTAGTTGTATATTCAGGTTGGATTTCCCTTTAAAGTCATGTGTAGGCAAATGAATAAACTTTGCTTCAAATGATGCCCCAACCATGCATCCCATCAACAGGATCAAGATGTTACATAAAAATACATAGAAGGGAACAGCATGGACGTAGTACATACAGCACCGCATTATGACACAATTATCAGTACACGGGACTACTTTTGTCAGCAGGTGTTGAAAGTCCGAGCTCACAATCATTAGACATACATATTAAACATGCATGTCAACTTTTCAGAACAGAAAACATGTACATTTTGTAAATAAATTAGGTAATTCTAAGACTTACCCATACTGTAGATTAGCAGGGGAAAACAGAGTACTGCACTGTACAATGGCAGCTGTATAACGGCCATTTACACTCCGATCAGCTCCCAATGCATACTATATAGTACATATACACATTGTAATGTATTGTGTAGGCCTACGGCCTTGAGTATCACACACACAGCCTTTTTCAAATAGCGAGATTAGAGCATGTTTAGTCTTGATCGATATTGCAGACCTTTGCATGTCAAGATGGTGCACAATCTGATAATGACTAATGATTGGGGGGCAAAGAAGTTCCCCATTTTCACCTCTGATAATTGCCCTATTTACTCAGTGACAAATGCTCATATTTGATCCTAATGGTTTCTTTTGGTTTCTACTGTTCTCTTTTTTTTTATAAAGACGTCAAATGACGTAATAACGTCGTCCATACGACAAAAAAATAATGACAAATAATAGTCTTTGAAAGACGTCATATGACATCGTCCACACGACAAAAATTATTACGGAAGAAAATAGACTTTTAAAGACGTCATAATAACGTCGTCCATACAACAAAAATTAATGACAATTAATATTCTTCGAAAGACGTCATAATTACGTCGTCCATACGACAAAAATTCATTGGAAAGAATAGCCTTTTAAAGACGTCATAATGACGTCAAATTAACGTCGTCAATACGACAAAGATTATATTGGAAAGAATAGTCATTTAAAGACGCGTCATAATGATGTCGTAATAACGTCGTCCATACGACAAAAATTAATGACAAATAATAGTCTTCGCAAGCCGTCATAATTACGTCGTCTATACGACAAAAATTATATTAGCAAAAATAGTCTTTTAAAGACGTCAAAATGTTGTCGTAATGACGTCGTCAATATGACAAAAATTATCTTGGAAAAGTAGTCATTTAAAGACGTCATAATGACTTCGTAATAACGTCGTCATTACGACAAAAATTATCTTGGAAAAATAGTCTTTTAAAGTCGTCATAATGACGTCGTCAATACGACAAAAATTATCTTGGAAAAATTAATCTTTTAAAGACGTCATAATGACGTCGTAATGACGTCGTAAATACGACAAAAATTATCTTAGAAAAATAGTCTTTTAAGTCGTCATAATGACGTCGTCAATACGACAAAAATTATCTTGGAAAATATAGTCTTTTAAAGACGTCAAAATGTTGTCGTAATGACGTCGTCAATACGACAAAAATTATCTTGAAAAGTAGTTTTTTTAAAGACGTCATAACGACGTCGTAATGACGTCGTCAATACGACACAAATTATATTGGAAAAATAGTTTTTATAAAGACGTCATAACGACGTCGTAATGACGTCGTCAATACGACACAAATTATCTTGGAAAAAATAGTTTTTATAAAGACGTCAATACGACGTCGTAATGACGTCGTCAATACGACACAAATTATCTTGGAAAAAATAGTCTTTTGAAGACGCCATAATGACGTCGTAATGACGTCGTCAATGCGACAAAAATTATCTTGGAAAAAATAGTTTTTAAAGACGTCATAACGACGTCGTAATGACGTCGTCAATACGACACAAATTATCTTGGAAAAAATAGTCTTTTGAAGACGACATAATGACGTCGTTATGACGTCGTCCATACGACGTACGACGTGTTTACCACTTTACGACCAATTTATGACGTCTTTAAGACGTCAGTCTGCTATCAGGGATACGTGAGTTTTCGTATCGAGGCACTTATAAGCATACATTTGGTTTCATTACGGAAATTTATTTGATAACAGTATGAACATGGCCCATTAGATGCTGTTCAAGGTGACGTACTTGATCTGCAGATGAAACTAGAAAGGAATTATAATGATTTTTTTTTTAAATTTGTGAATAAGACCGTTGAAAAACTCAACCGGGAAGTCTGGAATGCCAACTATAGCATCAACAATCACGAAGGTCGTGTATTCGCATATTTGGCATTAAAGAGAGGCCGGGAGAGGGCACCGACGCAATATCAACAGAGCTAATCAGGCAATTAACGAACATGCACATTTGCCAGGGACATATACCTTCACAAGAGCCCCGGTAGTGTTATTGTGTTTATTCAATACAATACCTTTTACCCTAACACCACAAACTCATATGCACCTTATTCAACCATTAAAACAAAAATCCAATATACAATATTCAAAGCAAACAATACAAATAATAATACAAAACAAATAGTTAGGATTCCCCTAAAAGCTAAGGCCTGATGAAAATGGAGCACCCAAAATATATATACATAATTATACGTACAAACAAATATTATATGAAACCTTACGCACTAAACTAAAAATAAACAGGAAGAAGAAAATGGGAAAGAAGGAAACGGCACAAGAGAGAGAGAGAGAGAGAGAAAGAAGGGGGTAATATTAAAGTGCAATATGAATGTGCGTGTTTATTTGGTCCAAATATAGTCCAAAGTCAATCTTGGACAAATTTGTATGGAAGTTAGCCTTACAGAGTATTGTCCCAACATTCCTCCCCTTCTACTAAAGTCTGCTCTACCTAAGAGCACAGAATTACAAACTCCGGTTTTCTAAACGGATACTTCACGCATCACCACTCAATATTATTTTTCTCGCTTTCTCATATATATATTGCGCTACAAAGTGTATTTGAAAACCACCGGAGGTATATATAAAATGCCCTCTTTTTTGAAGAAAAAAAATGTTCCGCCTCCCTGAGTTTATTTCTTTGATTGATGACGTCATCTAGTCCAGACCTATTGCTTTATTTCGTGTGATATCACTTCTCTCTCTCTCTCTCTCTCTCACACACACACACACACACTTTATCCCAAGGACAATCTTATAGAACAAATGTTTGACTTGGGTTATGTTCAGAGGAACTACTTCTTTCTTTAAGGATGGGGTCCAGGGGTCCGCCGAAGGACCCCTGCCAGCTCTTAATAATCTCTCTCTCTTAAAGACAATTTCATATAACTATTTTTTCTACTGTTCTACGTTCGTCCGAATGCTTCGTTGGCACATGCTGTGCCAAACTGCCAACACATCGACACTGCAACCTGTATTTGTACATATAAGTTTCATGTTCTTCTTTTTTTTTCCCTCTCTTTGTCTGCATCCATTTTCTGTTTTTTGCCTTCTTTTCTCTTTCTCTTCTCCCTTTTTTGTTCCGTCGCTCTTTCTCTCTCTCATTCCCTTTTCTCCTGTTTTAGGCTGCCAAAAAAAGAGGGCCGGGGCCAATTCTCGCCCTAATCCGCAACTGATTTGTAAATTTACATGTATATAGGCATTATGCAAAGCTTGAGATGGCATGGGTTTCCATCCCATCCTATACGTTGCCGACCCGCTACTCGGGACAGCAGTATATATATATATATATATATTTCTCTCCTTTTTCTCTCTTCTAATAATTTGTTACATACTTTTCTCTTTCTCTTCGCTTTTTGTCTTCCGTTGCTCTTCCTTCCCCCCATTTTATTTAAGCCACAAAAAAGGCCCCTCCTGGATCCGCCACTGATGGATCGGTTATTTAAGTCTGTAAGAATGTTTTCCTTTCTTAATTGCTTTGTTGAACTACACATCAATATAGGCATGGCAGAAAAAGAAGAAACAAGTGTCCCCAAGGAGATTGAAGGCAAGCAAATCCGCGGTTCTTTCTTTTCTTTTACTAAGGCTACTAAAAATAAGATTGGAAATGATAACAAAAAGGAAAGAAAAAGAAAACATGGGAAAAAGAACAAAACTTTAAACCAGCTAAGCAAAACAAGAAGGACAAAAGATAAGAAAACAAGGAGAAGAAGAAGGATAAGAAGCAAAAGAGGAGGCGGAGGAGGCGGAGAAATAATAACAATAGTGATAATAATAATAATAATAATAACGATAATAATTATGATACAAAAAACAAGGGCACAATTTTTCAATTTTCTTTTAGATTTCCTTTATCATAATTTGAATATCTTATCTTCTTACGGATTCGGGATGTATATAATCTATCTAAAAAAAAATCATAATGGGTTTTATGGTTCTAGATCATTCAACACTCGTCAGTGTCCGTGTGATATGATAAATAATTTAATGTGTGCATGTAATATATTTTAATATTGTTCCTATTTCTCTTTTTTCAATGCGCTTATTTCTCGCTTTACAGAACGTAAGTATGCAACTTTATCCAATCATGGTTTTTTCATATAATAATTTTGGTCATCTATCTGATATTTATCTCCTTTCATTTACATATTTGCTTCATTGGAACTATGTACGAGGTCATTTGATATATTGAAATCGAGAGAATTATCATGATAAGGCAATGTAGAGTAAACAAATACACACAATACACCTTATATATAAGAGAGGCACCTTACATGCAAATTCAGAAATAGAAAGGTATTTTCTCACTCATATTAACATCTTAGTCCTGCCCTTGCATTTTAAAACAATAGGCTATCGGTACCATTGAAAAGTTAACATGTTTAATTTATTTCAGAATGAGGTGACATTTTCTACTTAAAAAAAAGAAAATACGTCGTATAATAGGGCATCATTATTATTAACAATTTGAATGAAAGTGAATATTTGATTTTTGTGTGGATCTCTTCTCTTCTTCCCCCGATCTTCGTTCACAGGCGGTAAGTAAGCAGCTTAGATCTTATATGAATATCCGATATGTTTCATAAATATGTGGAGATTCGTTTTCGTTCATGAATGTTTTCAAGCTCATAGCGATACAATGCTTAGGTATTGTATAATCGGTACCACCTAGCGATAATAACTTTCTACCAATCTTTAAAATTTACTTTTCAATCTTTAATGAAGTCACGGATTGTATTTGTATTAATGTATTTAGCTTACTTTAATGAACTGGTGTTGTAGTGCTTCGGTAAGAAGGGATTTTACCTTCATAGACACGAGTATTTTTTTTTTCAATTGATGGGTGCTCGGTGGTAAATAACGAATATAGTTTGGAAAAAATGGAATATGTCAATTACTAGTGAAGTCATTCAAGTTAGAAACCAGTACGATTAAGATAAGTTACTCCAGTCATTGTTGCACATAACTGAAAAAGGGAAGAGAAACACCTTGCAGAAAAATCAAGAAATAGAAACGTATTGTCTCACGCATAAGTTCTTAGTTCTGCCTTTGTATTTTAAAGTAATAATCTATCAGTCCATTTAAATTGTTCAGATGATTTTTCAAAATGAGGTGACATTACATTTTCTTGTCTGGAAAAAAGCAACATGTCAATTAATACTGAAGTAATTATAGTGAGAAAATTACGACGAAAAGAAATGCCTCATTTTAACAAAGAAAATGAAAAAAGTAAAGAACTTTAATGAACAGGTGTTGTAGAGTTTCGGTAAGAAGGAATTTAACCTTTCACAGACATGTATAGTTCTTTCATTTGATAGATGTCAGTGAAAAAAAGTGAATATAGTTTGGAAACATGGAACTTGTAAATTACTTGTGCAGTAATTAAAGTGAGAAAAAGTACGATGAAAAGAAATGACACGTCATTACATAAAACTGAAAAAGAAGATTAAAAAACTTGCATGACAATCCAGGAATACAAAATGCATTTTCTCACTCATTAGTTCTTAGTTCTGCCGTTGCATTTTAAAGTAATATTCTATGAGTAATGTACGGTAATTCACGTGATATTTCAAAGTTTCAAAAGTATTTTTTTAAATCATGAATATATTACTTTAACGTAAGTTCGTAAAGTGCATTAAGAAAAAAATGTAAATGCGCTGTATAATAGGGCATTATTATTATTCGCCATTTTGATCAAAAGAGCCTATTTGCACTGTATATTTGTAATTTTCTTGATCTCTTCTCTGCTTCCCCTGATCTTTGTTTACAGAAGGTAAGTATGCACCTAATATCCTATTATGAATATTCGATATGTTTCATGAATATTTGGGTTTTTTCCATTTCTTTTTTTAAATTTAGTTTTTTGAACAATGGAAATGTTTTGACTAAGTAAACGTAGATGAACGTTTTCCAGCTAACCATGATAGAATGATTGGGTGTTGTAGAAATGGTACCACTTATCCATGTTAACTACGAACCATCGGTTTTGAATATTTGGGGTTTTTCAATTTTTTTCTTTTTAATTTAGTTTTTTGAATAATGGAAATGTTTTGACTAAGTAAACGTAGATGAACTTTTTCCAGCTTACCATGATAGAATGATTGGGTGTTGTAGAAATGGTACCACTTATCCACGATAACTTCGAACCATCGGTTTTGAAATTTTCATTTTCAATCTTTTATGAAGTCATGGATTGTAGTTTTATAATATGTTTGTGAATTACTTTAATTAACTGGTGTTGTAATCCTTCGGTAAGGAGGAATATTCGTCCACAATGGTAAAGACATGTTCGACATGCCAGGTAAAAAAATGGCATGAAAATTGTAAGGCTTCCAACTAATGATCTCCTACTTCTCCAAAAAGAAAAAGCAATGAAAAGGATAAGCATCATTTGTATATGAAGTGTATTCTAATATAATCTTTATTTGTTTTCCTCTACCCTTGGTCTTCGTTCATAGCGCGTGAGTATCCATCTCAATTAAGTTATAACTTCTTTATATATTCTATTCATGTTTATAAAACCTTTTCATTGCATTTGCTTTTAAGTTTGTTTTTTTAGCTCACCACGATAGAATGCTTGGGTGTTGTAAAAACGCTACCAACTATGCAACTTCAAACCATCGGTTTAGAAATTGTCATTTTTCATTTTGGTTAAAGTCACGGATTGTATGTTTGTCTTAATTGTTATTATTTATATTATGATTATTAATAGTAGTACTATTGTTATTTATTTGGCGTCACCTGAGCCTGGGAGGCAAAAAGCGAACTGATTCGCTGTAACCGTCTGTTCTCCCCTCCCGCAAACAATGATTTATTGATCTTATCTAATGAACTGGTATTTTAGTTATTCAGGTAGCAGGTATATTCGTGCCAGTGGTAAAGATATGTTTCCTAAACAATTGTTACCTTACAAGCCAGGTAAAAATAAAGGCTTGAAAATCGTCTGTAAAGCTTCCAACTAAAAATCTCCTATTTCTCCACAAAGAAAAAGTAATGAAAAAGTTGAGCATCTTCGGTAAATGAAGTGTATTGTAATATTTATCTGTATCTACTTTCCTCTATCATTTGACTTCGTTCATAGCTCGTAAGTATCCATCTCAATTGAATTAAACTTCTTTATATATATTCTAGTCATTTTTTTGAATATTTGTCCTTGTATTCACATTTCATGCTTCATTGAAAAGTTAAGGTTATAACTCATAAATAAGTGTATGAACAGAAGCATTATCATAACAAGGGGATTTAGAGTTGTACAAACTTAATATTTCTTCTTTGACTTATAATCTCGTGTTTACAGTTGGTATTTACTTCTATCTTCTAATGGGGTGATAATTATGTATATGTTTGCTTTATTTTCCTTTTATAGACCTGTCGTGTAGTTCATTTATTTAATGGGAAATAAATAAATATAGTCTTGAAACTGTAACATGTCAATGATTACTGAAATCAGTAAAGTGAAACATTACGATTAAAAGAAATGACTCATTGAGGCACAAAACTGAAAAAAAGAGAAAAACCGCTTGCCTGAGAAATATAAAATGGAAAAGGTATATTCTTACGAATAAGTTCGTAGATCTGCCTTTGCATGTCAAAGTAGTAGTTTATCATTACTGTAAGCCTTTCACATGATACTTCAAAATGAGATGACATTTCAGTTCTTTTACTCATGAATATAATAAATGTAATGTACCGTCGTAAAGTGCCTTAAGAAAAAACACGTAAAATCGCGATATAATACGGCAATATAATTATTCACGATTCTGAACGAAAGTGCCTTTTGCGTTGTATATATGTAATTTTCTTTATCTCTTTTCTGCTTTCCCCGATCTTCGTTCCCAGGCCGTAAGTATGCGAATTCGATCAAATATCCGATATGTTTCATAATTGTTTGGGATTTGTCTCCTTTTTTTCTGATTCTTCCCCCATCATCGTTAACACTGTATACATATGCAACTTGGATCTAATTATGAATAATATTATCCGATATTTTTCATACATGTTGGGGATTTGTCTTCAAATGTTCCTTTTAATTTCGGTTTATTTATCAGTGAAAACTTTTGAGTAGGTAAACGTTCATGAATTCTTCCAGCTAACCACAATATAATGTTTGGGAGTGGTAGAAATAGTACCACCTACCCATAAATAAATATATATATATATATACAGAGTGAGTCAGAAAAAATGTCCCACTTTTTAAAAGTTGTATTGTTTGAAGTATGAATATTTAATCACGGGTTTCATGATATGTCTTGATAGAGTTATCCTCCAAGTACATTTAG
The DNA here is from genome assembly GCA_037976565.1 of Mesocentrotus franciscanus. Classification (NCBI taxonomy): domain Eukaryota; kingdom Metazoa; phylum Echinodermata; class Echinoidea; order Camarodonta; family Strongylocentrotidae; genus Mesocentrotus; species Mesocentrotus franciscanus. The sequence goes on from CP137670.1 coordinate 13,670,417, forward strand.
GTACCATTTTCATTTGAATCTCTGCATGCATGACTGAGCATGACTAACTATTTGTCGTCACCTGAGCCTAGGAAGCAAAATGCGAACTGATTCGCTGTAACCGTCTGGTCTCCTCCCGCAAAAAATGATTTATTCATCTTAATTTAATAAACTGGGATTTTAGTTATTCAGGTAGCAGGGATATTCGTGGACAATGGTAAAGATATGTTGCCTAAACAATTGTTAACAAACAAGCCAGATAAAAATAAAGGCTTGAACATTGTCTGTAAGGGTTCCAACTAAGGTTCCTACTAATGATCTTCTACTTATCCACAACGAAAAAGACAGGAAAAAGTAGAGCATCATTGGTATATGAAGTATATTCTAATATTTATCTGTATCTATTTTCCTCTATCCTTTGACTTCGTTCATAGTTCGTAAGTATCCATCTAAATCGAGTTATAACTTATTTATGTATTCTAGTCATCTTTCTGAATCTTTTTCATTACATTTACTTTTAAGCTTGTGTAGCTCACTAGGAAAGAATGCTTGGGTGTTGTAGAAACACTTCCTACTTACCATGATAACTTCCAACCATCGGATTAGAAATTGTCATTTTCTTTTTTTTTAAAGTCTCGGATAGTATGTTTGCCTTATTTATTATTATCATTATTATCATTATTACGTATTTGGCGTCACCTGAGCCTGCGGAAGGGGGGCAAAAGCGAACTGAATATCTGTAACCCTGGTCTCCCTATCGCAAAAAACTGATTTATTGCTCCTAAGTTAATGAACTGGTGTTTGAGTCCTTCGGTTAGCAGGGATATTCGTGCCGGTGGTAAAGATATGTTGCCTAAACAATTGTTAACAAACAAGCCAGATAAAAATAAAGGCTTGAAAATTGTTTGTAAGGGTTCCAACTAAGGTTTCAACTAATGATCTCCTACTTATCCACAAAGGAAAAGACAGGAAAAGTAGAGCATCATTGGTATATGAAATATAATCTAATATTTATCTGTATCTATTTTCCTCTATTCTTTGACTTCGTTCATAGTTCGTAAGTATCCATCTAAATCGAGTTATAACTTATGTATTCTAGTCATCTTTCTGAATCTTTTTCATTGCATTTACTTTTAAGCTTGTGTAGCTCACCTCGATGGAATGCTTAGGTTTGGGACATGCCGCTTTCATCTGTGTTGGTCTAAGCAATAATAGGTAGATACATATGATTTATTGTGGTAAATTAGTTAAATCAGAACTGATTTTATTATTTACTATATAAATCTATGTATCTACCTATGTCCCCCTCCCCCCTCCGTCCCCTCTCCTTGTTGGCAACATGTCCCTGGTTGTATCTGGGACTGCTTTAGAGAGGAAGTTGCATGTGGGCGTGGCGCGCACGTGACAGGTGGGATAGCGGGGTCTTGGGGTGGGGGTATGCACATCTGTGACTTTTTTATTTCGATGACTGCTTTGTCTGGAGGACTAAGCAATAATAGGTAGATACATAGATTTATATAGTAAATAATAAAATCAGTTCTGATTTAACTAATTATTATGTATTTGTCGTCACCTGAGCCTTGGAGGCAAAATGCGAACTGATTCGCTGTAACCGTCTGGTCTCCCCTCCCGCAAAAAATGATTTATTGATCTTAATTTAATGAACTGGTATTTTAGTTATTCGGGTAGCAGGGATATGTGCCGGTGGTAAAGATATTTTTCTTAAACAATTGTAGACAAACAAGCCAGTTTAAAATAAAGGCTTGAAATTCGTCTGTAAGGCTTCCAACTAATGATCTCTTCCTTCTCCACAAAGAAAAATAAATGATAACGATGTCCATCATTGGTATATGAAGTGTATTGTAATATTGATCTGGATCTTTTTTCCTCTATCATTTGACTTCGTTTATAGCGGGTAAGTATCCTTGTTATCCCTTTTTTCTGATTCTTCCCCCGATCTTCGTTAACACTCGTTAAATATGCAACTTGGATCTAATTGTGAATTTCCGATATTATTCATAAATATTGGGTTTTGTCTCCGATATTTCTTTTTAATTTCGTTTTGTGTCATTGAACACTTTTGACTAAGGAAACGTTAATGAATGTTTTCCAGCTAAGATCGATATGATGCTTGGGTGTTGTAGAAACGTTACCAACTATGCAAACTTCAAACCATCGGTTTAGAAATTGTCATTTTTTTTTTTTTTTTTAAAGTCACGGATTGTATGTTTGTCTTAATTGTTATTATAATTCTATTGATTATTAATAGTATTATTATTATTATGTTTTTGTCGTCACCTGAGCCTGGGAGGCAAAATGCAAACTGATTCGCTGTAACCGTCTGGTCTCCTCTCCCGCAAAAAATGATTTATTCTTTTTAATTTAATGAACTGGTATTTTAGTTATTCGGGTAGCAAGGATATTCGTGCCGGTGGTAAAGATATGTTTCCTAAACAATTGTTAACAAACAAGCCAGGTAAAAATAAAGGCTTGAAAATCGTCTGGAAGGCTTCCAACTAATGATCACTTGCTTCTACACAAAGAAAAAGAAAATGATAACGATGTGCATCATTGGTATATGAAGTGTATTGTAATATTGATCTGTATCTATTTTCCTCTATCATTTGACTTCGTTCATAAGTATCCATCTCAATTAAGTTAAACTTCTTAATATATTCTAGTCATCTTTCTTAATCCTGCTCATAGTATTTACTTTTAAGCAAGTGTAGCTCACTATGATAGAATGCTTAGGTGTTGTTGAAACGCTACCAACTATCCATGATAACTTCCAACCATCGGTTTGAAATTTGAATTTTTCAGCTTGTTTAAAGTTACGGATTAAATGTTTATCTTATTTATTGCTCTAACTTTAATGAACTGACGTTTTAGTCCTTCGGTAAGAATATGATTATTCGAGTTATTGGATCAGCAATTTGTGAGAGAATGCGACCAAAATACAAAACAAAGTTTAATCGAGTTGACGGTACTTTAAACAGTGCAAAAGGTCAAATGGCGGAATTGCTGCGCATCAAGTTTATACGCGCGATATAGCGGCAGGATGCGCGCCTTCTTAGCCGTGTACAGTACATACGAGTTTACGTCTTCCGTACCCACAAGGACAATCGAACAACCGAGTCAACTCCGTCACCACAACAGACAAATGACAAGGTGCCTGAGCCTGCAAAGACATAGGAGTAGGACAAGAAGCAAGCCCAGACAGCCGCAGTGATGTTGATGGAGGCGGCTCCAGCAAGTCCAGTGCAGAATACAGAATCAGCCGCAACCGGCCCGGGCGGTCATGGAAACGACAAAACAGGCGCCTCGGCGACATTTCACAACGCAACCGGGTGAGTTAACACATGTGCACCGGTATAGCTTGCATGACATTAGGAATAGAGATCTAGATATGAAGGAAGATCTAGAATCAATAATGTTATGTAGTAGGCAGTAGACTCTGCAGACTACAGACAGTACAGATCCTTAAATAATAATACTAGATTTTGAGCAATGCGTAAAGGACGAGATATATATCTACTGTACTTTTGAGCTATAAAGTTAGACAAACATTACAGTCTGGCAGTAGGGTATTCATCAAAGTATACAGGCTAAGCAGACAGAAATATCCATCTGAAACGGGGTATTTTCAAGTATTATTTTAATTTTCATTTTGGTCATACCCTTGGGCATCATCTTACACTACAGTGAGAGCGTTCAGAATGGGGGTAGACTTTTTCAGAGTAGCAAACGCTTTAATAGACTGAATTTGCTCTTCGCTTAGACTGTTGGACTTAGAGTATTGCCAATACTATAGTTGCAGAGGATTTGCTTTCAATTCATGAATGTAGACTCTGACTATTCGGTTGGATCTACTCTAGCTGACGGCGATTAGACCACCGAGTGGCATGGCACAGTATTATGGAGATTTAAAATGGAGCACTTATGCCGGATCACAGTAGATCCAGAGACCCATGAATTTATATTCATGTAACAATATAGCCAGCCAGCATAAATATTCATGGTATTAAAGTAAAGTGTTAGTAAATTGAAACAATGGAGGTTCACGGACTCATGGGGTCTGAAAGAAAGTCCTACTATAGTACAAAATGAACAGTTCCTTCACGTGATTACTGTGAACTTGCGAACAATTGAGATACAGGACAAAATCATTAACCAGGCATTTTGTTATTTACATTTGTATAGTATTGCTAATGCTAGTGATTCTTGCAAATTTCAGAGCAATATAGATCGCTTACCCAAAGTTAAACTAGGCAAAGTCCCTGGAGTTGGGAGGACTGAATTTTAGTCATAATTGCAACCCACTTTGGCCCAATATAGCGCAGCATATGTGCTCTTCCTTGAATATCGTACTCGGCGGGAGATTTCTTTTATATTTTGGCACAGGTGTTTCTGGGCCCTCATCAATGGGCGACTGGTAGCAGCAGTTCATGAAATAAGCTAGCACCAGTGGAAGACCGCCACACAAATCCATAGACTGGAACCAAATACATGAATTATCAGCGAGGTCAGATAGTTTGGACGAGGTGGCTTTACATAACAAGGAAGACATTTCAATGCCATTAGACGGATAGAAGATATTACAGGAAATGCAAACAAACAAGCAAAATAACATTTAAGCAGAAATTGGAAATAAAATATTGCACGATAGAGGGCCATGTAGGCTATTCATCGAATATTCGTTCAGCAAAGTTGTTGCGATGAAACTCGCGAAAGCATGCCTCCTCACTAATTGTTGTGTCTTTCGTTGGTGGCACGTTCATTCCATTCTGAGTAGAGTTGTTCTTGTTATGTCTGATGGCAAAAAAGTGAAGAAATATGTGTCAGTGGAGAATGGAGTATATTAATTGAATTGAATCGAAGGTCCATCCAGTTCGGAATTTTTATCTAAGAGTACAATTTTATCATTACCTGATGAAGCAACGAGTGTTGTGGATTACATTAGGCCTTGCTGTAGCTTGATGGCGTCCAACGATTCAAGTCCGAATCGTACGTGTCGGTAGGTTACATAGAGTATAATTGATATGTTATTTTACCTTTGGACAGGTAGTCGAACTGAATGAAACTGGCTACAAATGACGTAGCGTCTATATAAGGCAAAAAAATGTATATATTGTTGGTTGGTTGGGGTTGAAGTTTTCATGTTTCTTGTTATTAATATTGATATTGTTCTTGATAACAGGAAAGCGGTTTGCCGGATGGCAAGGAGGGGCTATGATTGCTAGAGGTTGTTTAAGGAATCCGTAATCCCAGGAAACTGGGACTCGGTTGGGTTTCTTCCTCCCGGTTGGTCACGTGACCCGGGTTCTCCCAGCTACTTGGTATTTGGTTTTTAGTCAGCCTTTGCCCCTTTTCCCTGTACCATAATGCTTGTACATTGATTGTGCTATATTGTTAAAAATGTTGAAAGCCAAACGGTTAACATGGGAAATTAACCCCAGTGGAATAAATGTTGAGAATATGGCAATTGCTGTCTCTATGTTGTATTTCTTCACACAAGGGTTGTTCTTGCACAATGATTAAGACATGTTTCATAAACTATTATGACCATCAATGCCAGTTTTTCTAAAAAAAGCATGAAACTTATCTGTAAGGCTTCCAAAAAATCTCCTTCTTCCCCATGATTAAAGAGAAATGAGAAAGATAAGTGTCATTTTTATATGGAGTGTATTCTAATTTTTATCCGCATCTATTTTCCTCTATGCTTTAACTTCGATGACAGCGCGTCAGTATCCATCTAAATTGAGTTATTACTTCTTTGTATACTCTGGTCATCTTTTTAGATAGTTTTCCTTGTATTCACATTTCATGCTTCATTGAAAAGTTAAGGTTATAACTCATAAATAAGTGGATGAACTAGGGGATTGAATAGAGTTATACTTAATATTTCTTCTTTGACTTATAATTTCGTGTTTACAGTTGGTATTTACTTTTATCTTCTAATGGGGTGATAATTATGTATAGGATTGCTTTATTTTATTTTTATAGACCTGTCGTGTAGTTCATTTATTTAATGGGAAACAAATGAATACAGTCTGGAAACAGGTAATATGTCAATTATTACTGAAGTCAGTAAAGTGAAAAATTACGATGAAAAAAATGACTCATTGAGACACAAAACTGAAAAGAAGGAGAAAAACAGCTTCCCTGAAGAATATAAAATGGAAAAGATATATTCTTACGCATAAGTTCTTAGTTCTGCCTTTGCATGTCAAAGTAATAGTTTATCAGTATTGTAAGGCCTTTCACATGATACTTCAAAATTAGGTGATATTTCAGTTCTTTTACTCATGAATATAATACATGTAATGTACCTTCCTAAAGTGCATTAAGAAAAAAATATGTAAAAGCGCTGTGTAATAGGGAATTATAATTATTGACGATTTTGAACGAAAGAGCCTCTTTGCACTGTATATTTTTAACTTTCTTCATTTCTTCTCTGCTCCCCGATCTTCGTTTCCAGTCCGTAAGTATGCGAGTTCGATCGAATTATGAATATCCGATATGTTTTATTGGGGGGATTGTCTCCTTTTTTCAGATTCTTCCCCCATCTTCGTTAACACTGTATAAATATGCAACTTGGATCTAATTATGAATATCAGATATTTTTCATACATGTTGGGGATTTGTCTCCGATTTTTCGTTCTAATTTTGTTTTTGTGTATCATTGAAAATTTTTGAGTAAGTAAACGTTCATGAATGTCTCCCAGCTAAACACGATATCATGTTTGGGTGTTGTAAGAATGATACCACCTATCCATAAATAAATATATATATATATTCAGGATTTTGAACGAAAGAGCCTTTTTGCGCTGTATATTTGTAATTTTCTTTATCATTTCTATACTTCCCCCGATCTTCGTTCCCAGATCGTAAATATGCGAAATGGATGGAATTATGAATATCCGACATGTGTCATAATTGTTAGGGATATGTCTCCCTCTTTTCTGATTCTTCCCCCGATCTTCGTTAACACTCCATAAATATGCAACTT
>CP137670.1:13677904-13899715 GCA_037976565.1 Mesocentrotus franciscanus
TGCAACTTGGATGTAATTGTGAATATCCGATATTATTCATAATATTGGGTTTTGTCTCCGATATTTCTTTTTAATTTCGTTTTATGTATCATTGAACACTTTCGATATAATGCTTGGGTGTTGTAAAAACGCTACCAACTATGCAAACTTCCAACCATCGGTTTAGAAATTGTCATTTTTCATTTTGTTTTAAAGTCACGGATATTATGGTTGTCTTTATTATTATTATTATTATTATTATGTATTTGGCGTTACCTGAGCCTGAGAGGCAAAAAAGCGAACTGATTTACCGCAACCCTCTGGTCACCCCTCCCGCAAAAAAATGATTTATTGATCTTAATTTAATAAACTTGTATTTTAGGTATTCGGGTAGCAGGGATATGTGCCGGTGGTAAAGATATGTTTCTTAAACAATTGTAAACAAACAAGCCAGTATAAAATAAAGGGTTGAAAATCGTCTGTAAGGCTAACAACTAATGATCTCTTCCTTCTCCACAAAGAAAAATAAATGATAACGATGTGCATCATTGGTATATGAAATATATTCTAATATTTATCTGTATCTATTTTCCTCTATCCTTTGACTTCGTTCATAGTGGGTAAGTATCCATTTCAATTGAGTTAAACTTCTTTATGTATTCTAGTCATCTTTCTGAATCTTTTTCATTGCATTTACTTTTAAGCTTGTGTAGCTCACCTCGATAGAATGCTTAGGTGTTGTTGAAACACTACCAACTATCCATGATAACTTCCAACCATCGGTTTGAAATTTGAATTTTTCACCTTTTTAAAAGTTACGGATTAAATGTTTATCTTATTTATTGATCTAACTTTAATGAACTGACGTTTTAGTCCTTCGGTAAGAAGGGTTATTCTTGCACAATGATTAAGGCATGTTTCATAAACTATTATGACCATAAATGCCACTTTAAAAGTAGCATGAAACTTATCTGTAAGGCTTCCAAAAAATCTCCTTCTCCCCCATGAATAAAGAGAAATGAGAAAGATAAGTGTCACTTTTTATATGGAGTGTATTCTAATTTTTATCCGCATCTATTTTCCTCTTTGCTTTGACTTCGATGACAGCGCGTCAGTATCCATCTAAATTGAGTTATTAATTCTTTGTATACTCTGGTCATCTTTTTAGATATTTTTCCTTGTATTTACATTTCATGCTTCATTGAAAAGTTAAGGTTATAACTCATAAATAAGTGTATGAATAGAAGAATTATCATAACTAGGGGATTTAGAGTTGTACAAACTTAATATTTATTCTGTGACTTATAATCTCGTGTTTACAGTTGGTATTTACTCCTGTCTTGTAATGGGGTGATAATTATGTATAGGATTGTTTTATTTTACTTTTATAGACCTGTGGTGTAGTTCATTTATTTAATGGGAAATAAATTAATATAGTCTTGAAACATGTAACATGTCAATTATTACTGAAGTCAGTGAAGTGAAAAAACCTTTTGAGTAAGTAAACGTTCATGAATGTCTTCCAACTAACCACATTATAATGTTTGGGTGTTGTAAAAATAATACCACCTTTTCATAAATAAATATATATATATACTCAGGATTTTGAACGAAAGAGCCTATTTGCACTGTATATTTGTAATTTTCTTTATCTCTTCTATGCTTCCCCCGATCTTCGTTCCCAGACTGTAAGTATGCGAAATGAATCGAATTATTAATATCCGATTTGTGTCATAATTGTTAGGATATGTCTCCTTTTTTTATTCTTCCCCTGATTTTCGTTAACACTCGTTAAATATGCAACTTGGATCTAATTGTGAATTTCCGATATTATTCATAAATATTGGGATTTGTCTCCGATATTTATTTTTAATTTCGTTTCGTGTATCATTGAACACTTTTGACTAAGTAAACGTTAATGAATGTTTTCCAGCTAAGATCGATATAATGCTTGGGTGTTGTAGAAACGCTACCAACTATGCAAACTTCAGACCATCGGTTTAGAAATTGTCATTTTGCTTTCTTTTCTTTAAAGTCACGGATTGTATGTTTGTCTTAATTGTTATCATTATTCTATTGATTATTAATAGTATTATTATTATTATGTATTTGTCGTCACCTGAGCCTGGGAGGCAAAATGCGAACTGATTCGCTGTAACCGTCTGGTCTCCCCCCGCAAAAAATGATTTATTCATCTTAATTTAATAAACTGGGATTTTAGTTATTCAGGTAGCAGGGATATTCGTGGACAATGGTAAAGATATGTTGCCTAAACAATTGTTAACAAACAAGCCAGATAAAAATAAAGGCTTGAACATTGTCTGTAAGGGTTCCAACTAAGGTTCCTACTAATGATCTTCTACTTATCCACAACGAAAAGACAGGAAAAAGTAGAGCATCATTGGTATATGAAGTATATTCTAATATTTATCTGTATCTATTTTCCTCTATCCTTTGACTTCGTTCATAGCTTGTAAGTATCCATCTAACCGAGTTATAACTTCTGTATATGTTCTAGGCATCTTTTTAAAACGTTTTCATGGTATTAACTTTTAAGCTTGTGTAGCTCACTAGGAAAGAATGCTTGGGTGTTGTAGAAACACTTCCTACTTACCATGATAACTTCCAACCATCGGATTAGAAATTGTCATTTTTCATTTTTTTTTAAAGTCTCGGATAGTATGTTTGCCTTATTTATTATTATCATTATTATCATTATTACGTATTTGGCGTCACCTGAGCCTGCGGGGGGCAAAAGCGAACTGAATATCTGTAACCCTCGGGTCTCCCTATCGCAAAAAACTGATTTATTGCTCCTAAGTTAATGAACTGGTGTTTGAGTCCTTCGGTTAGCAGGGATATTCGTGCCGGTGGTAAAGATATGTTGCCTAAACAATTGTTAACAAACAAGCCAGATAAAAATAAAGACTTGAAAATTGTTTGTAAGGGTTCCAACTAAGGTTTCAACTAATGATCTCCTACTTATCCACAAAGGAAAAGACAGGAAAAAGTAGAGCATCATTGGTATATGAAATATATTCTAATATTTATCTGTATCTATTTTCCTCTATCCTTTGACTTCGTTCATAGTTCGTAAGTATCCATCTAAATCGAGTTATAACTTATTTATGTATTCTAGTCATCTTTCTGAATCTTTTTCATTGCATTTACTTTTAAGCTTGTGTAGCTCACCTCGATAGAATGCTTAGGTGTTGTTGAAACGCTACCAACTATCCATGATAACTTCCAACCATTGGTTTGAAATTTGATTTTTTTTTCAGCTTTTTAAAGTTACGGATTAAATGTTTATCTTATTTATTGATCTAACTTTAATGAACTGACGTTTTAGTCCTTCGGTAAGAAGGGTTATTCTTGCACAATGATTAAGGCATGTTTCATAAACTATTATGACCATAAATGCCACTTAAAAAAAAGTAGCATGAAACTTATCTGTAAGGCTTCCAAACAATCTCCTTCTCCCCCATGAATAAAGAGAAATGAGAAAGATAAGTGTCACTTTTTATATGGAGTGTATTCTAATTTTTATCCGCATCTATTTTCCTCTTTGCTTTGACTTCGATGACAGCGCGTCAGTATCCATCTAAATTGAGTTATTAATTCTTTGTATACTCTGGTCATCTTTTTAGATATTTTTCCTTGTATTTACATTTCATGCTTCATTGAAAAGTTAAGGTTATAACTTATAAATAAGTGTATGAATAGAAGAATTATCATAACTAGGGGATTTAGAGTTGTACAAACTTAATATTTATTCTTTGACTTATAATCTCGTGTTTACAATTGGTATTTACTTCTGTCTTGTAATGGGGTGATAATTATGTATAGGATTGTTTTTTTTTACTTTTGTAGACCTGTGGTGTAGTTCATTTATTTAATGGGAAATAAATTAATATAGTCTTGAAACATGTAACATGTCAATTATTACTGAAGTCAGTGAAGTGAAAAAACCTTTTGAGTAAGTAAACGTTCATGAATGTCTTCCAACTAACCACATTATAATGTTTGGGTGTTGTAAAAATAATACCACCTTTCCATAAATAAATATATATATATTCAGGATTTTGAACGAAAGAGCCTATTTGCACTGTATATATGTAATTTTCTTTATCTCTTCTATGCTTCCCCCGATCTTCGTTCCCAGACTGTAAGTATGCGAAATGAATCGAATTATTAATATCCGATTTGTGTCATAATTGTTAGGGATATGTTTCCTTTTTTATTCTTCCCCCGATCTTCGTTAACACTCGTTAAATATGCAACTTGGATCTAATTGTGAATTTCTGATATTATTCATAAATATTGGGATTTGTCTCCGATATTTATTTTTAATTTCGTTTCGTGTATCATTGAACACTTTTGACTAAGTAAACGTTAATGAATATTTTCCAGCTAAGATCGATATAATGCTTGGGTGTTGTAGAAACGCTACCAACTATGCAAACTTCAGACCATCGGTTTAGAAATTGTCATTTTGCTTTTTTTTTTTAAAGTCACGGATTGTATATTTGACTTAATTGTTATCATTATTCTATTGATTATTAATAGTATTATTATTATTATGTATTTGTCGTCACCTGAGCCTAGGAAGCAAAATGCGAACTGATTCGCTGCAACCGTCTGGTCTCCCCTCCCGCAAAAAAATGATTTATTCATCTTAATTTAATAAACTGGGATTTTAGTTATTCAGGTAGCAGGGATATTCGTGGACAATGGTAAAGATATGTTGCCTAAACAATTGTTAACAAACAAGCCAGATAAAAATAAAGGCTTGAAAATTGTTTGTAAGGGTTCCAACTAAGGTTTCAACTAATGATCTCCTACTTATCCACAAAGGAAAAGACAGGAAAAAGTAGAGCATCATTGGTATATGAAATATATTCTAATATTTATCTGTATCTATTTTCCTCTATCCTTTGACTTCGTTCATAGTTCGTAAGTATCCATCTAAATCGAGTTATAACTTATTTATGTATTCTAGTCATCTTTCTGAATCTTTTTCATTGCATTTACTTTTAAGCTTGTGTAGCTCACCTCGATAGAATGCTTAGGTGTTGTTGAAACGCTACCAACTATCCATGATAACTTCCAACCATTGGTTTGAAATTTGATTTTTTTTTTCCAGCTTTTTTAAAGTTACGGATTAAATGTTTATCTTATTTATTGATCTAACTTTAATGAACTGACGTTTTAGTCCTTCGGTAAGAAGGGTTATTCTTGCACAATGATTAAGGCATGTTTCATAAACTATTATGACCATAAATTCCACTTAAAAAAAAGTAGCATCAAACTTATCTGTAAGGCTTCCAAACAATCTCCTTCTCCCCCATGAATAAAGAGAAATGAGAAAGATAAGTGTCACTTTTATATGGAGTGTATTCTAATTTTTATCCGCATCTATTTTCCTCTTTGCTTTGACTTCGATGACAGCGCGTCAGTATCCATCTAAATTGAGTTATTAATTCTTTGTATACTCTGGTCATCTTTTTAGATATTTTTCCTTGTATTTACATTTCATGCTTCATTGAAAAGTTAAGGTTATAACTCATAAATAAGTGTATGAATAGAAGAATTATCATAACTAGGGGATTTAGAGTTGTACAAACTTAATATTTATTCTTTGACTTATAATCTCGTGTTTACAGTTGGTATTTACTTCTGTCTTGTAATGGGGTGATAATTATGTATAGGATTGTTTTATTTTACTTTTATAGACCTGTGGTGTAGTTCATTTATTTAATGGGAAATAAATTAATATAGTCTTGAAACATGTAACATGTCAATTATTACTGAAGTCAGTGAAGTGAAAAAACCTTTTGAGTAAGTAAACGTTCATGAATGTCTTCCAACTAACCACATTATATATTTTTGGGTGTTGAAAAAATAATACCACCTTTTCATGAATAAATATATATATATATTCAGGATTTTGAACGAAAGAGCCTATTTGCACTGTATATTTGTAATTTTCTTTATCTCTTCTATGCTTCCCCCGATCTTCGTTCCCAGACTGTAAGTATGCGAAATGAATCGAATTATTAATATCCGATTTGTGTCATAATTGTTAGGGATATGTCTCCCTTTTTTTATTCTTCCCCCGATCTTCGTTAACACTCGTTAAATATGCAACTTGGATCTAATTGTGAATTTCCGATATTATTCATAAATATTGGGATTTGTCTCCGATATTTATTTTTAATTTCGTTTCGTGTATCATTGAACACTTTTGACTAAGTAAACGTTAATGAATGTTTTCCAGCTAAGATCGATATAATGCTTGGGTGTTGTAGAAACGCTACCAACTATGCAAACTTCAGACCATCGGTTTAGAAATTGTCATTTTGCTTTCTTTTTTTTAAAGTCACGGATTGTATGTTTGTCTTAATTGTTATCATTATTCTATTGATTATTAATAGTATTATTATTATTATGTATTTGTCGTCACCTGAGCCTAGGAAGCAAAATGCGAACTGATTCGCTGTAACCGTCTGGTCTCCCCTCCCGCAAAAAATGATTTATTCATCTTAATTTAATAAACTGGGATTTTAGTTATTCAGGTAGCAGGGATATTCGTGGACAATGGTAAAGATATGTTGCCTAAACAATTGTTAACAAACAAGCCAGATAAAAATAAAGGCTTGAACATTGTCTGTAAGGGTTCCAACTAAGGTTCCTACTAATGATCTTCTACTTATCCACAACGAAAAGACAGGAAAAAGTAGAGCATCATTGGTATATGAAGTATATTCTAATATTTATCTGTATCTATTTTCCTCTATCCTTTGACTTCGTTCATAGCTCGTAAGTATCCATCTAAACCGAGTTATAACTTCTTTATGTATTCTAGGCATCTTTTTAAAACGTTTTCATGGTATTTACTTTTAAGCTTGTGTAGCTCACTAGGAAAGAATGCTTGGGTGTTGTAGAAACACTTCCTACTTACCATGATAACTTCCAACCATCGGATTAGAAATTGTCATTTTTCATTTTTTTTTAAAGTCTCGGATAGTATGTTTGCCTTATTTATTATTATCATTATTATCATTATTACGTATTTGGCGTCACCTGAGCCTGCGGAGGGGGGGGGGGGGCAAAAAGCGAACTGAATATCTGTACCCCTCGGGTCTCCCCTATCGCAAAAAACTGATTTATTGCTCCTAAGTTAATGAACTGGTGTTTGAGTCCTTCGGTTAGCAGGGATATTCGTGCCGGTGGTAAAGATATGTTGCCTAAACAATTGTTAACAAACAAGCCAGATAAAAATAAAGACTTGAAAATTGTTTGTAAGGGTTCCAACTAAGGTTTCAACTAATGATCTCCTACTTATCCACAAAGGAAAAGACAGGAAAAAGTAGAGCATCATTGGTATATGAAATATATTCTAATATTTATCTGTATCTATTTTCCTCTATCCTTTGACTTCGTTCATAGTGGGTAAGTATCCATCTAAATCGAGTTATAACTTATTTATGTATTCTAGTCATCTTTCTGAATCTTTTTCATTGCATTTACTTTTAAGCTTGTGTAGCTCACCTCGATAGAATGCTTAGGTGTTGTTGAAACGCTACCAACTATCCATGATAACTTCCAACCATTGGTTTGAAATTTGATTTTTTTCAGCTTTTTTAAAGTTACGGATTAAATGTTTATCTTATTTATTGATCTAACTTTAATGAACTGACGTTTTAGTCCTTCGGTAAGAAGGGTTATTCTTGCACAATGATTAAGGCATGTTTCATAAACTATTATGACCATAAATGCCACTTAAAAAAAAGTAGCATGAAACTTATCTGTAAGGCTTCCAAAAAATCTCCTTCTCCCCATGAATAAAGAGAAATGAGAAAGATAAGTGTCACTTTTTGATTGGAGTGTATTCTAATTTTTATCCGCATCTATTTTCCTCTTTGCTTTGACTTCGATGACAGCGCGTCAGTATCCATCTAAATTGAGTTATTAATTCTTTGTATACTCTGGTCATCTTTTTAGATATTTTTCCTTGTATTTACATTTCATGCTTCATTGAAAAGTTAAGGTTATAACTCATAAATAAGTGTATGAATAGAAGAATTATCATAACTAGGGGATTTAGAGTTGTACAAACTTAATATTTATTCTTTGACTTATAATGTCGTGTTTACAGTTGGTATTTACTTCTGTCTTGTAATGGGGTGATAATTATGTATAGGATTGTTTTATTTTGCTTTTATAGACCTGTGGTGTAGTTCATTTATTTAATGGGAAATAAATTAATATAGTCTTGAAACATGTAACATGTCAATTATTACTGAAGTCAGTGAAGTGAAAAAACCTTTTGAGTAAGTAAACGTTCATGAATGTCTTCCAACTAACCACATTATAATGTTTGGGTGTTGTAAAAATAATACGACCTATTCATGAATAAATATATATATATTCAGGATTTTGAACGAAAGAGCCTATTTGCACTGTATATTTGTAATTTTCTTTATCTCTTCTATGCTTCCCCCGATCTTCGTTCCCAGACTGTAAGTATGCGAAATGAATCGAATTATTAATATCCGATTTGTGTCATAATTGTTAGGGATATGTCTCCTTTTGTTTTATTCTTCCCCCGATCTTCGTTAACACTCGTTAAATATGCAACTTGGATCTAATTGTGAATTTCTGATATTATTCATAAATATTGGGATTTGTCTCCGATATTTATTTTTAATTTCGTTTCGTGTATCATTGAACACTTTTGACTAAGTAAACGTTAATGAATGTTTTCCAGCTAAGATCGATATAATGCTTGGGTGTTGTAGAAACGCTACCAACTATGCAAACTTCAGACCATCGGTTTAGAAATTGTCATTTTGCTTTTTTTTTTTAAAGTCACGGATTGTATATTTGTCTTAATTGTTATCATTATTCTATTGATTATTAATAGTATTATTATTATTATGTATTTGTCGTCACCTGAGCCTAGGAAGCAAAATGCGAACTGATTCGCTGTAACCGTCTGGTCTCCCCTCTCGCAAAAAATGATTTATTCATCTTAATTTAATAAACTGGGATTTTAGTTATTCAGGTAGCAGGGATATTCGTGGACAATGGTAAAGATATGTTGCCTAAACAATTGTTAACAAACAAGCCAGATAAAAATAAAGGCTTGAACATTGTCTGTAAGGGTTCCAACTAAGGTTCCTACTAATGATCTTCTACTTATCCACAACGAAAAAGACAGGAAAAAGTAGAGCATCATTGGTATATGAAGTATATTCTAATATTTATCTGTATCTATTTTCCTCTATCCTTTGACTTCGTTCATAGCTCGTAAGTATCCATCTAACCGAGTTATAACTTCTGTATATGTTCTAGGCATCTTTTTAAAACGTTTTCATGGTATTAACTTTTAAGCTTGTGTAGCTCACTAGGAAAGAATGCTTGGGTGTTGTAGAAACACTTCCTACTTACCATGATAACTTCCAACCATCGGATTAGAAATTGTCATTTTTCTTTTTTTTTTAAAGTCTCGGATAGTATGTTTGCCTTATTTATTATTATCATTATTATCATTATTACGTTTTTGGCGTCACCTGAGCCTGCGGAGGGGGGAAAAGCAAACTGAATATCTGTAACCCTCGGGTCTCCCCTATCGCAAAAAACTGATTTATTGCTCCTAAGTTAATGAACTGGTGTTTGAGTCCTTCGGTTAGCAGGGATATTCGTGCCGGTGGTAAAGATATGTTGCCTAAACAATTGTTAACAAACAAGCCAGATAAAAATAAAGACTTGAAAATTGTTTGTAAGGGTTCCAACTAAGGTTTCAACTAATGATCTCCTACTTATCCACAAAGGAAAAGACAGGAAAAAGTAGAGCATCATTGGTATATGAAATATATTCTAATATTTATCTGTATCTATTTTCCTCTATCCTTTGACTTCGTTCATAGTGGGTAAGTATCCATCTAAATCGAGTTATAACTTATTTATGTATTCTAGTCATCTTTCTGAATCTTTTTCATTGCATTTACTTTTAAGCTTGTGTAGCTCACCTCGATAGAATGCTTAGGTGTTGTTGAAACGCTACCAACTATCCATGATAACTTCCAACCATTGGTTTGAAATTTGATTTTTTTCAGCTTTTTTAAAGTTACGGATTAAATGTTTATCTTATTTATTGATCTAACTTTAATGAACTGACGTTTTAGTCCTTCGGTAAGAAGGGTTATTCTTGCACAATGATTAAGGCATGTTTCATAAACTATTATGACCATAAATGCCACTTAAAAAAAAGTAGCATGAAACTTATCTGTAAGGCTTCCAAAAAATCTCCTTCTCCCCCATGAATAAAGAGAAATGAGAAAGATAAGTGTCACTTTTTGATTGGAGTGTATTCTAATTTTTATCCGCATCTATTTTCCTCTTTGCTTTGACTTCGATGACAGCGCGTCAGTATCCATCTAAATTGAGTTATTAATTCTTTGTATACTCTGGTCATCTTTTTAGATATTTTTCCTTGTATTTACATTTCATGCTTCATTGAAAAGTTAAGGTTATAACTCATAAATAAGTGTATGAATAGAAGAATTATCATAACTAGGGGATTTAGAGTTGTACAAACTTAATATTTATTCTTTGACTTATAATGTCGTGTTTACAGTTGGTATTTACTTCTGTCTTGTAATGGGGTGATAATTATGTATAGGATTGTTTTATTTTGCTTTTATAGACCTGTGGTGTAGTTCATTTATTTAATGGGAAATAAATTAATATAGTCTTGAAACATGTAACATGTCAATTATTACTGAAGTCAGTGAAGTGAAAAAACCTTTTGAGTAAGTAAACGTTCATGAATGTCTTCCAACTAACCACATTATAATGTTTGGGTGTTGTAAAATAATACGACCTATTCATGAATAAATATATATATATTCAGGATTTTGAACGAAAGAGCCTATTTGCACTGTATATTTGTAATTTTCTTTATCTCTTCTATGCTTCCCCCGATCTTCGTTCCCAGACTGTAAGTATGCGAAATGAATCGAATTATTAATATCCGATTTGTGTCATAATTGTTAGGGATATGTCTCCCTTTTTGTTTTATTCTTCCCCCGATCTTCGTTAACACTCGTTAAATATGCAACTTGGATCTAATTGTGAATTTCTGATATTATTCATAAATATTGGGATTTGTCTCCGATATTTATTTTTAATTTCGTTTCGTGTATCATTGAACACTTTTGACTAAGTAAACGTTAATGAATGTTTTCCAGCTAAGATCGATATAATGCTTGGGTGTTGTAGAAACGCTACCAACTATGCAAACTTCAGACCATCGGTTTAGAAATTGTCATTTTTTTTTTTTTTTTTAAAGTCACGGATTGTATATTTGTCTTAATTGTTATCATTATTCTATTGATTATTAATAGTATTATTATTATTATGTATTTGTCGTCACCTGAGCCTGGGAGGCAAAATGCGAACTGATTCGCTGTAACCGTCTGGTCTCCCCTCCCGCAAAAAATGATTTATTCATCTTAATTTAATAAACTGGGATTTTAGTTATTCAGGTAGCAGGGATATTCGTGGACAATGGTAAAGATATGTTGCCTAAACAATTGTTAACAAACAAGCCAGATAAAAATAAAGGCTAGAAAATTGTTTGTAAGGGTTCCAACTAAGGTTTCAACTAATGATCTGCTACTTATCCACAACGAAAAAGACAGGAAAAAGTAGAGCATCATTGGTATATGAAGTATATTCTAATATTTATCTGTATCTATTTTCCTCTATCCTTTGACTTCGTTCATAGCTCGTAAGTATCCATCTAAACCGAGTTATAACTTCTGTATATGTTCTAGGCATCTTTTTAAAACGTTTTCATGGTATTTACTTTTAAGCTTGTGTAGCTCACTAGGAAAGAATGCTTGGGTGTTGTAGAAACACTTCCTACTTACCATGATAACTTCCAACCATCGGATTAGAAATTGTAATTTTTCATGTTTTGTTTAAGTCTCGGATAGTATGTTTGCCTTATTTATTATTATCATTATTATCATTATCATTATTACGTATTTGGCGTCACCTGAGCCTGCGGAGGGGGCAAAAGCGAACTGAATATCTGTAACCCTCGGGTCTCCCTATCGCAAAAAAATGATTTATTGCTCCTAAGTTAATGAACTGGTGTTTGAGTCCTTCGGTTAGCAGGGATATTCGTGCCGGTGGTAAAGATATGTTGCCTAAACAATTGTTAACAAACAAGCCAGATAAAATTAAAGGCTTGAAAATTGTTTGTAAGGGTTCCAACTAGGGTTTCAACTAATGATCTCCTACTTATCCACAAAGAAAAAGACAGGAAAAAGTAAGAGCATCATTGGTATATGAAGTATATTCTAATATTTATCTGTATCTATTTTCCTCTATCCTTTGACTTCGTTCATAGCTCGTAAGTATCCATCTAAACCGAGTTATAACTTCTTTATGTATTCTAGTCATCTTTCTGAATCTTTTTCATTGTATTTACTTTTAAGCTTGTGTAGCTCACCTCGATAGAATGCTTGGGTGTTGTAGAAACGCTTCCTACTTACCATGATAACTTCCAACCATCGGTTTAGAAATTGTAATTTTTCTTTTTTTTTTTAAGTCTCGGATTGTATGTTTGCCTTATTTATTATCATTATTATTGTTATTATAATCTCGTGTTAACGGTTGGTATTTACTTCTTTCTTCTAATAAGGGGTAATGATATTGTATAAGATTGCATTATTTTATTTTTATAGACCTGTCGTGTAGTTCATTTATTTAATGGTAAAAAAATGAATATAGTCTGGAAACATGTAACATGTCAATTATTACTGAAGACAGTAAAGTGAAACATTACGATGAAAAGAAATGACTCATTGAGACACAAAACTGAACAAAAGGAGAAAAACCGCTTGCCTGAAAAATATAAAATGGAAAAGGTATATTTTTACGCATAAGTTCGTAGTTCTGCCTTTGCATGTCAACGAAGTAGTTTATCAGTATTGTAAACCTTTCACATGATACTTCAAAATGAGGTGACATTTTAGTTCTTTTACTCATGAATATAATACATGTAATGTACCGTCGTAAAGTGCATTAAGAAAAAATTATGTAAAAGCGCTGTATTATAGGGCAATATAATTATTCACGATTTTGAACGAAAGTGCCTTTTTTATGGTGGCTCCTAAGGGACACGCAAACGCAAAAATTTGACGTATACGTATGCAACAAATTTTTCGTTTTTTACGTCCAAGACGTGAAAATCAAAAAAATGACGTATACCTATGCAACAAATTTCTTGTCTTTTACGTCCAAGACGTGAAAATCAAAAAATTGACGTATACCTATGCAACCAATTTCTTGTCTTTTACGTCCAAGACGTGAAAATCAAAAAATTGACGTATACCTATGCAACAAATTTCTTGTCTTTACGTCCAAGACGTGAAAATCAAAAAATTGACGTATACCTTTGTTTGGTAATTTTTTCATTTTTCTGTACTCAATGGCCCTGAAGGGACACGCAGACGTGAAAATCGGCTGGAAAATCTGCGTCAAATATTCACGTCTGCGCCTCCCAAAAGGGAAACGCAGACGTGAATATTTGACGTGAATTTTTTTCCAGTAAGCTGAGCACCTACGCTACGTACATAGATCTAGATCTAGTGCATAACATTTCTGGCCTGCTGCCGCAGAAGTAAATGCCTTCTTGTGCAGCCATCAAATGCACAAATCGACTCGTGAAAGGCTCCTTCAAAGACCCATTTCACAAGTAAGTGATCATTTCATTTAGATATTACAAAAATTAGCGTTTAAAGACTGGTTTCATATGATAATCTAATCGTCGCGACATTTGTAGTCTAGTTTTCGCTTGTAGTCCCATCTGCTTGTTTTTATGACTGTGTGTGAATATTTGTAACTTGGCTGGGCCTGGCCTGCGGAAGGGGAAAGCCACAAAACATAAGTCATAAAGTCATAAACTGAATCCAATCAAGTGGGGATATGTGTTGGTACTTGGTTAGGTGTGAAAAGAAGAAAAGATAGGCAAACACATAAATATTTAGTCATTTTAGTGCTACTTCTAGCTCGAGAGCCTAGTATTATTACTATTAGTACTAGACCTACTACTAGTACTAGTAAAAAACAATGTTTGACTTGTCTTTGTTGACACTGCATGACAGCTTGTTCTCTATGTCAGTCAGTATGTTGGTGAAGCCTGAAACTGAAAGTGAAACGAGTAGGCCTACTGAGTTAGGGTCTAATAATTGAGTCATAACAAATCTAATATTAACAAGAAGTCATTGGTTATATGTCTGCGCATAGCCATAGGCATAGCGAAGTTGAGTACTTGTATAGACCCCCTACTTTTAATTTTTTAAGAGAGATATTCTAGAGGTCTAGATCTAGACCTAGATCTATAATCTATATTCATATTATTACACGCAATTTCAATTTGTTTTGACAATTAATATAGATCTACCTTTCACTAACAGAAATAACAGTTTTCAGAATACGGCCCCAGATCTTTGCCATATTTTTGGACATCTGCATCGACTAGTCTATCTGCATGCTGCAAATAACCTTGCATATAATACATGTCATGATGTGAGTGACATGCATACGCATCCATTAGCATTGACTACTATGCTTTGCTGGAGTGAATGACATGTAGCTTTGGCTTTTGCCTTTGAAATGCTTTGCTTTGTAAAATTGATCTGGACAGGTTCATGCAAACTGTCACTATGCTGTGATGTTAACAAGATTATGTATTGCAAATATTAAAAGAATGCTTGATGAGGTACGTGTTTATTTTTATATAAAATCAAACAGCAAAAATTGACCAGTTAATTTTTGTTATCATTATCTGGACACACATCCCCCATGCTATCATGCATACAAATAGGACAAAGGCAAATGCAATATAAAAGGCAAATGAAATGAAGATGTTCTCAGCATCCCACTTATCCTCCATTATCTTGTTTTCTATCAATTTCCAGGTTTCCCAAAGCTGGTCCAGCCCTTTTGAAAGAATGGCTTGTCAAGATGAGGAGGGACAAGTGGACACCAAGCCAGTAGTCCACCGTGTGCTCGGACCACTTTGAAGCAGAGTGTTTTGACCGCATTGGCCAGACAACCAGACTTCGCCAAGGTGCTATTCCAACCATTTTCCTCTTCCCTGATCATCTGCAGAAGGTAAACACCAATGCTAAATTCTCTTGTGGTTGATAATTTGATAGATTATTTGAATGTTTCCTTTATTTAAGAAAATATTGTATGGTGAGAGCTAGAAGGGTGTTAACTCATATATTTTTACACAGAGTTAATTCCCTTCTGGCTCTCAACAGATGATTATAATTGTTCCAGTAGTTAATTAATTTCAGTTCAATTCAACTTTCAATTCATTTCCAGATGAGTGGTTTGAATCATAGAAAAGTTCTTCTAAAAAGAGTTTGCATTTAAAATCTTAAATGCATATTTTACTCATATATTGTGGGAATGTAAACTGATCTGGTCCAAAGTATGTATTCCTTTCCAAAAGAAACCAGTAACACCAATTTAAAAAATGCAATTTCAATTTCATAAATATAAGACATTTGAAGGCATGATGTTTCTGCTGTATATTGGCATATCCATGAGAGGGAACAGAACATTAAAAAAAGAAATATGTCTTTATGAATATCATTTGCTTTACTTCTGTCAAGTAGTATGCAGGTTTATGTTGTCCATTTGCACATAAATGAACATCTTTGTTCATATTTAAAAATCTATCTGAAATGAAAATATAACCTGAGTTACTATAGAAATGTCAATATACCGGTGATTGCTGTTATATTTTAAGGACAATGATTAGTGAAATCTGTGAATTTTCGGAGAATTAACCATTTCTTTTTCCAAACTATTTTCATCTTTGTCCCTTATAGACTGTTAAGAAACGCAAGCCTCCAAAGCCTAGAAGCAGTGAAGACATGACTAGTCTTCCCAGCACATCAACAACTCCACCACTCCTCATGGCTCACAGGGGCGGATCTAGATTTTTGCTAAGGGGGTTGACCCAATGACGATGCGGAGATGTTTTCCTGGCATCTACTAACACAATGGAGACCATAAAAAGCATTGCATGATAACGTCTTTTAAATCAAGTAACAGTTTGATACACAGTTATATCCAGAGTTATATAGAGTTATATGGTTAAGTTACCGGGGTTGACCCAATGACGATGCGGATACTGTGTGGGTCTGGACACATGATGGCATTCTTCTATGCACATCACATTTCACTTGGCAGCCCAAGGGTTTAAACCGCCTAACCCCCCATTTTACATATTTATTGGTTTGCATGAAATCTAAATGCAAGATATTGTCTACTCAATGTGAGAGAAACAAAATTATATTTTATTCCATTTCATTTGGACACTAAGAAAAGTTAAGAAAGTAATTAATTTGTGTTGTGATGTTCCTTTTACACCTGTATGAAACCCTGAAAGTAGAACTATACTATATGTTAATTCAACTGTTTTGTTTAGTTTTCCAATTCTTCAAATTATGCTGACAATTTACCTGTATACATGTACTGGAATTATGATGTATAGTGATATTACTGTTTAGATCTCGACTAGTGTTTGAAACAAATTGGACAACATTTTGTTCAACATTCATGGATAGTAACATTTGTTTGTAAGTTCCAACTAAAGTGGTCTTCAATGAGCTGAACTTATGCATTTTTGTTGTTTTGAAGGAAAAAGTAGAGCAAAGTGATGTATGAAGTTGTTTAATACAATCTGTATCAATCTTATCCTTTGACTTTTCATACTGTAAGTATTAATTAAAAATTATAACTGTATAACTAATCTTTTTAAAACGTTTATCATATATATTTACATTTGTAATTTTGTAAGTCAACTTGGGATGTATTTCAGTAGCAATTGAAGAAAACACATTAATAAATTATAAAACAATTCTTTACATTTCGTGAAAACAAATGGTAATTTTAATTTTTCCATTGTGTCATAACTTGCATGCTTGGAAATGGATTTATTGTTATCGATTATTTCAATACACATAGTACAGAGATTTGGGTCAGGGAGGAGGAGAGGGGAAAAGAGAACTGAAGATCTGTAACCCAGGTCTCCCTATCGGAAAAAATGATTTATTGCTCCTAAGTTAATGAACTGGAGTTTGAGTCCTTCGGTTAGCAGGGAGATTCGTGCCGGTGGTAAAGATATGTTGCCTAAACAATTGTTAACAAACAAGCCAGATAAAATTAAAGGCTTGAAAATTGTTTGTAAGGGTTCCAACTAGGGTTTCAACTAATGATCTCCTACTTATCCACAAAGAAAAAGACAGGAAAAGTAAGAGCATCATTGGTATATGAAGTATATTCTAATATTTATCTGTATCTATTTTCCTCTATCCTTTGACTTCGTTCATAGCTCGTAAGTATCCATCTAAACCGAGTTATAACTTCTTTATGTATTCTAGTCATCTTTCTGAATCTTTTCATTGTATTTACTTTTAAGCTTGTGTAGCTCACCTCGATAGAATGCTTGGGTGTTGTAGAAACGCTTCCTACTTACCATGATAACTTCCAACCATCGGTTTAGAAATTGTAATTTTTCTTTTTTTTTTTAAGTCTCGGATTGTATGTTTGCCTTATTTATTATCATTATTATTGTTATTATAATCTCGTGTTAACGGTTGGTATTTACTTCTTTCTTCTAATAAGGGGTAATAATATTGTATAAGATTGCATTATTTTATTTTTATAGACCTGTCGTGTAGTTCATTTATTTAATGGTAAAAAAATGAATATAGTCTGGAAACATGTAACATGTCAATTATTACTGAAGACAGTAAAGTGAAACATTACGATGAAAAGAAATGACTCATTGAGACACAAAACTGAACAAAAGGAGAAAACCGCTTGCCTGAAAAATATAAAATGGAAAAGGTATATTTTTACGCATAAGTTCGTAGTTCTGCCTTTGCATGTCAACGAAGTAGTTTATCAGTATTGTAAACCTTTCACATGATACTTCAAAATGAGGTGACATTTTAGTTCTTTTACTCATGAATATAATACATGTAATGTACCGTCGTAAAGTGCATTAAGAAAAATTATGTAAAAGCGCTGTATTATAGGGCAATATAATTATTTGCGATTTTGAACGAAAGTGCCTTTTGCATTGTATATTTGTAATTTTCTTTATCCCTCTTCTGCTTTCCCCGACCTTCGTTTCCAGGCCGTAAGTATGCGAAATGAATCGAATTATAAATATCCGACATGGTTCATAATTGTTAGGGATATGTCTCACTTTTTCTGATTCTTCCCCCGATCTTCGTTAACACTCTACAAATATGCAACTTGGATGTAATTGTGAATATCCGATATTATTCATAAATATTGGGTTTGTCTCCGATATTTCTTTTTAATTTCGTTTTGTGTATCATTGAACACTTTTGACTAAGGAAACGTTAATGAATGTTTTCCAGCTATGATCGATATAATGCTTCGGTGTTGTAGAAACGCTACCAACTATGCAAACTTCCAACCATCGGTTAGAAATTGTCATTTTGCTTTCTTTTTTTTTAAGTCACGGATTGTATGTTTGTATTAATTGTTATCATTATTCTATTGATTATTAATAGTATTATTATTATTATTATGTATTTGTCGTCACCTGAGCCTGGGAGGCAAAATGCGAACTGATTCGCTGTAACCGTCTGGTCTCCCCTCCCGCAAAAACTGATTTATTCATCTTAATTTAATAAACTGGGATTTTAGTTATTCAGGTAGCAGGGATATTCGTGGACAATGGTAAAGATATGTTGCATAAACAATTGTTAACAAACAAGCCAGATAAAAATAAAGGCTTGAACATTGTCTGTAAGGGTTCCAAGTAAGGTTTCAACTAATTATCTCCTACTTATCCACAAAGAAAAAGACAGGAAAAAGTAGAGCATCATTGGTATATGAAGTATATTCTAATATTTATCTGTATCTATTTTCCTCTATCCTTTGACTTCGTTCATAGCTCGTAAGTATCCATCTAAACCGAGTTATAACTTCTTTATGTATTCTTGTCATCTTTCTGAATCTTTTTCATTGTATTTACTTTTAAGCTTGTGTAGCTCACCTCGTTAGCATGCTTGGGTGTTGTAGAAACACTTCCTACTTACCATGATAACTTCCAACCATCGGATTAGAAATTGTCATTTTTCATTTTTTTTTTAAGTCTCGGATAGTATGTTTGCCTTATTTATTATTATCATTATTATCATTATTACGTATTTGGCGTCACCTGAGCCTGCGGAGGGGGCAAAAGCGAACTGAATATCTGTAACCCTCGGGTCTCCCCTATCGCAAAAAACTGATTTATTGCTCCTAAGTTAATGAACTGGTGTTTGAATCCTTTGGTTAGCAGGGATATTCGTGCCGGTGGTAAAGATATGTTGCCTAAACAATTGTTAACAAACAAGCCAGATAAAAATAAAGGCTTGAAAATTGTTTGTAAGGGTTCCAACTAAGGTTTCAACTAATGATCTCCTACTTATCCACAAAGAAAAAGACAGGAAAAAGTAGAGCATCATTGGTATATGAAGTATATTCTAATATTAATCTGTATCTATTTTCCTCTATCCTTTGACTTCGTTCATAGCTCGCAAGTATCCATCTAAACCGAGTTATAACTTCTTTATGTATTCTAGTCATCTTTCTGAATCTTTTTCATTGTATTTACTTTTAAGCTTGTGTAGCTCACCTCGATAGAATGCTTGGGTGTTGTAGAAACGCTTCCTACTTACCATGATAACTTCCAACCATCGGTTTAGAAATTGTAATTTTTCATTTTTTGTTTAAGTCTCGGATTGTATGTTTGCCTTATTTATTATCATTATTATTATTATTATAATCTCGTGTTAACGGTTGGTATTTACTTCTTTCTTCTAATAAGGGGTAATAATATTGTATAAGATTGCATTATTTTATTTTTATAGACCTGTCGTGTAGTTCATTTATTTAATGGTAAAAAAATGAATATAGTCTGGAAACATGTAACATGTCAATTATTACTGAAGACAGTAAAGTGAAACGTTACGATGAAAAGAAATGACTCATTGAGACACAAAACTGAACAAAAGGAGAAAACCGCTTGCCTGAAAAATATAAAATGGAAAAGGTATATTTTTACGCATAAGTTCGTAGTTCTGCCTTTGCATGTCAACGAAGTAGTTTATCAGTATTGTAAACCTTTCACATGATACTTCAAAATGAGGTGACATTTTAGTTCTTTTACTCATGAATATAATACATGTAATGTACCGTCGTAAAGTGCATTAAGAAAAAATTATGTAAAAGCGCTATATTATAGGGCAATATAATTATTCACGATTTTGAACGAAAGTGCCTTTTTGCATTGTATATTTGTAATTTTCTTTATCCCTCTTCTGCTTTCCCCGACCTTCGTTTCCAGGCCGTAAGTATGCGAAATGAATCGAATTATGAATATCCGACATGGTTCATAATTGTTAGGGATATGTCTCACTTTTTCTGATTCTTCCCCCGATCTTCGTTAACACTCTACAAATATGCAACTTGGATGTAATTGTGAATTTCCGATATTATTCATAAATATTGGGTTTGTCTCCGATATTTCTTTTTAATTTCGTTTTGTGTATCATTGAACACTTTTGACTAAGGAAACGTTAATGAATGTTTTCCAGCTAAGATCGATATAATGCTTGGGTGTTGTAGAAACGCTACCAACTATGCAAACTTCCAACCATCGGTTAGAAATTGTCTAAAAAAACTGTATATTTGTAATTTTCTTTATCTCTTCTCTGCTTTCCCCGATCTTCGTTCTCAGGCAGTAAGTATGCGAAATAGATCGTATTGAGAATATCCCATATCTTTCATAAATGTTAGGGATTGTGTTCTTTTTTACGTTTTCTTCCCCCGATCTTTGTTAACACTCAATAAAAATGCAACCTGGATCTAATTATGAATATCTGATATTTTTCATAAAAGTTGGGGATTTGTCTCCGATTTTTCTTTTTAATTTCGTTTTATTTTCATTGAAAACTTTTGACTAAGTAAACGTTCACGAATGTTTTCCAGCTAACCACGAAAGAATGCTTGGGTGTTGTAGAAATACTATAAACTATCCATGATAACCTCCAACTATCGGTTTTCATCTTTTATGAAGTCACGGATTGTATTTTTATCTCATGTAATGATCTTACGTTAATGAACTGGTTTTGTAGTCCTTTGGTAAGCAGTCATATTCGTGCACAACGGTAAATATATGTTTGCTAAACAATTGTAAACGTACATGCTAGGTACAAATAAAGGCATCAAAATTGTCGGTAAGGCTTCCAACCAAGTATAACTCATGAATATATCTTTCAATAGAAGGCTTTTTAAAATAGGGAACGTAAAGTTATTTAAAAAAAACATGTTTATTATTTTGAACTGCAATCTCGTGTTTACAGCTGGAATTTACATCTATCTTCTCATGGGTGATACCTATGTCTAAGATTGCTTTATTTTACTTTTAAAGTCCTGGGCCCGTATTCAATAAACTTCTAAGACATTTTTCTTAAGTCTAAGAAAATGTCTAAGAATTTGTCTAGGTTAAGAAAGTTACCTTAGCCGTATTCTAAACACGTAAAGCAGTTTGTCTTAGCTAAGACGAAAGTTAAGACAAATTCTTAGACCCGATGACGTCATTTTAGAAAGTCAAATTGGTTGATCGAGCGACTTAATTGCAGCTCAATTTGCCAATGCAATTTGCGTGTTAAAATAAAAATCGCACCGCACGAAAATTATACGCAAAACGTATGGGAGATAGAGTGTAAGGGAGGTACCATGCTCACAGAATTGTTTTAGGCTTGACCATCTGACACTAAACATTAGTAGGGCAGTCTAGTCAAGACCCCCTGAGGCTAGATCTAACACCCACCGTAGACTTTTTATACTTTTCTGTCAAACATCTTCGAAGAGCCAAAACCGGGCGTTCTTATGCCGCGGCCGCAGGACGGTCTATGAAGTTAGCGCCGTCGCTTAGCCAGCCGACCCGAGCGCTAGCATTGGATTTGGAGCTACCCTTAAATCGTCTACTGATATAGATATAGGTAGTAGATCTAGATCTATAGCTAGCCTAGCCTAAACTTAATAAAATAGTTAATTTTAACCTTTATCAGACTCATAATAAAACAAATTTTGTCTCACCTAGCATTATGCCGATGACACATTAATCCCTGTTTCCATATTTTAATGCCAATGACTAAGAAACGATTTCTTTACGACAGCCATGTCATAATTTAAAAGTAGTGTTATGAAGGCGGCATATGCTAGCTACGCTGGATCTGGGGGTGTTTCACTAAGCCCTAAAATCGATCTTAAAATCGATCCGATTGATTTTAAGGGCCTAAAATTGATTTCGATTTTAGGAGCTGTTTCATCAAATAAATAAAATCGATTTTAGCCTTAAAATCGATATTTAAGTTAGAGTGTGATCCAAATCAATTTTAAGATCGATTTTAGCCTTAAAATAAATTGTAATTAGTTAAGAGTGTGATCCATTTCAGTTTTAGGATCAATTTTATTCTTATTCATTCGATTATTGATATGCTTATAAGCATTCATTGGCTGTACAGGCGTAAGTTTCGGCTAACTTCAATCTGATCATGCATCGGGAAATGGAGAATTCTGTTCAAAATTAATGGCAATTTTTAGGCAATGAATTTTTTTTGGGGGGAACAAGTCTTTGATGATACCCAAGTATTTTTTAATTGATCAAATTTAATACCAAGCATGGACAATACTAAAGGCCGCAGTTTAGGTGGCACTCCGGGTTTGGGGATGGCACAATTGCCCGTTTTTTCAGGTACTTACATAAGTGTGGGGCCTGTTTTCTCCTTAAACATTCCCTTTTACATCTGATTAATATTCCTTTTTATTTATTACAAGTGCACTTTTCCTTCATGCAATTTGTCCCGTTTTACTTTGTTGTAAAGTTCCTCTTGTTACTGTTTTCTTCTCACTCTTAGAAGTGCCCCTTTTCCATTCTGTTGTGTGCTCCCTTTTCTATATTTTTCTTACCATATCTGCTTACATCTGTGCCGTTATTCCATTCATATACTCATTCTCATTAACATCCGACACTCCCATCACAACGCTTTTAGCCCCTTTCAGAGTGATTGTTTTGTTCTTTCATGAACCCTCCCCCTCAAAAAAATAAATAAAGTATAAAAATTAATAAATAACCACTAACTTATAAGAAAAAGCATTGCTAGGATATTTTATTACTCACCATCAAACACACCTTCATTGAATCACATCATTGTCCTTTATCATCATTTCATAATAACCAGCATACAATCTCATCCATTCATTTTTTTGCCTCCCCCCTTTGACTTGTTAAATGACAAACAATACATTGTTTACATACAAAATAAAATTAACACAGATTTAAAAGTTTCAATTTCTAATCAATATGCTTATGCTTTAATGAACGAAATCTACATTTTGTAAATGATGAGCATACCAAATACATTCAAGGGATACAATAAGAACATTTGAAATGACACAAATGAAAGTGCTATTAAAGTGACAGCCAGTTGTTTAATGTATTGCAGCTGATAGCTGATACTAACCTAGATCTAAAATAATAGATCTAGACTAGATCTAGATTCTAAGCCCAAATCTACAAGTACAACTAGTCTATATTGTCATCAACTGCAAGAATAAATTAGATTAATGAATTTGTACCTGTCTTAACAAACAATCGTCGGTAAAAAAAATTACAGTTGGACCTGCATGAATTTATATGAATGGGAATGAAATGAATTAACCGGTGCAATTCGTCCACCTTTAGCTCAGTTGGGGAATGATATTAACTGATATTTATCTAAAATATCGTTCGGTTAAATACAAATTTATTTGCATAACAATGAGAGGAATACTTTTCTTCTTCCAAAATAACAGAGTTTTTATCAACAGAATTAAAATTTTCAGAGAAAAACGGAATTTACTTACTTTTCAAGGACCTCTCTTGCAGTAGTTTAGCGATGCCATTTTGTGGTTGATTTACCCCAAATTGACTAGCCTTGATAACAGACCCCTAAAAATCTATTTTAGCTTAAAATCGATTTGATGAAACAGCTCACAAGTATCGATTTTAAGCTAAAACCGATTCGGCCTTAAAATCGATTTTTAAAATCGAAATCGATTTTAGTTGATGAAACACGCCCCTGGATCGTTTGCTATAAGTATAGTAATATCATTATACAAACAAATATAAACAATGGCGCCTAATTCTGCGCGCTGCGCCGTCGACGCTGTATACTCGAAGCTTACGTTGATATAGGTCAACTGATAACGTAACCTGCGCTGCGCTGGCGCCTTACATGCATCGCATCCGTAGGCTTTATGTTTTTTAAATTCCATTTTATCGAAACCCGAAGTGACATTAGCTATTTAAGCCCTTTTTCTTAGATAAAATCTAAGAATTCTTCTTACTCTTAAGGCAAAATTCTTAGCCCCCAATGCTTTTATAGAATACGCATTTTTACTAAGACTGTTTTCTTAGCCAAAATTTAAGAAAAAGTACTTAGATTTCATGCTTAAGAAGTTTATTGAATACGGGCCCTGTCGTGTAGCTCATTTATTTAAAGAGTAATATATGAATATAGTCTGAAAGCAGGTAACATGCCAATCATTACTGAAGTCTTTAAAGTGAGAAAAAGTACGATGAAAAGAAATGACTCATTGTTACACAAAACTTTAAAAAGTAGAGAAAGAAATTGCCTGCAAAATTATTTAAAAAACTAATTTTCTCAGGCATAAGTTGTTAGTTCAGCCGTTGCATGTCAACGTAATAGTTTATCAGTATTGTAAGCCTTTCACATGATACCTCAAAATTGAGGTGTCATTTAAGTTCTTTTACTCATGAATATAATACATGTGATGTACCGTCGTAAAGTTTATAAGAAGAAACATGTAAAGCGCTGTATGATGGAGCATTGCTATTATTATTCATGATTTTGAATGAAAGAGCCTATTTGCACAGGTTATTTGTAATTTCCTTTATCTCTTATTTGCTTCCCCCGATTTTCGTTCACAGAACGTAAGTATTCGATTTGGATCTAATTGTTAAAGATACTATGTCCCTTTTGCAGCCAACATCAAATTCTGTAGAACTTTGGAGGAATTATGAATATGTCATGTATGTCCTATCTGTGAAATTTAAACGTTAGCAGTGTCCTAATATTCAAATTATGCAAGGAAACCTGTTTACTTGCTAGACTTCACTGTCAGACACTATTGAGTGACTGACTGGCTTTTTCATCTTTGGTAATAACATCATAAAATGAGCTGTAAAGGGTACATGAGCATTTGTCTACATCAATAATCCACTTCTTGTAATGGCCAAAATTAAACTGATTGAATCTTTGCGCAGCATAAAACGTACGACCATTCGGTACAATGGTCTGAAAAATCAGACTATTACTTACTGGCTCTATAGCTCCTAAGTCGATTCGACAACTAATAGTCGTTATTTTCCCACTTAAAGACATTTTCAAGCCCCCTTTTTTTAGGGAAGTTCTAAATTAGTATTGTCTTTAAAATGCCGTTGGAATTTAACCTTTTCCTTTTTTGGGCCTGCAAATGGGACATAGTACCTTTAATATCCGATATTTTTCATAAATGCTGGGGATTTGTCTCCGGTTTTTCTTTTTAATTTCGTTTTATTTTCATTGAAAACTTTTGACTAAGTAAACGTTCACGAATGTTTCCCAGCTAACCACGAAAGAATGCTTGGGTGTTGTAGAAATACTACAAACTATCCATGATAACCTCCAACTATCGGTTTTCATCTTTTATGAAGTCACGGATTGTATTTTTATCTCATGTAATGATCTTACGTTAATGAAGTGGTTTTGTAGTCCTTTGGTAACCAAGCCTGTCAGCGCACAATGGTAATTTTATGTTTGCTAAACAACCGTTTAACATACATGCAAGGTTAGCAATAAAGGCATGAAAAATATCTGTAAGGCTTCCAACTCATGATCTTCACTCCCTCCTGAAGAAAAAGAAATTAAAAAGATGAGTATTATTTGTATATAAAATTGTATTATAATAATTATCTTTATTATATTTTATTCTACCCTTGGGCTTTGTTCATAGCGCGTAAGCATGGCCCTTAATCCAATTATAACTTCTTATATAATATGGACTTATAATCTGTGTGAAACTATTCCGTTTACAATTAAACTAAAAAATAACTCACCTGGCATTTCATGGGTAAACAGTTCAAATGTATGAGGAATAAAAATTAAAATAACACAAAGCCCGACCTACGTGCCATATTCTTTGGGGAGCATACGAGTGCGTCAGTAGCCTACTCTCGAGCCATTTTTGTGCATATTGCATGAGAGTGTATATGAACTTGCAAGTCCTCTTTACAGAAGAAACTGCAGGAGCTCATATTTCGATTATAATTTTCGGACATGAAACTCCCATCAAACAGAGCAAAATATTTTATGGTGATATTTACACTTTGAATTTCAATATCCAGGAACAGACGTGGCAACAGGGGGTCTGACCTCCCTGGTGGCAAGTAAGACGATTCACCCTTCAAGAGGGGGCACCATCCAACTGCCGCACCATGGAATTAGCCTCTGCATACCCGCCTTGGCGCTACAAAAGGAGTGTACGATTACTCTAAAGGTAATTCGGCAGATTCTCCCAAACTCCCCCTCTCTCCCTCTCCCTCTCTCTCTCTCTTTATACCTATCTGGGCTCTACAACAGGATTATAGATCTATACCATTAATGTATGGCGTAGCCTTGCTTGACGCTCTAATGGCATGAATGGGAGTAGCCCCCTCTCTCTCTCTCTCTCTTCATACTTATCTGGGCTCTACAAGATGATTTTAGAATTACCCTAATGGTGAGTTGTAACCTGGATCATCGTTTTTTTTTTTGGCGGGGGAGAAGGGTGGAGGTGCTTTTATCACTTGGATCTGGAGGAAAAACAAGAATAAATAGTTTGTAACAGAATGAGTTCGTGATCACCCTCGTACTAGCTAGCAGTGCTAGAGATCCTTCTCATTAAACACGACTGGCATTACATTTGCTTTCCGGCAGCCCGTTGTTGCGGTTTACGTTCCTTTAGTTTTCGATTATATTATTTTTGTGTTAAGCTCTTAGTTAAACAAAACGATTTATATGAGTGAGAAAAAAAAGGAAATGAAAAAAAAAAGTACAAATTAAAAAAAAGAAAATAATAATGTGAAAAGGACAATAGTGCACTACTAACGATGAGTATTAAAACTAATACATTAACCCCTTTTGCAAGTTGCAGAAAACAGGTAAACCCATTACTAGAACCAGATATTCGATGCCGAGAGAAAACAATAAACTGGGACCGAAATCGAAAAAATATAAGGACTCATCTTGACTTGCAATTATTATGGATAGTTTGTGGTGCAGATAATCTTCAACGATTAAAAAGCGACTTCTTAATTTCAACATAAAGAAGAAATATGTTAATTCCTTTCATTTACTCCGATAAGGGCAAGACGAAAAGCTATAGTGATGTCTGTTTTCGTTCCTTTTTTTCGCTCCTGTAGAACCCATCATTTATTTTTGTCTGTTTATGTTTTAATTAATTCAGCCACTTCATATTTTGATAAGCCTACTAAAAAGAGTGTAAGATTGGATAGAAATAGTAAGTTCCTGCACCCGATTTATTGCCATTTCTCTTAGGTTCTACTACAACCGTCAAGTGTCCTTTTCGCCGAGAATGAAGTTATTGTCTCCCCTGGTGTAGTGTGTGAACCTTCGGGGACCACGTTTGCGAGCCCATTAAAGTTGGTCATCCCTCACTGTGCAGTGTTAACAGACCCCTCCAAGGCCAAAGTCACCCTCTACTTCACTCACGGCGATATGAAAGGTGAGTGTAAAACCTAACTCTAAAGTGTGAAATAAATAAAAACACAGTGGAACCAATGGGAATTAAGTGTGAGTAGGTGTGGACAATGTGCAAACACAGTGTGGGAACGTTATGAACAAAATATAAACATATGGAGCATAGAAGGAAGGGGAAGAATTGTAATATTGTGGCTAACAGGGACAGAGAGAGAGAGATTGGGAACACTCTCTGGAGACACAAAGTTTGGAAACAGTAATAGTACACTGTGGAGACACTAATAAACAATTGTGAAGAGAGTGAAAACAATGTTTGAAAACAATAAGAACACAGTTTGGAGACACTGGAAAACGAGTTAGAGACAATGATGAGACAGTGCGATGCAGTCAACGAAAACACAGTGTGGACACAATCAAACATTATTATTGAGACAAAGATAACACACTGTCATTTATTGTGTAACATACTGTGACACATGCAACATGGTCCATTTTATCATCATTTTATATATATATATATATATATATATACCCATATATATCTATATATATATATATATATATTGTTTGTAATGATGATTTATAGATGATGGGTGTTTTGTTTTTCTCCTTCTCTATTAACATCTTCCGCACCTTTGCAGTCACAAAGGAAGAACTGTCATCAACTGGAACACCTAGGTGCGTAGTAAGAAAAGATGACCTTGAAGTCTACATTAACCATTTCTCAATTTGTGAAATGTTCATGGTCATTTCCGACTACTTCATTGGGAAACGTGTCGCTTCAACGCCCTACCTTCCAAAATCAATGAGTCGCCTCCAACCGCAATACTGCCATCTACGTCTGTATAATGATACTCCTGGTCTTGAAGAAGTGAGTTATTTGCCAACAATATTGTGAAAAATATGAATTCAGGATAAAACATAAATAGCAAATGTTGTTTTTTAAAATTATTGTGATTAAGTGGGTGAAGTTGTGGAATGGGGTTGCTTATTATCGTATTTTTTAACTTTCATCTTGTTTTGTCCACTGCATGTTGCCTTCTATTCCCTCTCCCCTTCTCGTTCATAATCTATTATTGTTATCATCACTACTAGTAGTATAAGTATTGATTATTATTATTATTATAATTATCATCAGTATTATTATTATTATTATTATTATTATTACTGTCATTATGCTCATCATCATCATTATCATTATATTATTGTTATATAGTTTTTTTTTTTTTTTGGGGGGGGGGTGTAGGGAAAATGAATAACGCCCCGTGCCCTATACGCGGAGATATGCCATTTGTTTTCCAATACCTATATTACTGCCATTGAACTATTTACTTCTTATATGCATATATTTATATATGTACATTAATTTATATGACACAATGCTGTTATATGGTATTTGGAATTAATAAAGTAAGCCTATCCGTAAAGCGCCGGCTTAGGGACGGTATTCCACTTTATACATCCTGGGGGGTGTTTCACAAAGACTAAGATCGACTTTAAGTTGGACTTAAGTATAGCAGGCCGTTCATGCCATTGGTTGCTACCACCATTGGTCTCTAAATTATAATGTTTAGATAATATTTTTTCCTTCAATAAGGAACTATCAAAAAATGTAAACTCTGTAGATTTGAGACCACGATTTGTACGTCCCTTGAAAGACAAATGCCAGTAAATGGTAAGAGCAACCAGTGGCATGAACGGCCTGTTATACTTAAGTCCAACTTAAAGTCGATCTTAGTCTTTGTGAAACACCCCCTGATTTATTATTATTATCTTCAAAAAGCTCTGTATGGACGAAAAAGCTTTTTATAGAAATGTATTAACCGCCTGTTTTTCTTTCTCTGTTGTATAATTTGTTACACACACACACATACATATATAGAGAGAGAGAGAGTTAAAAACCCTTAACAAGATTTGTATTTTTTGCAAATTTGTGACAAATGTATTTGTCCCAATTTATATTTCTTGAGACTGTGACATATTAAAGCTTACATCCAAACGGATTCAACAAAGGCCCATATTCAATCAATCCACCTTTCATTCTTGAATTACGAATTTGACAAAAGTATCAAAGTTACAAGAGATAGGAATAATTTTAGATGTATCTTCTTCAAAATAGAGGGAAACTATTTCAAAAGGAAATGCAGGATAGATTAATGTAATTGATGGTGTAATGGCAAACATATTCAACGGATCTTCTTTCATCCTTTTTTCAACTTTCTATTTCTTCGCTGTACAAAATCGATTATATAATAATTAGCTCATCGAAAAAGAGGAAAGAACACTCGATTATCTAAAGATGGCTTCGACACAGAAAATGTTCGTGCTCTGGGAAAAAGGCGAACTGAAGATCAGATGCGAGGTCGACAGCGGTTATGTCATCGAGAACGAAAAGGTACATGAACAATTTATACTCTGGCGAATTTCAGAACGCATGGTTTAAAATGCAGAGCAATCATGTTATGATATCAATGAGGGGGGCGGTGAGCGTAACGAAGAAATGACCCATCATCACTACAAAAATTCGGATTCTCAATCCTTACTCCATGGTATTATTTTATGTTTGCACTATATGTTCTTCACTCATCTCCCCCAATACTAATGTCAAGCCAATACAATACGAATATGTTATTTCATACGATCAAATCTTTGTCTTCATCGTGGCCAAAACAAGAGTATCGGGCAACTGGGTAATTAACTTATTTATGTGTTTAACTTTATTTTTATTTTTTATGTTTTTGGTTCAACGTGGTCCCAAAAGGATTCAAGGGAACCAATTTAACATATTGTCATCAACTTTTTTAATTTGGGAAATTACATATACTAAGGTAGTCCGAAAGTGATTTCTACATGCAATGCAATAGGCTATTTAAATCACTCTTTGGTTGATTTCTTGAAAGTTTTCCTATGTTTTTTTCTTCTTTATTTTGTGTGCGTGTTTCCATCTCACAAATGAAGACCGTATCGCTAGATGATATCTATAGATTGGATCGAAAGGTCGTCAGTTTTTTAGTGGGCGCGACCGGCAATGCAGATGTACATTTCAAGTTCAACTTTCATCCTCATTGTGACGAGGGACATGCCTTCAAAGCGACGTTTTCTGGTTCGTATCTGGGTCTCCTAGCATAAACATTACCATTAATGGTAATTTCCATGGAAACGTAGATTTGATTAGCTTTTGGGTGATGTTGCCATGGTAGTTAATATTGATAGCAGCGTTACCATCAATGGTAAGATTTATGCAATGGGGCCTTTTTGTGTGTCTTCTTTCTTATTTTTATTTTTCACATATTTTGTCATAATCTAAATAGTATTTTCCCATGTTGACAATTCTTTGATAAGCATTTATTATCTATAGGCAGATGTTGTTCTCAACCCAGCTCACATACACATACACACGCTCTCTCTCTCTCTCTCTTTCTCTCTCATTTTAGTAAACTACGCTGTAGTGTAGTCCCCGTATTTTTTGTGTTTTTACTTTAAAATACTATTCCTTATTTATATGACATCTGGTTACTCTTTCAACCTATTTAATGATAAACAAAGAATGAAAAACAATCACTTTTGCCTGTATTTGATTAAGAATTGTATAGCATTGCAAACATTGAAATATCCTGAGTAGCGACCCGTATGATTTTTGTGGAAAAAAGGTCATTGTTCTTTGATAAATATGTTTTATTCATGTTAACTCTGTTTAAAAAAAGCCTACGCTATATTTATGTATTTATGAATTAATTTGTCTATCTATTTATTCATTTATTTGTCTCAATGCAGATGGTGACATAGCTCCTATCTTGTAAGTACTAATCGAGACACTATAACATATACCATTCCGTGATAACTTGAAAATAAACACACAATCACCTTACCAAATAAAATAAAAAATCTTCCAAATGTTGCTCATCTGCCTATGAACGTGAACAAATGGAGAATGTTATGTTGCATTACGACTTCACTACTTATTTATAAGGTAAGCTCTCATTAAAGGGATCTCTCGGCAGCGTTTTTGGCTGTCGCCTTCGAACCGCGGAAAAATCAAAGACAGTACTGATACTTCGCTCGAAGTACAAAACTTTTGAACCTTTTTTCGCTGTTAGTCCAATATCTTACCTTTGTATTATAAACTGATATATTTACTTTTTTATGTGCGTTACCCGAACGTGTAACAGAAATTATAGTGAATGTAAGGTCGATTGACCCTCGAGAATGAAATTGCCCTTGCCCATTTTCAATCGAATTGGTGATATTTGTACATGCCATATTTTTTTACCATATATTTATCATATACTTTGTGCAACAACGAATGAGTTACCTAGTAATCTTAAGCGCTGTTCAGGCGACGCAGAATCACG
Organism: Mesocentrotus franciscanus; assembly: GCA_037976565.1. Taxonomy (NCBI): domain Eukaryota; kingdom Metazoa; phylum Echinodermata; class Echinoidea; order Camarodonta; family Strongylocentrotidae; genus Mesocentrotus; species Mesocentrotus franciscanus. The sequence goes on from CP137670.1 coordinate 13,710,168, forward strand.
AGTCATAGTTACCAATCTATAGACTCGCTTTAGCTCAAGGCGATGTAATTTTGATTTTAAAATGAGTCTTTATTTGTTAATTTTGAATTCAGCTCCCTTTGGCACCTTTCCGTATTCATACAATCTATGGCTGGTTTAGCAAAGGCTCCCGTGCAATTTAACACTTCCAATATATAACGGGATAACTGAGAGTAGGGATAATACTTCACAGAGCTAGAGTAAACAATTTAATACATTTCCTTTTTTCCAGACAACCGCCTTCCACCACAACTTCAATGGAACCAAAGGGGGCCACATCGTCGTCTACAGAGCCGGAGAAGAAAGAACAAATCAGACCAAAGTAAGTCATAATAAAAGTACAGCGATTTGCAAGGTGAAAATCCAAAAACCTGTTACGGGGCCGAATCTTGTGAAAATAAACATAATTAAAAACTTTTCCAAAAACATTGTTGAAAAATATGTATCAGTTTCAAAACAATTTTTTTTTTGGCAACTGCAGTGTTCTATTCACCCGATTTTTTGTGTAAAAAATTAGTGTTTCATCATTTTTCACTCGTAGAGAGAATACCACGGAGTCTTTTGATCTGAAGCTTTGCACAAACTTCCATGAACTCATGTTGCTGCTAGAGATAATTTCTAGATCCTTCTTTTGTTGAGGGACTTTCATTAGTCAGTGTAGGCCTAGTCCCACCGGTATTACCAAAGCATTTTCAGTGACCCATTTAATGCATGTGGGTCGAGAGAGGTAAATGTGTCATAAATTCCTTGTCCAAAGATGTTAAACCAGGTACCTCTCGTATGGGAGTGAAGAGCCTGCAACAAGATACCACAGTGCTCCCACTAATAACCCATATTTCCTATCCGACAACAAGATCAGAAAGAGAACTTTGATTTCATTGTATTATGTTCCAGAGTGTGGAAGAGGACCGAGGTATCAAAAGACCGACATAGGGACAGTTCTTGGAATTTCCCAACTTAATACTTAGACTAATGTGACTCTTTAAAGAGATATGTGGAAAAAAGTATTATGTCGTATTTACATTGTAGAATGCAGAATGGATATGGTCTCTCTGTCAACGTTGTGTGCAATAAGATATTCCGATGAACAATTGAAATTATTGTTAAGGGCGTGTATAAAATAAGAAGTATTATTTAACTACAGTTTTCAAAATCAGCTTTCAGCAATTTTGGGGTGTTTCGAATAGTTACCAAATGCACATTATGACGACCCTTTTTGTCTTTGCGCAGTGAGGATAGTTTCACCCTTCTGAGAGGATATCTAAATACAGATATTTAGTCATTTATTTATTTTGTTTAGCGAGTAGATGAAATGAAAAGGGAAAGCGAGTTGTAATTTACCATCACATAGAATCACCATGCTCACGTAATCTTAAGATTCCTCCTTATATTTTTTTGTTTCCGCAAGGCTACCAGCTACCCCAATAAGGTTGGACGACATACTTCTCTACGATATCGCAGAAGAAATCGAGACTGATGAACACCTTGACAGGTTAATGCAAACTCTGGAAGTCACACAGGGGTCACAGTCACGGTATCACGAGCTCAACAGGTTGGAAGGTCGCCTTACGGCTAAAGGCACCCGTCAGATGCTGATGGATTGGAGGGCCAGAACAGCAGTCGCAGAGCAACGGGACAGGCTGAAGGACGCACTCACCAGGGCTGGGCTGTTAGACATGAGGGACAGATTCTTCCCTGGCTAGAAAGAATTTGAAGAGAACGGCGAAAAAGACGAATGAGAAGGGAAACAAGGTTTTGTTATATCACATGACTTAAGTTGGTCAGACCATCAAAGGAGCACGTTAACTTAATGTTCTAAATTGAGTGGTATTATGCGTCGTACTGTCAATACTCGAAATCCAGTAATCCTAAAGAAATTGTTGTGTTTACTCTGTCGCCCATTTCTCGACTATGGTGTTCCTGTTTCGTTACCTTATCAACAGAACCACATTAACATCCTTAAAAGCTGTGCAAAGACACTATACTAGATTCTCTTCTTATGGAAGTGCAAAGTGTCTGTCAAATCATGAGCGACTAGTTCTTTTTAATTTGTCTCCTACATAAATATATATCAACAGAATGGTTCATTTGTCCATCTGTTTTGTAGTCAAATTTTCCGTACTTACAGTATCCTTCCTAAACCACATTTACAGAGATCACATGTCCTTCTTTTAATCACGAAATTGCGAGAATTTCTTTTTGAAATACCCTTTTTATTATCGGATTTTGCACAAACTTATAACTGACCTTTTCCTTCTTTTGTCTCTGCTTCTATTAACACCTACTTAATATCAGGGTGTGCTTCTCCTTTTTATAAATTTCTTCGTTTGTGGGACACTCTCGAGTTAATTCGCTGATTTATCTATTGAAACTTCTGTCGGGCCATTCGTTAATACCTTACAATGTCATCTTTTCGATTAGCCTCTTACAGTACATTTATATTTTGAGCAATCTGATAATTTTTTTCCCCTGCCACATTTTTTACTTTATTCTGGTACATTTTTGTATGTATTTAAATTTTTATTTATTTAGATAAATGTAAATATATATTTTCTTTTTAGTAGTAACAGCAACCAATGAGGATAGCTCTTGAGAAATTAATATTTTTCGGGGGTAATCCCCAGGCATTGGTTGTTGTTTTCGTTCTTATTTGTATCGTTATCATAATCATAATTTTGGTATGCTTTCATTTGCTATGTATGTTATCGTTCTGCATTGCTGTGTACCTGGAATTTAAATAAAATAGATATATACAATGTAGAATTTGGGGGTCATCAGCATCTTAGGACCTCAAAGAAGTAGACGAAGAAGAGATTAATTAAGGAGTAAAGGTAATACTTTAAATTCATTATACTATGTTATATAATTTTTAAGTTCGTTATTATATGCACATATATATATGTAACTTACAGTTTGACATGTAGTTATTATTGATTGCCTATTTTTACTATACGTTATGTGTACATGTTCTTTTTTATTCAATTATTGTATTTAGAAAATTACAGAAATGAAATAAAATAAAATAAAAAGGAAGGCCTAGAATTGTATTTCTTCATTCTTATAAATAAGGGATAGTGTTAAGTATTGCTTGTACGTCTATGTTAAGCATTTCCTTAATAAAATTGTATATGTTTTTACGTATTTAAACTGTGTTAACTTGTACGTTATTTTTCTTTTTTTCTTCAAAAAAGACGCATGAGTCGAGAACATTTGATTTAGTGTAATGTAAGTTGTATGTGTCTGTCAAGCATTTCCTTCATATAATTGTAGTGTTTTTACGTATTTAAACTGTGTTAAGTTGTACGTTATTTTAATTTTAATTTTAATTTCAACAACAAAAATGCATGCGTCGAGAACATTTGATTTAGTGTAGTGTAAGTTGTATGTGTCTGTTAAGCATTTCCTAAATATAATTGTAGTGTTTTTACGTATTAAAACTGTGTTAAATTGTACGTTATTTTTCTTTTTATTTAAAAAAAAAATGCATGCTTCGAGAACATTTGATTGAGTGTAATGTAACGGGTATGTGTCTGTTAAGCATTTTCTAAATAAAAATGTAGTGTTTTTACATATTAAAACTGTGTTAAATTGTACAATTGAATGAGTCGAGAACATTTGATTTGAAAGTGTTGTCAAGTTTATAAGATTTAGAAAATAAGACAACTGACGGAGAAACCATTAAAAAACAAATCCAAAATACGGGTAAGATGAAACCTACATTCGGCGAAATATTCTTTCAATTAGCCATTTTCGTAACCAAATTAAATGTATACATCTTTGTTCAGTGCCTTGATACGAATGATTCCATTCACCTTTCCCGAATAAAAAAAGTCAAAATGAAAATTACATATATTACATGGTGTTAAGTGGAGAAAAAACATTAATTTATGCAATTCGCATTTCCGCGTCACTGTATGTTTTAATATCATTTTGATGTTTTCGAAAATCAATACATCTTTCCAAGATACTTTTGGAATACTTTTAGAGGGCAACTCCACACCTAGAAGAATAGAAATCAGAGAAACAAATCAGGGAAAGTTTGAGAAATATATGACACTTAATAAGAAAGTTGTTTTGAGAGATAATATTACCTCTCCTGACTTGAGATAATATTCGCTTATGCACTCGCAAACATTAATTATTTGTATAATATATCATGTACGTTATCTGCAGGTGAGATTTCAATTATGCCAGAGTGTATATTTTGCGCAGCGCCCTCATCTGCACACACACATATGCACAATTCTGATAAAACCAAACGCGCAACCAACACATTATTCATTTCTCTAAAACAGCGATGGGTAGCCTATTCTTGCAAAACAGAAAATAGAAAATATAGAGAAAAGTCTAATTTTACTATTTTTGTCACGCCTGCGTAGCAAAAAGCGAGACATAGGCGCCGCTTTTCCGGGTGGCGACGACGGCGACGGCATCAATATCAAAAACTTAACATTGTGGATATAATTGTGAAAATACACTTTTCTTTTCAATGAAACTTAGACTGAAGGTTTATCAAGTATCCCCAATCATGTGAGTAGAATTTCAGGTCATTAAGTCAAGGTCTAAGGTCATTTCCGGTCATCAAACTTAGACTATGTTGTGGCATCAGGCTATAAGATTTTGAATTTGTATCGTAATTTTGAAAGTATACATTCCTAGTCCATGAAACTTGAACGTAAGGGTTATCAAGTATCACCAATCATGTGATTAGTCTTTTAGGTGACAAAGTCAAGGTCAAATGTTATTTCGGGTCTGCAAACTTAGACTTTGTTGTGGCATCAACATCAAGATTTTGAATTTTTAGCATAATTTCAAAAGTGTTTGTTCAATTTCCACGAAACTTGTACCCAAGGGGTATCAAGTATCACAAATCATATGACACAAATTCCAGGGCACAGAGTCAAAGGTCATTTTAGGTCAGTAGACTTGGATAAGGTTTTCCCAACTTAATATGAGAATTAATAAATCAATTATTGTTATTTGTTCATATTTCAGCAAGTTAAGTTATCAATCTTGGTACAAACAATAGTAAACAATTCTTCTGATGATTCTTAGTCAATATTCACTGATTAGATTCAGAGGATTTCATTATTGGGGGCCTGTTAATGGGCCACCCTGCCTATAAACAATGTCCCAACCTCAATTTGTCATAATATTGAATTGCGTAATGCAGGCGAGACCGCCAAGAGCGTTTCCCTTGTTGTTAATCATAAGCATCTAAACATTTTATTTCATGTCAAATATTTTGAGCTGCGTGTAAAATGAAAGAGTGCGCAAATATTAAAACAATTATTTTTTGCAATTTCAGACGTAATTCTTGCTTTTTGTTTACACTCATTCTTTAGAACATAAGGAATAATATCAGACTAAGTGTTTGGGGAATTGAAAAGAGACTCCTTGTCAACTTTACATAATATGTTGGGTGCGCAGACTGATCAGGGCTCCCTCACCCAGTTACTCGGAGCCATCAATAGCCGTATACAGTGTTTTGGCCAACTTGGTATCATTGGATACGTTTTTTGGACTGTGGATGACATGGCTCGATATAAATAACGATAATGACAAAAATAAAATAGTTTTTGATTCCACCGCAATAATGTTGATTGACTTGGCTTTATTAAATGGTAATCCTTGCCGAAAATTCATGAATCTACAAAATAAGATATATTTTAGATGATTGGGTAATCATATTGTGTTGCTTGTACTTAAGTTACTTCGGAAAGCAAGTTCAAGACCTCTATATCATGTTTGTGACCTGGAAGCAAACAAAACGGTATGCTTAAGTATAAGTGTTATGTTCTTATACCATAGATATTCGTTAAACCTGTGTGTTCTAAAACATAGTCCTCCTCAAATACGCTGTATATGTGTGCTGCAGTACAAAGCAGTACTAACAACATCAGTCTTATACTTATACTTATACTTATACTTATACTTAAGCAAACAAAACGGATTGCTTAAGTATAAGTGTTATGTTCTTATGCCATAGATATTCGTTAAACCTATGTGTTCTAAAACATAGTCCTCCTCAAATACGCTGTATATGTGTGCTGCAGTACAAAGCAGTACTAACAACATCAGTCCGATCTGTATATATGTACATCTAAACAACAATTGTAATGGTTAACAATACAGTTAACAACTAAGTAATCTTTACCCTTATCAATGTGTATATTTGTTTAAGTATCTGAAAAATGTATTTGTTCCGATTTATGTTTCTTGAGAATTCGACATATTAAAGCTTGCATCCAAAAGTACTAAAGAGATGATATAATCTTAATCTTAAGTATCTGAAAAATGTATTTGTTCCGATTTATGTTTCTTGAGAATTTGACATATTTGACTTTCCCTTGACACACAGAGCCCCCTCAAAAAGTGGACCCATACTGTGCTCGTATATGTTAAAGAAACCTACTCTTTGCTCTCATCTGAAAAATGCATGCATGTTTCTGCTGATTCAATCTACATATATATATATATATATACATTTAATATTAACTCCTCGGTTGCTTATTCACATCCCCACACGCTCACTCATTTGCCACACATGTGGTTTTGTACAAACAACAGGCACCAATTAATGGAAGACTGCTTCAACAGAATCAACATCTGCATCAATTTGAATAATATGCAACCTTCTGTAAATCCTGTATTAATCAAAGGATAAATTTCATTCCATTTGACAAAGATCATGTGCAGTGAAATCTTGTGAATCAATAAGACATCTAATCTTAGACCCTTTCATTGGACTCACCTCATCTGATGAAAGACATCCAATCAAGACAACTCTGTATATTTGATTGGAAAAGTCTCAAAAACATTGGATTATGCATTGTTATCCTATACATTAACTAGACAGCACTATACATTTACTTAGAAAAATACACGTAGCAAATAATTGACGAAACAACTCTGTCTTTGTAATTAGACGGATCTTATTTAACAGAGATTGGACAGTGTCTACGGATACAATAGTAGTTGATGTTAAGTTCGGAGATAAAAATGCAAAAATGTAAAGTGCTTTCACCACTTGGAAATGCTAAGGGTTGACTATATCAACACAATCCAACTCATTTATGCTGCTTGGAAAGTAAGTAAACTCGCATGATAAAGCACCAATAGAAATCCCTGAAGACAAAGACAAAATGATAAATATGAAGTAAAGAGAGAGAAAGAAAGACAGAGATAGAGAGCGGGTGGGGAAGGGAATACAACGAATCAAGCAATAATCAATGTTATTTGTTACCTTTAATGTAATTCTTTTTAATAATTTATATGAGTCATAGATATGAACTCTGATATTTATTACATGTATATGATAAAAAGCATGATGCTGTTGTATTGCTTGGTCATTTGCAGAATATATATAAATATTTCATAAGAAGCCTTGCTCTCGTATTATGGTTTTGTTCTCTCCCTCTCATTCGGGCAACCAGCACCTAAAATTCGAGGAGTGAGATGCCCGAAGGAAGTGCCCGAATATGCAATTTCAGTAATTTTCACTACAAATAGATTCGCTTTCCCGCGTAAGATTTAAAAACTGAAGAGTTCAGATTCGGCCGGAAGGCGAAAATATGTCTCTACGGCTATGTCAGGGAGCAGTGGCCACGTGATTTAGAGATAAAGGGACACGGATAGAATAATCATGGGCCTAGTGATATGTAGGGAAATTGCCATTCAAGTACAGTGGTCGAAAGTACGTTCTTTTCTGGGTTTGTATTAGGTTTGGCGTCCATTTGAGCATTTAATTTAGGTTTAGGGGCATGACTATCATAGAGCATTGCAGCTTAGGACTACAACTGACAACTTACGTTAGCCGCAAATTCAGCCAATGTGTCTATCATCGCCGAAGTTTAATAGCCAATTGAAATATTGATATCTGCTACACACACATGCATCTAGTCCAGACTCTGGCCTATTTAATTTTGATCTCCACCACATCAACGCTACCTCCCCTACTTGCTACCAGCCGATGATGGCGTGATCATTATATTCGGACTCCCGGGTCCTCAGGCTGGGCTGGTGAGCATAATTATGAGTTTGTTGATAACGCCATCTTCGGCGGCTTGAATCAAGTGTGTAGGGAATATAATAAAGGACCGGACAGATTCTGGACTAACATGCATCCTGCAACTGTCAGCGTTTTATGTGTCCTATCATGATATTCATTTTATATTTCCTTGCTAATATTCACATCCAGAGTCTATAGGAAAGATAAATTAATCATATGGCCTTGTATTTGTTTCAAATTAATTTTCATTTTCAAAAGAGCATCACGGGCCTTTGTTCCCTGGCAATTTCAATATGAGTTCAGTCCCTGTAACAAAGTACACCGCTGAGTTTGATTAAACAGGGGCTTTCCCCACGAAACCCAGTGCAATGCAATTGTGTATTGATTGGTTGACAGTTAGTCAGCGCCCCATCGATCTTAAACAATAGTCAAGGTAAGATAACAAAATATACCACCTCACCAAGCAGAAACCCTAAACTGAATTAAAGTTTCGTTATTCCCATATCACGAGGCAATGGATGCAAAGGGACCGTGCCCCGGTGGAATATGTCTTTTTTTATTTGTGCTTGTTTTTGTGCTATGTACAGTCAACACCCTGAGTGATATAGTAAAAACAAACTGTCTAGAAGTTATGTTTGGATAGGATGAACCTTTCTGTTATGATGAATAGAAAACATGAAGAGTAGAACAACGTCATATCAAACCTTGAGACGTATTATACAAACACAAGCGTGAAATCATATTTCGTCGACATGCAATTGAGAACTAATTTATTCGTGGTGCAATCACTTTGATATGGAGCATCTACTTTGATAATATTGATGCATTGAATTTTGTTCAACCGAAGCCAAATGTTGAGTGTTTTAAGCAATCTTTTCAATATGCAAATGGTAAAGTATGGAACAATTTAGCATCCACTATTCAAAATATTCAATCCTTCAACATATTTAAACGTACATATAAGGAGATAAACTTCTCATGAATTTATAATTATAACATATTTAAGCATACCAATTGAATTGCCAAATATATTCCATGGGTGTCCGTACATACTTTTAGTTCTCTCCATAAGTAAACTTTTTATTTTGTTCGCCATCCATATATCTCTTTGCCTTTCTTTCTCTTGTTATGATTGACTGATTTAGTGTTATCGATCCTTATCTAAAGTCTTCTATCTTGTTGATATATTTACAATTTAAAGAAGTATCTTTGTATTAAGATGTTCAAATAAATAGATAATAATCTTCTACATGGGAAATCTCAAGGAGGCCCCCACCCCTTTATATTTAGACGTACACCCCCTTACCTGAAAATAAAGCTGGTACAACCCCCACACCTACACACACCACGCGCGCGCACGTACGCACACATAATTTCAAACCCAGAAGACGACTACAACTCTGTGAAGGTTAGAGATCATGAACATAGCTCTTTAAAATGTTTAATCATTATTAACTTAGCACACCCTTAAAGTATCGCTGATTGATTGATGATATACACAAGTGGGGGAATAAACGATTCTAGTAGTTCCTGAAATAGTAAATAGTTTATTACAAGGTCAAGGTGATTAAATGCAGGAGATAGAAACCGTTTCAGTCCATAGAATCAATATAGCCACTTATTGTATCCGTAACAACAAACACGATTATTTGTGGGGAAAATAACGGCACACATTCCTATAACACCATGTTTAATACAGTCTTTCATAGATTAACTGGTATAATACCAAGTTGAAAAACTAAGCTTCATTATATTTTTATTCACTGCTTGTCCTCAACAAGTATCATCAAGGCCCCGTTTTATAAAAAGTTGATATTAATCGCATTTGATTAATGATTGATTTGTTTTGTTACTATGAATAGACCCTAGACGAATATTTTGCTTTTCCATCTATGCTCATATCCACGGATATTCATTTGAATATGAAATGACACAAAGGTTAGAAGCTTCGTCCCGTATTCTACTAAAATTAAAACCCGACACTGATTTCGAACTTTTGTCTCAAATCTGGTTTAACAAAGGAAGTTAGTCTGAGGTTAACGTTTTCCTTTTGTTAAACGTGATTTTAAACCCAGGGTCGGGTTTAAATGAATTAGTAGAATACCAACCGTAGAGTAAAGAGCACTCTTCTTGAATTATACGAATATGACATCGTTTGAAAGAAGGCAGAATTTCTATCACGTGCATATGCTTGGCACAGAGGGCAGATAGTGATGGTAGATAGTGAATTAAACTTTGCAATAGATCTTTGATGAAATCGAAATGATTCCTATTTACGCAGTATGATTAAATCTGCACATTGATACTCATTTCATAGAAATGGATACATTCAAAGTATCAATCGTCGCTACTACATGTTGATTTAATTGTTATTTCAGATGTGGCGTCGATGTTGGGAATTACTTCATGAGCACCCTTTTAGAACACGATGAGCCTGGAAAGCGGAACTAACTTTGTACAAATAAGTCCTACCCGGCTTTACCGCGTCATGGTGTACAAATATTACGTAGATTGAGAAATGTTCTGTTGATCACAATAGCCTGTGCTAGGTGTCCCTTTGTCCATTTAGCACATGACTGATTCACAATTTAAAACTATGATTGTTTGCACTTCGCGCGGAACACCTAATCATACCTCAGTAGCTCTCATACCTTGTCGTACCACCACCCTCCGACTAATGGTGTTAACCTACAAGGAGGAAATACATTTGATACTTGGCATAATCGACTTCCTTTTCAATAATCAGTCTCAATAATTGGGAACTGGAATCAGATCACAGGCCATTCCAAACTGCTCCGTCGTACCAGGATATAAAGCCCTAATGGATATAACTCCAAGCGCAATCTGTTTTGCTATGCATACATAGAAGGGAATACATATATTCATTATTGGACTTCACTATTGGGCACTGCATCTCACTCTCTGTGTTTCTGTCAAATTGATTATGTCTGGGGATTCAGTACCTGGATGGCTAAGGATGTTCCTACGTCTTACTCTGATATGGATTCTTTCATCTTCAACAGGTTTGTATCAAGCTTACTACTATTATATTCCAAAAGCATGGGTTCGCCTATGAAATTCAAAAGTGTCGACACTTGTTCATTACCAGTCAGTCAGTTTTTCGTGAACAGGACATTTGGAATGTGTGGAAATTTAAAAACTTTAATTGGCAACTGCTTTATTATTTTGTTCACCTTTTTTGAGGCTATCACTATTTAAAATTCGGTAGGCTGAACTTACATTGACAATAAAGATAACATAGGACCGTATAATTATAATTTCCTAACACAGTAGGTATAATGATGATTTTGTCCTATTTGTACAGCCAAGGTAGCCTCATCATTGTTAATCCTGCCCTTCTTGCGGGCTTGACAATTATTTATACCTCGGCATTGCCAGGTACCCCCATTGATTACCCATGTGGGCATGGAGAGAGAGAAATGTGGGTAAGACACCTTGTCTAAGGATGTAAGCAACAAGCGAGGATCGAACACGGGACCTATCGCATGAGAGTCAAGAGCATTAACCGATATAAGGGGCTATGGTAAATCCCTACCGTGAATATTACCGTGTTGATTCTTTGTATCTTATTATCTTACAGTTGAATGTCAGGAGTGTTCTACATCAGGGTTGAATGTGTTTGGTGGCTATCAGTACGTCTTCTACCATGGTACTGATGGTGTCTTCAGGACATTCTCTGCCACACGTGCACACTGTCAAAGCTTAGGGGGTGACATGCCAATCATTACGTCAGCTGAACAAAATGTACGTACGTACTTTTACCGTGTATTAGTATTACATTATATATTTATCAGATTTTATGGAGCAAAATGTGTAATTAAACCTAATATACAGTTTTTCTAATGAAACGTGGCAAGTTCCTTTCAAACGTTGCAACTGAATTCAATTCAAATGAACATTTATTTTCTTCCATTCAATTTGACAACATATTTGACATGTGTTCAAACAATACAATGTATACTTAGGAACATAAATATAATTTAAGAACTTGTATTACAAGGAAGAAGGCGCGAATCCCGGTATTAAAGCAAAGCTTGTAATGTGTACCCCCTAATACACAACTACATAATATACATTATAAATAGAAGAAAGGAAAAAAGTGATAGGCAAGGAGGAGGAGAGGATAGAGAGCTTGGAGAAAGAGAAAAGAAGAGGAAAGAAGAGGAATGCAACATAGCAATGAGGTGTATGGCATGCACAAACAACATAATGGCAAGATATAGGTGAAGGGTATAATGTGGAAATATTTGACCGCATTTTTATAGGACAATACTGGATTTATCACCCCTACTTCTGTAGGGGTATCGATATAAGAGTAATAAAAGACATTCTTATTGAAGAGTAGTATTTTTATAGTTTTATAGTTTTAGAGGATAAAGATATATTTTTGATATGTATTAACAGGTGTTTTTGAGATTAACAGGATATATGCATATATATGTACATGTAAATGTAGTTCTTTCTAAGTACACACCTTAATACAATATATACTCATATATATATATATATGTTTACATAATTATACACATGCATAAAACACATATATATATGCACACCCATTGACACACATCCCCTTTTACACTATACACACACTCGTCATCCTAATCGGGTATAGGGTTAATACTTATGCACTGTAATTTAAATTCACACATTTTTTAACCTTCCAAGAGAAGCTTAACAGAGATACAGATTTCCTCATAGGTTAAGGTAAATCGTTCCAAAGCTTAGGACCAGTAAAACGGATATTATTTTGAAAAATACGTTTACGGTGTTTGGGAATATAGATTTCTTCAGATGATCTGGTACCATACTTATGGATATCTGAAACACGTTGGAATTGGCCACAGAACTGAGAAGGTAGTTGTGAGTTTAGACATTTTTATACTAATGTACATTGTTGGAGTTTATTTATATCTTCAATACGAAGCAACTTAAGAGATTTAAATAAAGGATCGCTACTGGATCGTGGGTGAGAAAATGATATTATACGTAAAACCTTATTTTGCAGTGCACAAAGCTTTTTTGTTTAAATACTTGTATGATATGTATTTGCCCATATAATATTACAATAGGATAGGGATGGGAGAATCAAACAACAGTATAAAGCTATACTAGTTATATGAAATATCAGGATTTCTGGCAACTTTTTATTTATTCAGACCAAATAGGGCAGTGAAATATTGCCAAGACTGCAATCAAAAAATCATTTTCTAATTGCCAATTGCTCTATGAAGTACAACTTTTCAAGAAAACCCTTAATTGAGAGTAAGCATTGTCTAACTTTCTTCTAAACTCCGAATAGTAGACCATGGTCATTCTCTGATGAAAAAAAGTAGAATGTTTTGTACCGTCTCACAAATTTCCACCAGTGAGCCTCAACACATAAACTTTTATAGATGGTTTATAGTGTTTGGAAAACGTTACTTTTGAACTCCGATGTTCATATTTTCAGAAAATTCCTGGAACATTCCCATTGTAACCTAGATGATTAGGTTTTTCAATTATCTTGATTCCTCCTGTTTTGTCCTTTCCAATAATATGTAGGAAAAACCTTAAAGCTGATGATTTTAATTTATTGATGAATAGAAAGAAAACAATTTAATACGTGTAGTTCAGTTTATTGCGGGCTATAGCGCAAAGTATTATACCACGATACCACGAACCATTGATCACTGGTTTCGTGACAACATGAAGAAAAAAAAACAGGAGAAAACCGGATAAGGTTGAATCTTTAGTACATGAGACTCGGTGTGTATTAAGGCGTTTAAAAATAGACAAAATAAAATGGAATGGATTCCATTTCTCTGAGTTCGATTATAACTCTACTTATTCAAAAGATAGTAATTACAAACTTTATATTCAAATCGATATCAGATATATGGCACAAAATGTTCTGGTAATAACGAGCAATAAGTTAAAGACGGAGGATAGATTATTCCTCAAACATGAAAATGTTACATAATTATTAAGGGGTGTTTTATGTACTTCTGCTAGTTGGCCCCAAAAGATACACATAATAATATTTGTCCTCCCTGAAAATCTTTGGTAGACAAAGAAAAAGAAAGCATTACCTAATAACTTTTTTCTTTATCTTTTGAATATTAAATTATACTCTCAACTGTTTGACTAAAACAAGTGCAAATTCTAGCTTACATGCAATTTTAGTGCTATCACCGAAGTACTCAACTAGGCATAATGGTAGTCAGCTTTTAATTACTAATCGTGATGGTACTAATGCCACTTTGATGTAAACATCCAAATGTATAATGTTGTATTTATAACATAAACAGGATTTCATAGCCGGGAAATTATTAAGAAATAGTGATGGAGGTCACTATTACATCGGCTTAGAAGACATGGATCAGGATGGTGCATACAGATGGAATGATGGAACGGCCCCTGGGTAGGTATCAACTATCATTGTTATATAATGCCACTCCTTTTTTCAGTTTTTTTCTTCTTCCAGTCCGTTGACATATCCACTCGTCCACGACACCTCTACAATAGGAGTGTCGTGGTCGAGGGGTTTAAGGCGCTTGACTGGAGAGGCGAAGGTCGAGGGTTCGAATCCCGACACGGCACTAATATCCTTTGGCAAGATATTTACCTGCACTTGTTACTCTCCACCCAGGTGTTAAATGGGTGGAATGCTCCCCAGAAAGTGGAAAATGTGCATACATTGTGTGCGGGTAAGCCTGAATCAGATGACCGGGTTAATAATATATCTGTAAAGCGCTTAGGCACATCGTTGGATCGATGTATTGGGCGCTATATAAAAGCGGAATATTATTATTATTATTATAAATGATTTCTGCATTACCTGATTATATATGTCAGTATGCTGAATTATAGGTATACGAGTGCTGAAAAGGTGCACTAGCCATTTGAAAATGAGGGCTGGGCGGCACTTCTCCCCCAACGAATTTAACCCAAACAAATGAAAATGACCGACTCTGTTCTTTAGTGAGAAAATTATAATTGTGAAATTCTAAAGCTTTATTTAAATCATTTTAAATAAAAAAATCAATCTGGGTCATAAAACTTCATAAACCATTTAACTAATGCTAATGAATCACATTTTGATCAAATCGTCATATTCGTGGATTCTTCTGAGTCATGATAAACTGAATTGAGTCACGTCTCAAAAATGTAAATGGTCAATGTCAAATAATGTTGAAAGCTAAACTTATGTTGAATGCTGAAGCCGTGTCACGCCACTAAATCACGTTTGCGTCCCATGGTTTCCTGTATTCCAACGAAAAAATAGATGAAATTAGGTTTAGTCTTCACGAAACAAATCTGTTATTATTATTATTAATCTGTTATCAATTATTTCTCATGCTACCATAATCTACAGTTTAATACTTGCTCTAAACTCACATTTTTTTCAACGAATGAATGAAAAACTCCGAGTAACTTGATAAAAACTACCATTTCAATGCCCTACAATATTAGTCATAGGCACTTCATATTAATTTACAAGAAGATTTGGTGTACTTTTTGTCCAAAGACACTCGACTCGTGATGTAGTAGAGCTGTATATCTTTAGTGTTTCTGTGGAAGTTATGATGTGCATAAATAGAAGTTTTATCGTTAATCCTATTTAGTTTATATGAATTAATCAATTTCAAGGTATAACAACTGGGATAGTCCTCTATATACCGATACGGACCAACCACCACCCACTTACTGTGCTGTGATGAGGTCCCGATCGAGCCTCACTGACCCAATACATGGACGCTGGAATCGAGTAGCGTGCACATCACCAAGACGACATATCTGCCAAATACCTGTCGGTAGGTATTTCAAGTCGTTTTGTATATTCACCATGTTTAGTCCAGTTCTGAAGGAGCATGTGAGACAATATTGTAAACATACTCAAGATCAATACTGGCAGACTGTTCTTGATACAAAATGTTTACAATCGAATTTCGTTTACTATTTTTAGCCCAGCTATAATCTACGGCGTATGAATTTAAATCATTTTGTTATTAGTAAGATGGTAAACGAAGAGAGAGAGAGAGAGAGAAACCCAATGTAACCATCATAAATAACCGATAATGAAAAAAAGAGTAAATAATGGAACCAATTTTACGCAATGATAATTATTAATACGAGTAATAACAAGAATGACCAACAAATAATCCCACAAGTGATATCAATACAGTTATATCAAAAAACCATTCTGATTCTAAATGACGATCAAAAACATTTTCCTTTTTAATACACTATTTCGAGGATCGTCAGCTATCATCCCTGTTCTAGACGGGCTATCAGTTCTGTAACCACCAACAATTAATTACAAATGATAAGAGCGGAACAAGAAATTAGATAGTTTACTTTAATTACAGTGTAAACTATACTCATAATAATTGTCAATTTTATTCAGTGTGGTCAAAATGATTAGAAACAAAAACAAAATAGTATTCAAGGAACTCATTGCACAATGTTTACAATGTAAAAATGGTCCTAAAATAGGATCATTGATTAAAACAAAGAAGAAAATTAATAAGAATGGGTAATAATTCACTTACACTCTTCTAGGTGATGTCGTAACATATTTACTGAAGTGAATGTTGCTCTCTGAACGATAATGAGTATTGTGAAGTAAAAATATTCCAGTATTATCATTTCGATAAAGTTCTTGAAGCTTAGGAGCTTATGGTCCATATATTATTCCAATACTAGTTTCAAAGAGTGTTCTTGCTGTACTAAGATTTACCACGCTCTCTAGATGGGGAGGAGGAGGTATCCAAACCATATTTTGTCAATTATAATGTTCTCGTTTGTATGTTCATACAATTCCAGGTAGAATCTAAATAAAGAGAGGTCAAAGAATATCAACAAGATCATCTATGTCCACAACGATGTCCGAGACGATATATAAAATCTTTGTATGAATGTGAACGAATTTGATAATGGAAGCACTCTTGGTCTAACCGGAACTGTGTACTGAAATTCCTGAGAGCAAACTACTAGACAAGAAGAAAGCACGAAAATCTGATTAATATATAACAATAATTATCTTATTATTGGACCAATAAATTTCAAACTGTCACCATTTTGTTTATCTTTTTTGTGTGCTTTCATACAAATAAACTTATTGCACGGGTTGGATTGCCCTTTATTGATCTGTACTGTGCAAGAACGCGATGCCAAGTAAAATAAAATTCTTGCATTGTTATACTTGTCAATGGGTAATCATTGCTCTTTGACATTTACTGGATTTGATAGCTTATCCAACATTTGAATAAACATTTTATTAAATTAAAGTTCAGTAGCTGTAATCTAATTTAAGGGTAAGGTTTTATTTGATGTTATATAAACAGACAATGACTGTAGATGGCAGGAGCTCAGTGAATCTCAGTATCTCATCAAGTTCACACCTCGTGCAACGCCAAGTGCTGCCAGGGAAACATGTCAAAGTTATGGCGGTGATTTGGCTTTCATCAAGACAGCCGAAGTCAACGTAAGTCTAATGACACTTTTTACAGCATTCACACGTTCAAGATGATTAAGATAATCAAGGAAACTAAAATACACGCCACAGGGCAAACTACATGTACCTAGAGTTTTAATCTGTTCACCCCTGATGGAGAGATCCCACCCTAGTCACCGCAAACAACGCCGAACCAGATTTCAGTGACCATATTCTCAGGAAATCGTGTATGTAGTCGCTTTCATGTGGTTCGTGGTGGAGGAGGGGTGTGGGGTGGATAGGCATGACGAATTGTGTCTTTTATTGTTTTTTTTTCAATGGCATTTGAAATGTATATAGAATAATCATGAAAAACGCAGTGCTTTACTGCATTACACGGCAGAATAAAATACAAGTAAATATATTGCTTTGCAATAAAACACAAAACTAGACAAAAAAACGAGAACGGTCATATTGTTTTTGAAAGACTGTCACCCCCAAGAATTTTAACAAAAAACAAATAAATTATGTGTTTTAATATTATACACATTACAATTCAATGATAGATTATTTCAATATTAATTTCTTGCGGGCCTACATAGCACTTGTTTAATACCAATTTCGATGATGTTTTTATCATTCTCTCACAATTAGCTGGCTATCAAGGTTTGATTGCAATTTCAAAGGATGAAAGACGAGAGAATAATTTAAATATTCAATTAAATCCAAACATTATGTCGCAATATGCAAGATAATATGGAAAATGTACAATATATAGAAAAAGAATAAGTGCATTTCACATGCACAGTCTATACCTCAACATTGGATAGCGAGATAAGGAGAGAGAGAGAGAGAGAACGAGACAGAAGCGAAAGAGAGAGAGGGAGAGAGAGAGAGACTCCCTAAAAAACAATTGTAAAACATTGTGAAAGCTCTCAGCTAACGCTAAGGTTTTCAATTCTGACTTAAAGGTACTATGTCCCATTTGCAGGCCAAAAAATGAAAAGGTTATTCCAACGGCATTTGAAAGACTAATTTAGAACTTCCCTAAAAATAAGGGGGCTTGAAAATGTCTTTAAGTGGGAAAATAATGACTATTAATTGTCGAATCGACCTAAGTGATAGCAATACAGTAAGTAATAGTGTGATTTTCAGAAAATTGTACCGAATGGCAGTGGCGGATCCAGGGAGGGCCCGGGCCTCCCTAAAAAAACATGTAAAACACCCTTTTGGGGAAAAAGAAGATGGGCCCCCTCCTGGCGCTCAAGGGGTTGTAATTTTTTTGTTCAATTTTCGAAGGAAAAAAAAAATTTGTGCTAAGTGATGAATAAATCATAAATTTATTATGATTTTTTTTTTTTCTCCATTTTTCTTACAGACATTTCTCAAAGCGCTCCTACCTCCATTTAATCCGAGCGATCCAAATGTGTGTTTCCTTTTCGGGCTTCAGAGGATTGCCTGGGGAGATTTTACCTGGCTGGATGATACTACACTCCAGTATGTTCTTCATATGTTTGCTATGTCGAGATCAGTCAAGATAAAAGAATACATGTTGATGAACGCCTATGCATGTCTATAATATTATGTAGTTACAATTCTCCTTTAAACACTTTGCCTTTAAAAGTATCTAGTGTCCATTAAAAGCATAATATACTTTTGTAGCTTACTTTGTAATATTTATGTCTCATATGAATATTACGAAGATGGAATGTAAAAATTTCGGCTCAACACAAGATAATGATGTAACGACCAGATTTATGCTCTATTCATTTGCATGCTACATACTCACATTATTATTTTAGCATCTAAGGGGAGGGAGGGGATGAGGTGAATACAGATTTAAATTCAAATTCAGTTTAATGATCGATATCCGAACCTCCATGATTATTCTCAATATTACACGAATAGTAATAATAGTGATGATACAACTACTACTAATAATGATGATGATAATAATAATAATAATAATAATAATAATAACAATATTCATAATAATGATGATAATGATGAAAATAATAATAGGAATAATAATACTACTACTGCTGCTGCTGCTACTACTACTACTCCAAATATTATCATTATTATTATTATTATTATTATCAATCATAATATATATATAATAACTATCATAATGCGAACTTAATTTATTTGGCGTTTTTCCTCCAAGGTATAATGATTGGTATACTACCACGGAACCAAATAATCCTGACTACTGGGGTTGTCTTGGTCTACGTGATAGCCAATCATGGTATGACAGGACTCCAGAGCAATCTTTGCCGTACATTTGTGAACGTACACGAGGTATGAATATTGATTATCCAACATTAATTGTGTTCTGGCGATAGTTGCTCCGAGCTATATTGCAACAAACATATTGAGTTGGGATCATTTCGGTTGTAGTTCAGGATTAGTGTTAGGGTCGGGGTTAGCATTAGGATAAAGGGCTGAAGTTTGGAATTCGTTTAGTGTAAGAAATCGACCACAGAGCTATTCTTTTTGGGTATATTTCGTACAAGCAGAATTTTGAAATACTTTTCAGATATTTTGAATATGGCACTATTCCTTAAACGAAATCCATTATCAATAAAATATAACAATACAATAATTTTATCAAACCATCATGGGATGTATGGCTGTTGTAAAACTTTCTGTCACTACAAAAAATGCCACTTCAATTGTTCGATTCATGAAAATATCTTGTTTTGAACTCCTTCGTATTCCTACACAGACGAAATAAACAGTTCAGATATAATTTATCTTTAAGAAATGACAACAAATACAATGGTTCTCTGTGTGCATACATATTTGGAAAATAAAAGTAATTTCTGACCCCTTTTAGTTGAACATTCAAAAATTATCATCGACCGCTACGCCCACATTAATATTGGCTCTATAGAATCAGAGGAATGCCTACACTGTGCAGAGAAAGGTCGACGCAATTTTCGTGAATTTCCCAATCTTTCTTAGCACGATACACTCTCAAAAAGAAAGTTTGTTTTTATTACAGTATATGATGGAAGCAGTGAAGCATCATTTGGAGGCCTAGATTATTTCATCTCTCCGTCATGGCTGGCTCGATCTTACTCAGATGCACGGACCTACTGTCAGTATCATGGAGCTGATATAGCACTCATCAAATCACATGATGTCAACGTATGTTCAAGTGTACTTCTTTTCTTTCAGCTAATGATATCCAAAATGTTGTTATCATGAAACCTATGTACTCTTTGTTGTTTTATTAGTATCTTATTTCACAGCTAGGAAGTTTACATAGCTATTGAGCAAGTCTCTCGCTTTGGCATATTGGACAAAAATCTTATTATAACATCACGATTGAATGACGTTCGTGACGTAATAGGCCAATTGGTTCCTCGCAAATGCCCATTTAAATAATATAAAAAGGGTTATATTTAGTTGATAGCGGATATAATACATTCATGTAGACACTGTCATCCCCAATCCTTAGGTTTGAAGCTTTCTAATATATCTCAAAAATGATTATTCTCTGATGACGCCGCTATTTCATTCACGTTTATACCATGATATAAAGAATTGTGAATAGTTTAAAGGGATAGTTGAGTTTTCATGAAAGATAATGAAAAACTGAGTGTCAAATTTAAAAGAACATATACTTTAAACGACAAAACATCTTTGTTTGATCAAAAATCGGTTCAGAGACGGCTGAAATATCTTTAAATATAACCATTTCTAATATTTTTGGGGCCCCATAAATATTCGATAATTTTTAACCAGCTGTTGAAAAAACCGAGATAGCGCCTTATACGTTTAATTCCAGCCAATGCCAATGTTAGCTTTTTGTTGGCTTTATCGTGTTGGTTATAATACGCACGATCAGCCGGCCCATGTATTGTTATTATTATCCGAAATTAACGGTCACTGTATTTTTGTAAAAAGTGGAGCTGAATTGGTATGATCGGATTTGATTTAAATTTCACACAGTTTGGGGTCTAAAATTACCTTTACCAATTACCAATTTTAGTTCCTAAAAGACACTAGTAATGTCATAAATAAAAATAAGAGCAATAACCATGCACTTTGAAGGCAATTGCGGTCTTTAACAAGAACTCAACTGTCCCTTTAATTTACATACTTCAAATATTACTTCTTATTATTGTTTTTATTGACATGACCATGACGCGTGAACAGTCCTGTCATAGTTTCTTTTAGTAGCTTCAAATAAACGAATGACTTTTACTTCAAATATATTCTACTAAGCGCAAGAAGAGTTTTAATTCTTTACTTACCGCCTTTCGGGTTCACAGCCTTTCGGGTTCACAGCAGGCGATTGACTTATGTTGATTTCATTTTCATTCGTTTACTATATTTTTAAAATTTCATTTTAATTACGAAATCGACAAACGTGGCTTTACAGCCATGTAAATATGAGCACGTAAATAAGCAACTAATGTTTATGAGGTGACATTTCTGTTTTACTCTTACCAGACGTTTCTTCATGACAGGATTTCGGGATTAAATAATGTATTTTTTGGTTTGACTGACCAAGCTGTAGAAGGCACATTTGAATGGATCGACGGTACACCTTTACAGTAGGTTCAATAACTTTATAATGCATACTTACTCGTTACTACCTTGAAAAAACTGCCTAACTCTAAATTACTTATATTATTCTTTAATTATATGATTTGTAACATGTTACTTTCATATTTAGGTAGGTAGATATAATAGACCCAACAAAATTTCGCTGAAATTTTCATTGTAACTCGAAAAATATTAATTGATGTAATTTGTTGGTCTAAAAGACAAAGTATGCGTAATAGTTTTCTTGATCACATTTTGATGGCTATCTTATGTTTTGATAATGACATTATTGCACTCGGTAGTAACAAAACAAAAAAAGATTTTTGCATGTCGTAATGCAAGGGGGATGTGTTTATACTTGTTAATAAATATTTTCCTATTTTGTACAAGTGCTTATTTAAAAAAAAATAATAATCCGCATAAAAATTACAACTTTCAAATATGCAATCAAAATAATATGGTTAAATTAGTAGTGCATACTACGCTTTTCGAATATAAATGCCATGAGTTTGTTCTCGATTTAGATTGAACAGTGATGTGGGGAAGCTTACTTTTTGATTGATGGAGTATATTCTTATGGATGGTTCGGCTCAAAAATCCAGTTTCGGAACCAAGCATTTTAAAGACAATATATAAGACAGTGCACTTATATGACATCTGCCATTATATTCCACTTATCAGAATTCGGCTTTCATATCTGCCAATAGAATGCAGAAAATCCCTATAAAAACCCCCCCTCCAAAAAAAAAAGAAAAAAAAGACACACCATATTTTTTTTTTTAAATAGGACCATTATTTCGTATAACCGTCTTTTTACTCATGCATGCATTTGGTCTTGCATTCTCCTCCATTCAATACACACAGGTATTCAGCATGGAGGAATCTTGAACCCAACAACTACGGTGATGAAGATTGTGCCACTCTATCTTCTGATCCAGCCATGGGATGGCTTGATATTTCGTGTAATCTCGACCGACCCTTCATATGTGAACGCTATCAGGGTAAGTCACTTGACCTAACACGTATGGTCGTTTCTGTATCATTGCCAACATTTCGTTTGTTTTCTCTCTCTCTCTCTCTCTATTTCTAATTGCTTAAAAGAAACTAGTAATTCAAAGAAAGCCGTTAATACACTGATGTCGAGTTTCAGAAACGTATAATTTTTATTTAGTTTACCCCCCCCTGATAAGAGGGTTTTGCCCATGTGGGTAAGTCACAGGACTATGGATCTATAGGCACGGGGTTTTGATCGTTGCAAAGTTTAAAAAGTTCCCGATGAAACTTAAATGCTAGAACCCGAGGCTAAAAGGGATTTGTTTGGGTTTAATGTTTCAACCCCTGGAGAGCGCTAAAATTCTATTGATTTTATCTTATATTAATATGTTAAATTACGACAAAATGAAGACAAACAAAATATGCGAGGATGCAAAGCGACTTATAAAACAACCTATGAAAAATCTTATGTATCTTGTCCTACATGCTCAAAGAGAGGAACCGAATCCCTGCTGCACCACTAATGTCCCCTGGCAAGACATTAGTTACGTTTGCCACACTAGGCCCAGGTGTAGTAAGTGAGTACTTGATATGATTTATTCCTTGACTGCACTGAGCGTTAAGAGCTTCGATTAAAAGCGGGGCTAATAATATCCAATATCGTTTGGAATTGGAAGTGCATAGATAGATTATATGATAATGTGACATGTACTATGCAAAAACAGTATATCATCATTGTTATTATTGTGTCGCCCACTGAAGGCGGAGGCGAGACTAAGACCCCGTTTACAGTGAGCAAAAAGGCCTGGCCGCGGCCCGGTCTAGCACTGTAAACGCGCGCAGGGCCAAATGCGCGGCTAATTGCGGGGCCAACTGTTACCCCGGAAGTGAAAGGATCATTACGTCATAGGATAATCACGCCGTACTGCGCTGCATGCATGCATGTAACAATCGCGACCGGATCTGCACTGTGACCCCCGGCGCGCCCCCCAAATAATCGTTTGTTTACATGCAGAGCGCCACTACGACAAAGGTTACAATTTAGGCCGCGGCCGAGCCTGCCACTGTAAACGCACAAAATTGCGGGGCCGAGTAGGCCTGGCTCGGCCGGCGGCCCGGCCCCGGTCCAGGCCCTTTTCTCACTGTAAACGGGGTCTAGGGGATCCAAATGGCGTCCGTCACAACGTGTACCTGCAAACTTATCTTGTGACAAGTATGTTCGCAACCGTCAATCCTATTGTTACCAAACTTCGGTCACAGCTGCACTCGGGGAACCTTCACATTATATGGTGCTCTCAAGTGTTACGTGCTAAGGTCAAAGTTCATTTGAGGTCATATGTTAAAGTTTATCTGCTAGAATTTCTTTTCACAAATAAAGTGCAACTAAACTTGGGTCAAGGATGCTCTTTGATATATTAGTTTGTCACAGGTGGGTGAGACACGATCCGGTGATTGCCTTTTTATTAATACTACGTATTTACTGAAAGCATTAACTTTGATAATATTATCAGTTGTCATGTCTAAACACATCTGCATATGCATGTTAACAAATCTACTCATAATGATGTTTATTTAGCGCTGCATACACGATATCTCTTAGCGTTTTATTATTATCTGCGTCATCGGATCAAGGTTTGTGCACACACACAATGTGTGCACATTCTCCACTCTCTGAGGAGTACTCTAGGCCAAATGTCATTTTACAGACGCACACAGTGTAAACCCAACAAAGGAGACGTTTGCATACTATAGGTTACCAAAATCACCTGGGTGGAGAAAAGTAGGTTAGATTAAAGTGCCCTGCCGGAGAGTGAATCCATGATCTTCTCATCTCTGGTCACGTGTTTTATTAGTAAGACTATGATAAATGCAATGATACGTAATTGTTTGGAAATCTTTCTTCTTATTTTCTTATAACACGATGAACATCTCATAATGGTAATCACCTTGTTTTAATCAATATTATAGACGTTCCAGAATATAAGTGGAGTCGCCTTGATGGAACCCTGTACTATATCTCTCAATCCTCGATAACGTCATACTCGTTTGCTAGAAAGTACTGCCAGGCTCAAGGAGGTGATCTTGCCCAGCCTAAAACAGACAAAATCAATGTAAGGACGCATCGTGGTTTAAAAAGGTTTACTTCCAAGTATGGAACGTATGAATAAAACGTGATAAAAACTTTGACGGGCTTTAATCTAGCCATTGTGTGTGCAAAAAATTTAGAAATAAAAACAACAAAAGTATAATGTAAGAGGAATAGAGAATCTGTAAGGCTGTGTGAAAAATATCGAAAAAGGGTGTACAAGGTACAAGGGAGAAGCACGATATCGACGTGATGTGAGCCAAGTATCAGGAAACAAACTTATATCGTTTTTCAACTAGTTCAACTTTCAATGATGTCATGGACTATAGACATATCGATATAGTTATCATGATCATGGCACATTAGAAATAATCATCGGTGATTTTCTCTTTTTGATTTATTCTCTCAACGCATTCACCAGATGCATCTCATTGAGCTGGCTGGAGGTAACTCGTATTGGTTTGGACTCGAGGATATCAATCAAGAGGGCACGTTCCAATGGATTGATGGCACTGCACTAGACAATAATATGTATGTGTCAAACTGTAAACACACACACAATATCTTACATACCCTACTCATGACAAACTGTGATTATATCATGTTAC
The DNA here is from genome assembly GCA_037976565.1 of Mesocentrotus franciscanus. NCBI lineage: Eukaryota > Metazoa > Echinodermata > Echinoidea > Camarodonta > Strongylocentrotidae > Mesocentrotus > Mesocentrotus franciscanus. Next base: position 13,735,883 of record CP137670.1, read on the forward strand.
TGACAGAATGCAATGGTAGAAACTGGTATGTAACTTTAATAACATGATTATCTGAGATACAAGTTGATATTCATCAAGCTTAGGATGGGCTTTCCAATAGATTGATGGCACCCCCCCCCCGAAAAAGGGAAAATAATGAATTTGTCTTACTTTCCATAATTTTTATTTTTATGTGGACCTCATGGAGCCTTAATGATGCAAGATCATGATTTCCAAGAAAGGCATAATTATTTATATTTACATTTTAATTAATATACATTTTAACTGAAGCTCGAGACAAACCGCTGACAAAAAGCTTTCAACCTTTCATGAGTATGCCCTTTAAGGTAACATATTTCTTGTATTAATACTGTGATAATACATTACTGTTTGGAACACATTTTACCTTTTGCGATTTCCTGCTTGGTCGAATGGTGATGAAACCCTATTTGAGAATGAAAGATGTGTTCATCAGCAGGTAAATAATGGATGGAGAAAACTACCATGTACATCCTACCTCAGGTTCGCATGTGAAAAACCTCCGAGTGAGTATTGCCATGGTATTATATTTCTATTATCATTATTCAGGGGTACTCCTTTATGATAGTCCATGCTCAAATGATTCCCGTTTCACCTTATTACATTACATTTTAAATGCCATAAACGAAATAAACATCGATTGATGACATTCTGATATCGTGTAACCACTGTTTTAGAGCCATAGTTGGTTTCGTCTTTAGGCAGAATATCACCCATTGTAATCCATGCTTGTAACGTTCTTTCAAGGCAAAAAAGGGAAACACTTTATCATATGAAATATGAAATCTGCCTATTAAACATTCCTAGTTATTCAGGCTTTATCTACAGTTGATGACTCGAGGGAATCGTGACCTCATAAAGTATCATATATCATTTTTATTGTGTTTCCCATAATTGTTTATACCATTCAGTTTTAGAAGAGGAGGTTACGAGATATATGTATGAAAATTGATTTGTATGTATCAACAGGGACCAAACGTTATCATAAGATACGAAATGTAAGGTTGAAGTGTGAGATAAGTCATTGCCTTGGCAACGTTATGTATATTTCCCCTTACTTCTCCTCTAATGAAGATGCTAGGCAGACACTAATTACTTGAAAAACATAATGATTTTCCCATAGGTCCGCGACAGATCCTTCCTGTACGTCTGATGGCAGCTACTCCATCACCCTACGGTGGAGGACTGCCGGATGCATCATTTACCTGTCTACTCGGCTCAGAGAATGAAGAGATTCTCACATTCTCCACCAGAAGACTCGTCCGTCTGACCGAGTCTATAACTTCCGATAGTTACACAGTTCCAGGAGACAGCGATAATGTATCATCTGTAGTGTTAAAGCAGACTCTAGCTACTATGGAGGGCTTGGGTTTTTTCGAATGTTCTGCGGTGACAGCCAGTAGAATTTCATCTGTTCCTCTTGGAATTCTTCTTTCTTCCCGTACATATATAGCATTACACATACAGTTAACAACTAAGTTATTCATACCGCTAGTAAATTAGTGTGTGTCCTTTTCGTAACTGAAGAATGCAAGGTGGACTGGTTAAATGAGGGCGTTTGTTGAACATTTTCATACGTAGACTTTAATGTGTCACATTCTCAAGACACAAATTGGGACAAATAAATATTCGCATACTAACTTGGTAAGGTTATTAATAATGTAGTTGTTAATAGTTTACATATAAAACTATAATATAACTGACAATTTCAGCTTAATGTACATATTTCTAAAAAGCAAATGTTATAATTATGTCAAAACTCAAAACACTCGTCAATACCATAAATGCTAATGCTTGAAACATACCTTCCCCTACTGTTTCATTCTAAGAAAGTTTAGTTAATCACAATTTTAAAATAACGGAGGATAAATAGAGCGAGAGGGAGAGAGGGAAGGAAAGAATGGAAGACGTGATGACGCAATTTTATTGAATCAGAAATAGAAGATTCGAATGTAAGGTATTGTCGAATTTTCCTTCTTATTCTTTGTAGGTCAATTGCAACCCAGTGATGGTCGCTTTACAAAGACAATACATATTGGAGATAATATCACACTCAGTGTGATGAGCACGACAGGGATGGTAGGAGAAAACGGGATAAGATGGCGGAAATTGACTGATGTAGACTGGGTTAATTCACTTATTGGAATGAGTTCTGGCAGCCTATCACACACAATCCAATCTGCATCTGTCTCAGACGCCGGTGTGTATGTGACGTACATGGATGGAACCCTGGAACAACATCATTGCAGCTTCATAAGACTCATCGTAAAGGGTTCGAATTTTGTCTTCCTTACATATCGAAAATATATCATTGCATATTGGTCGCAAGGATATAAATTCACTGGAACTGTTTTCCCTTCAGCTCTGTAGCCATGGTCATTAAAATAACAAAAATCAAGAAAAATCCGACCCGAACAGACCAGATATATTTCGGTTTACACGACAGTAAAAAAAATAAATAATATCGATGAATGCAAAGTTGTAATGTTCATGATTGAATGACAGTTTCTGCAGTATAAAGCCTAATCGAGGACTTAATAATAATAATAATAATAGGCATTTATATAGCGCCGTCTATCTAGACAATTCTTTTCCGAGGCGCGCAAGAAAAATAGCAAGAATAGGAGAGTTTGGATGAGTGTCATAGTGCCAAGTACAGGTATTGTTATAAAAATATGAGATTTTCAGCTTGGATTTAAAGGTCTCCAAGGAAGTTATGATTTTCAAATTCAATGGTAAATTATTCCAAAGAGAAGGTGCTGCAGCTGAAAAGGCCCTTTCACCACAAGCTACTCGCGTCTTGTGGATCTTAAGAAGCTGCTGGTGTGATGATCTTAGGCTACGAGCTGGTGTATAAGGCATAACAAAGTCTTGTAAATAGTTTGGTGCCAATCCATTTACAGCCTTTCATGTGAGGAGAAGGATTTTGAATTCTATGCGCTTGCGGATTGGCAACTAGTGCAGCTTTTTGAGAACAGGAGAAATGAGATCATATTTAGATGTCCCTGATAAAATCCTGGCAGCTGCATTCTGAGCATGTTGAAGCTTGTCAAGATTGCGTGAAGTAATGTTGAAAAGAAGAGCATTACCAATATCTAATCGAGATAAAACAAATGCATGTATAAGCATAGCAACAGACTTATGGTCAAGGACTTATCGAATGCTGTTAACATTATGAATGTTATAATACACTGATTGGCAGATCTTCCTCACATGGGCATCCATACACATGTTCTCGTGAAATATAACACCGAGATTTCGAACTGATGGAGCAGCCCGAATATGGGAGTTACAAACAAATCTGTATATTACGGTCCTTAATCAAATGATGTTGTGACTTAGAAGTAACTATAAGCAACTCTGTTTTACTCTAATTTAATTCAACCTATTAATGAGCATCCGTGACCGCATATCTTCTATAGTAGCCTGTAGACGATGCCTGGCAGAAATTTCACTTGCAGGGTCTGATGGGTCAAAGGAAACGTACAATTGTGTATCATCTGCATACAGATGAATGCTTACGCCATGTTTATGAGCAGTTTTTGCAAGATGACTAGAATAAATGCTATATATCAGACAGCTTCATGGCCTTATGGTGTGGTTCTAGCTTTTTACAATGAAGTTTTAAACCATTAAACATTGAGGCCTAAATCCATTCCAATGACTGTGTGTGTGTTGGTGCTTGTGTATGTGGAAGGGAGGGGAGGGGAGGTAGGTTGTGGACGTAACCCGGCGCCGAGATTTCTCGCGCGAACACAGTCATGCATGTCTCAAAATGAAGCTAGATATGTCATTTTTTTTTTAATCGATCTTAGGACTTTCACATATTTTTAAAGAATTTTTTATTACCATTTTGAAGATAATTTTTACTACAAAAAGAGTCAATTGAATGAATTTGTAAAAACTTTTAAAATATGATTGATTTCCTTACTCTGGTGTATTTTGTACCCCCGCTTCAAACATGTGTGCGTGTGTGGGGCGGTATAACACCCATCTCCGGGATTAAGGTTTGTGTGGGACATACTGTATAGTTGTTCATATTTCATTGTGTTAACAGAATGCCTTAATGGAAGATGGAATCCACCATTATGCGATCGTTTGTGTGACAGTTGTTATAATGGAGGTGTATGCCACGAACTCTCAGGGACATGCATCTGCCCTCCTGGCCATGCTGGAAAGAACTGCCTCCAAGGTAAAACCAAGAAATCCCTGAAGGAAATACTACCATGTGAAACTTTTTTTCTTCTATGTCCAATACATTCTTTGCCTTAAAATTAATCTTTACAAGTATATATTAATCGTTTATAATGGTAATTACAAATAATAATAACAACAACAATAAATATTAAAGTAAGAAGGAAAAGAAGAGAAGAAGAAGAAGAAGATGATAAAGAAGATGAAAAGATGATTAAGGAAAGAAGAAGGAGGAGAAGGAGAAGACGAAGAAGAAGATTATAATGACTATGATGATGATAATAATACAAATAATGGTAATTAATATAATAAAAATGATAATGATGACAATAGCAATGACAATAACAATGACAATAACAATGATGATAACATAATAAAAGCTAATACTATTAAACATAATGAAACACTAGTTATTAAATACGTACACCAAACTTCGTGAGAAGACGAACTATTTTTCACTTGTTTTGTTTCCATAAGTAACTCTTAATTTAATTTAACGATTATTTGCCAATTATTAAAATGACTCAAAACATACCCTTTTCCCAATCAAAACAGGAATAAATAACAATATTGCTGCTTGGACTTTGGTTGATTTGTTTCAGCTTTTGGATGATTTTAATAGGTTTTAATATTACATGCTCTTCTTTTCTCAAATCGGGGAAAGGACCCTTTTAGAACATGTGAGTTATATCTAAATTAATCCCTCTAATATATACGTTTCCATGCAGCATGTGGGATTCATAAGTTTGGCTGGGACTGTGAATTCGAATGTGGACCCGGTCAGCCTCTAGACCAGTGTGCTGGAAGTCAGATCTGTCTACATGATCCTTACGGATGCACCTGTTTAGCTGGATATACAGGAATCTACTGCAATGAAAGTTAGTGCTAAAACGACTGATATCATGATTGACATTGGGAAGAAACCAGAAACCCTGAAATAAAAATGCTATTTTAACCTTGCGTTTTAAACAATTTGCATATTTCAAATCCAAATCCTTACACAGGATGTTTCTAAGATGTATATATAAATAGAGGGTTTATATAAATGCATGGAAAACTATCATGATTTTAGAACGGGCACCTGTGCATTACTTGCACGATAATATGTTTGGGTCGAATGCGAATAAAAATATTTTGCGGAGCAAATTAATTAAATAATATCTCAATAGATCCACAAATGTCGTAAAATCAATTCTGTTTCGTCCTAAAGCATGTGCAGATGGTATTTTTGGTGCTGATTGTCTTCAAGAATGTCATTGTATTGATGGGGCAGATTGTGATGACGTCACTGGAGAATGTGCTGGAGATTGCTCCCAAGGATGGTCTGGTTCAGCATGTCAAGGTACAGTTATATACTTTACTTGAAAATGTCGTATAAAGGTTCATAACAATGCTGAATTAATTTCATTGGTAAAAGGGACCCGATATAAGTCCCAAACTTTCATGTTGACTATTTTCCCCAACGCAACACCTTTTCACTGTGACTTAAAAAGCTAATTTGTGTAGAATATTCCTTTGCCGCGATTTCATTCCATCGGTAAACCGACAAACAATTTATGGAATAAAAATGCATGTTGCCTTCGTTTAGAATTATGTTTTTAACATAATGACATAGTTAATGAGTAGCCATAGTAAATAAGTGTACATATTAAAGGGAGTGTAGCATGGCAAATACTGGTTAACGCCATCTACGTCTTCTTTTGGACAACTGCACGTTAACGAATAGACTTGATTACCGGTAGTCAGCGACTTAATCTCTACTTGGTCAGCGCGCGATAGCGTTCGCGAAACAGACCGAAGTTGTCCTCACGCTTCGGTTTCGAGTATGTTGCACGCACGTGAATAGGGACTTTTAGATTTGCACGACGAGAACGTGGACTGCGACGTGGACATCCTTTTAAGGCAATGTGACGTCCTTTTAAGGCACCGGCAGTGCCCGGCCAAAAGGACGTCACATTGCCACACGTGGCAATCCACGTTCTCGTCGTGCAAATCTAAAAGTCCCTATTGCTGCGGTCGCGTTGTCCGTAGTCGTTATACCCGATTGGCCCCGAGTAGGGAAGGACACTTAGTCTCGCCATGCTACACTCCCTTTAAATGAAGGTCCTTCTCTTAACAATGCTGCCCATGACTTATGTTTTTTCACTTTTTAAAGTAATATATATATATATATATATTTCCTCATTTTAGTTCCTTCTGTTTGCCCAAACGGATACTTCGGGACTAACTGTACACAGAAATGCAATTGCAGGAATGGCACAGCATGCCATAAAGATTTTGGATACTGTGACGAGGTTGCAGGGCGATGCGACTTGGGATATGTCCCTGATTCTGTTAAGTTTCCAGCCGACTGCATGACATGTAAGATTATTCTTAGTGATATTTTATATTGAAATACAGCAAATGTTTACATATGAATGCTCGCATGAAAGTCCCTACCATTTTATCAATTGAGCAATTTGGCAAACCCATTTCCATGTATATTTTTTGAGAATTATTGAAATACATTGATATGACATCATTATTACATCCCCCCCCCCAAAAAAAAACTTCTCTTAATACCCATTGTTAATCTTGTTTATTATATTACTATTATGATTTGCTATTACAAATAAATGTAAATGCTTTGGAATAGTCTGCTTGAACATTTGGTATTTGTTTATTCTCTACACACACACAAACCACCATTATTATGCGATATACCTTTATTACTTTCAATTTGAACTCTAGTTTTATGGAAGATAGAATTTCCTCTTAAGATTTTTTATTTGTGTTGTTTAGTTTCAGGATGTTTCAGCTCTTGTTCAAAGACATGCCATTGTTCTGGTGGTGTTGATGATTGTAACTTTCTGACTGGTGTTTGTTTGTCGTCCACCTGTCATCCAAGATGGATGGGGGATCAATGCCAAACAGGTAACTGGGATTGAAAGAAGTACGTGTCTCCTTCCAAGTAGCCTCTTGTCGATGGCCCTGGCGGTGTTGGATTCCGTAAATTCTGGCGAGCGAAGCGAGCCAGATACGAGGCGCTTGCGCCGAGGGCCTCTTAACAAGTGATCTGAATTTCTTATGTTTTTTCCTTGTTTGGCGAATATTCCGACCCAACTGAAGTTCGGTGAAAATCATCCAATCAGAGAGAGCTACTATGACGTAATATCTACCGCTCTGTGCGGATTTCCTCCGTGAGAGCAGTGCAGTGAGACTGGCCGGGTCTGTGTTGGCAATCGCTGCGGTGGTTACATTATTCACGTATACATGCATAATTCAGTAGGAAATCGGGTCTCATGAATATATAATTCAGATCACTTGTTAAGAGACCCTCGGCGCAAGCGCCTCGTATCTGGCTCGCTTCGCTCGCCAGAATTTACGGACTTCAACAGCGCCAGGGCCATCGACAAGAGGCTACCTTCCAAGTGGCTGAAATATTAGGAAAATTCAACATAAATTTATTCTTCCATATTAAAACTATTTTCATTAAAAAAAAACAATTTAGTAATAATTCTGAGCTGCTTATATCATTTAAGCAGTGAAGCACATAAGAATACATATTTTAATTTGAAGCTTACCGTCACTGTTCAGCCCTCATAATTGTGTAATAATTACCTAACATCATCACCTATTGTACTAATTCATGGCAATGACATGTTAGAAAATCCGAAAGAAGTTTATGAATGTTCGCTATACAGTGGAGTATGGATATTGCCTTTAAGTTCATTTTTTTAAAGTATTAAAATTGTGTCATTCCCTTGTACTATTTCTCTCTTCCTCTCCACCTGTCTGTTGAATTGTCATCCACGTTTCACTTTGCTGGTGTGTTCTTTCACCAAATTTAGATCGATTTGAGACGAGCTCGGAAAAGACCAATCCAGGAGTGGCGATCTTCTCATGTTCCTTCACAGCGTCATCAGGGCGAAATCCTTCCTCTAATTATGTGAAAGCAGCTGTAGGAATGCCTTATATGGAACCCTGGATAACTCGTAGTAGCTCTGATACATCAGGAACAACCCTCAATAATTCATTTATCCACGAGTATATGGGGCCAGAAGAACCAATTTACTGCTTCGTCGGGGTGCCTGAGAATTCCTCAGAGTTTGCTTTCGTAATGCTGCCTCCAAGAGATTTCTTTGGTAGGCAGTCCCCATTGCAGTTTACTGCAACATTTCCATTTGGTACTCAACAAGTTTTAAATGTTCTATGCATTTTAAAAGCGAGTACATGTAACACACAACAAGCCTTTCAAGGACAATATTTAACACTATCTGATCAGCTCTGTTTTTTTTTTTAAGTTCAGTTTTTGATATTGATCTACTTTCATGATTTATTCAGAAATATAATACGTTTTTTGAGCCGGGCCATTTTCCAGGATGCACGTATGGTTATAGTATTTCAAATATTTAACATATTAAAATTCAAAAGATTATGTCCCATATTTATATCATGAAATAAATTGCAGGTAGTATACTGAAATACTAGTTACAAGCTTTCTTGGTAAAATTCATGGTTTCGTTACCTGCTTATTTTTTCCTCTTATTTTCTGGGCGGATAAGGGAGGAAGGAACCAATGAGTTACAATAAATGAGTACTATATTTTTACCCACTTTCTCTGTGTTTATTTTTTACACTTTGCAGTTTTACCAAGTTATAATGGTTTACCAGAACTACTTGAATCTGGATACTACCATGCAGCAATCGGTTGGAGACAGTGGGACCCTAGCTCTGATACCGGGAACGGACCTATTGTTGGATACAAGATCTACGTGCGATCAAGTAGCAATGTCGTTTTGGCTAAAGAAGTACAACCTCCAAGCATGGTTCACAACACGGACCGTTCTTTATCGAAGAGATCTGCTGAGAATGCCACTGAGATGGTCATGTATAACGTCAGTGGACTTGAAGCAGGATCAACGTTCTCTGTTCAGATTGCAGCGATACGAGATGGAATCAGCGGTGAAGGAGAACAAGGACCAGCATTGACATTTAAAACTAAAAGTGGTAGGTTCTATAATTTATTCCCCCCTGCCTTCTGAGCCATTTCCTTTTATCTTTTTACTATCCCCGTCCTTCTCCCCCCTCTCTCTCTCCCTCCCCTCTCTCTCTCTCTATCCACATCGCTCTATCTCCCCACCCTTCTCGCTTTCTGTGAATGGTGTGAGTCAGCAGTGATATTAAGATAAAGCATATGAAATTAGAAGGATTGCTTTGAACATTAGAATGAACCCAATCCAGTATCTTGAACACCATTGCAAAGACTTTCGAAAGTCAACTCAGGGCAATTTTTTTTTCTTTTCACGAATTAATTTAAAGCGTCAAAAATGAAATACAGTCGCGAATATGTTATGTTTTTTCTTCTAACTTAAGCGCGCGTGCTTTTTAACTGTAGTAAATGTTATCTTGAAGACAACGGTATGCGTGTTCTCAATCTATTAAGGGGTATGTGTGTGTATTGTGTTTTTACAGACGTGTGTCAATCAGATATGATTATTTACGTCTGGGGACCGACCATTAACGTCACCATCCGAAAGACGTGACTCAGTTTCGAACCTGCGTCCTCGGCTGAATCAGTTTGTAACTTCCACTGTTAGCTGGATTACAGGCGCACACCACAACGCCTGATACTAAATTTTAATGGGAGCAGAACAATTAGAGGAACAGCTCAGTGAAAGTTTGAGCAAAGTTTGATTAAAATTAGGAAAGTTATTAATTTTTAAAGTTGCGACCAATCAAACACAGATTTTCTTCCTTCTTGATCAATGGCGGAATAGATTTTTTTTTCCTTACAGGGGTTGAATAGAAACAACTTGGCAAATTGAATTTTGAAAAATTTTCTTGACGGAAAATAAAAGTTTATGATTGCATTTCTCTTCCGTTTGATCACAAATGGAGTTCCTGTGCCACGGACCACACCGAGTCCATCAACCGGTTCTATAGCACCGGCAGCTGGGGGAGCCGTGGGCGCCATTCTGCTCATTTTGATTATCCTCATGACAGTCATCATCGTGTTCAAACGGCGAAGGTTTGTGAACTATTGTCTATTTTTCAGTCATCATTAAAAATGTCCATGTACAATGCTGTCACTCACTTATACCGTAATTATACCGTAATCCACTGTGAGTACTACAAAACTTTCGATGCAAATGGAAACGTATATATGTACGAACTTTAAGAACAAGCAGAATAGCAAAATTTTTTAAATCAATGTCTATCAACTCTCTGCTAATTCTCTATTTCTCTATTCAAGGAATACTCTACCGATAAAGTTCTTCTAAAAGTCTTATATTCACCACCTCTCGTTAATTTCTCTTCTGATCAGTTACTTTTTCCTTTTCTCATTTTCTCTTCTTTTCAAAGAAATGCTAGTAATCCGTCTAAAAAAGAAAACAACGAGGACCAAATTCAGACACGAGCTGATTTTCAAGATACGTCATTAGAAGGTAGGCCTATGTTTTGATTGTTAGTATTATGATCAGGTGAAAAAGAATAATCATAAAAATAGCATGGACCGACAATGTACTTGACAACAAAGAGACTACACATTCAATTTTTTTAACCCCATATAATTCTGACAATTCAATTATGCCCTACACTGTTTTATGATGTCACGAACAAGGCAACTTTTTGGAAGAAGTAAAATGAATCAAGTGTAAGGAACTATATAAGAATTTATTTGGTTATTTGCTGTACACAGGCTGATTCTGTGTTGTTTAACCCTAGGCCTCTTCCTCCTCCAAAAAAGGAGTAAATTTGACTTTATTTCTATTTCTGTATGTTTTGTGTCAGAAAACGACTACAGTGGGCATGCCTCCGTTTCAAACCCAGACCAAACACCTACAAGGACCACGAGACCTAAACCAGCTGTAGCCGTCAAGCCCTTTGTACGGGAAACTAAATCCTTAGACCTTGATTCCACCGACGAATCTCCTGAAAGATCTAACAGCAAACGTCTTGGCACACGTAAACCGATACACTTGGCTCAGTTTCCTGCGTTCGTCAACAAGAACAGACACACTGCGCTCTTCTCCGAGGAATTTTATGTACGTTAGATCAAGACACTTTCTATTAACAAGAAATATGCCTTCTTTTTAAGGTCTTGTGCTTGACAAATTATTTTGGGACGCGAATGTGTGCTACTCGTAGACTTTATGTCTTCCTGTGCTGTTGAGAACACCGGGTAGCAAGCTCTCTCTGCAGTGTGTTCGATCAGTCGCTGTTCCATGTTCCATCGATGTCATGCCATTCGAGATTCATTATCATTAGATGATCTTTCCAGGTTCCGGGTATGAATGTTAACGAAACATAAACAAAATCATTCAGAAGTCTCTCGCTGTGGGCATTATAATCTTCTTAAACGCAACTTTTCATTTCACGCTGCATGCAATCAAACTGATCTTGTCAGCCGCCCTCTGCTCTAGTGTAATTATGAAATTTTAATTTTCAATCACTGTAAGCGCTTTGGGCCTTATGGGAAAAGCGCGGTATAAGTAATAACAATAATACTGTCGAATAATAGACTTCATCTTTGATTGCAGTGTTTTCTGAAAATATTATTGAATGTGAAATGTGAAATAATAAACTGAAACTGAAATTATATTTCCTTTCTCTTCTAGGATTTACCTGGCCCAGACATCTATCCTCAGACCGTGGCTCGAGAGGAGATCAACTTCAAGAAAAACAGATACAAGAATATTTTACCATGTGAGTATAAAAAATAGCCTGGCCTGTATTATTTTGTTGACTTGTTAGGGATAGTTACAAAAGCTTGCTTCAATAAGGCTCCTGTTGATGTATTTATGGAGCACCACAATCAATATGATTTAAATTGTACCAATTTATGTACTTATGTATGCTATCAATTCCATGTCGTAATTTTATATTTAGAATATGAGTTTTAAATAGTTCTTCTCTAAAGAAATGTTGCAAGTACAATTGCACTCCCAATAAAAAAGTAAGATAGTTGATATCCGTAGTCAAATCTCTGCGTTTGAAACCTAGAAAGTGCTCTCTTTTTGTAATGGTCTCTTTAATTTGTATGCTACTCTACCGGAAAATGATAACGAAGATAAACGAATGAAATGACTAAACAAATAATTTTTCGTTAAAAACTACAAGCTAACTACTCACTTGATTTGTTTTAATATTCTATATTTTATTCAGATGATTCGGCGAGGGTGAAGTTAGAGGTTATCAACAATAATCCTCATTCCGATTACTTTAACGCTTCTTACATTCCCGTAAGTAATTAGGTGGCATGTATCAATTTATCTATGTATTAATTTGTAAATGCATTGTGATTACCATGTAATTTCATTATGATGTTATAAAGTGGGTCGGCGTTGAAGGAATTTCCAATATGAATAATATGAATGAAATTACGCGACAGAATAAAAACCCAATTAAATATTATTGTATTAAAGGGACTTGGTAACATTGTTCAGATGAGAGAAAATGGTGCTAAGGTAGTGAATCCAATGATATATGTACAATTAAAGATAATCTGAAAGTTTGAGTGAAAACAGACCATGATTAATGATAAAATTGGGAAAAACTGATCTGATCGACTCCATAATTCTCACAACCATATTATTACAATTAAATTACATTTTAGGTGAATGAAAAACATCACAAAGCAATGAAATGGCTGTATATACCATTCCAGACACTTCAGTGTTGAAAGATTTTTAAAAGCCTGTTTTATGTCTTATTTTCATGGCAAAAAGGTTGGGAAATTCAAAAATGGTTGGGAGAATTTACTGTAAGAGGGTGTCGCACAGTGACACCTTCAAAGAACACCATAAATACCTTTGTGGTTTGAGAATTTTCAGGATTTTTTGCATGTTAGAGGTTAAGTACAGTAGAAGGAATATAATAAGTAACATTTCATACAAAAATTAAGCATTTTTTTCATCAACCTACAACAATGTTACCGAGTCACTTTAACAGGAAGTAGCATGAGTTGACGGACTACTTGAAGTAGAATACTCGTTTTCTACGCTGGATCTTTATTCCATACACAAGCACACACACACACATCTACACGCGCTTTCCCACACACACACACACACACACACACACACCACACAAGTAATAGAAATCCCACCATTGGTTAAAGCTGTAATTTAATTTCGCATATGCCTTTAATTTTCTTGATCTTCTTATCTGATCCATTAAAAAAAGGCCTACGAGAAAGCAGTGCTATAAACAGAGACTATAATTTCCCTCAAGCCTTGATATATGTATAGTTTCATTTTGATCTACTTTTGATTCATTGAACTATATATTTTTTTTCACGAACAGAGTTTCGAAAATGACAAGGCTTACATTGCATCACAAGGTATGTCCATTCTAATTTCTCCGTCACGTTTAACAAGGAGTAATTTATAAATACAAATTGTAAGACGTGTATTTTTATGTTACTCTATTTAAAGTTAATATTGTATTCTTGTATAAACGCAAAAAGTAGATTGAAGCAAGACATTAGTCATTGCCATAAAGCAATGGAAACCTTGATTTACCGATGAGCCATAATCGATTATATTTTCAAGGACCCAACAATGCGTCTATGGATGATTTCTGGAGGATGGTCTGGCAGGAGAATGTGACGACTATTGCCATGGTAACGAAGCTCAAGGAAGGCGATAAGGTCAGTCAATAGTATTTTCACCCGAATGATAAAATTCAGATGAATAAAGTCAGTATAATTACTAAAATTTCAGCTTTAACATCTTTCTTTATTAAGTCTCAACACTTGGTTTGCTATAGCATCAAGTTCCATGAGAGTTGCCCAGCTCTTTAATCTAATATTGTGTCAAAATTTGTTTTATTTTGGTATCAGGGTTATCACTGGACATTCCTGACGGTAATCACCATAACAACTATGTGAATCTAAAATTGTCCTTCCAATGTATTAATGACCGATTTTTGTATCTTACAATTTACACAGAACTATTGATCGCGACCCTGAATTATATAAACACAAATAACATTAAGGAGACCCCTTATTCTATCATTTAAGGTTGAACATGAATTTAATATAACCCATGGAGCTAAACACTAACAATTTACAGAGTGACGTTTTCAATGCTTAACAAAGTGTTGCTCAATGCAAATAATACAAAAAGTTTTCCAGGAAAGACGGATGATTCAATAACTATATTATGGCTTAGTCGTAGTAGAGTAGTTTAAGCACTTGACATGAAATGCAAAAGTCGTTTGTTCGATTCCCGAAACGGCACTGATATCATTGGCAACTTGCATTATTCTACACTTGCCACTCCATACCCAGGAGAGAAATGGAGACCTGGTAAGATGATGAAAGCTTTTGTGTTAGTAATTGCCATATGCCCTCAGGGTGACCATAATTATGGTCGGAAAACTCCCCAGGTGGTGGAGATGGTCCACATTCTGCGTGAATGATTCCGATGACCAGGGTAATAGTATCTATAAAGCGCTTAAAGACGGTTTTTCGTACCAAGCGCTACATACATACAGATCATTGTTAGAAATATTATTACACAAGAACTCCTCAATACGTAATTTATTTCTGCTCAGATAAAAGCGTAGAGTTCTTTGATCCGATTTATTTTTGTTTGGTTGCTTGGAATAGATTAAATGCCGCCAGTATTGGCCTAATCAAGAAGGCGATTCAGTGCAGTTTGGAAATATTAAAGTGGAACTGGTGTCACTGGAAACATGCACAGGTGGAGCTAAAAGGAAAATGGGAATGAGAAAGGTAGGTACATGAGTCATCTGCATATACATTGTTACGTCACATTATAAGCCCTTTCTGTCTCTCCTTCTGGAGAAGTTCACAACCAGTCACTGCATGGTACCTGATATGTAAGTATAAAATGATTATACATTGTGACGCCTTGGATAATGTCTATGAAAAAGGGTCATTTGAATAGTCCTTCATTAAGTATATATTTCGGTTGTGACTACAAAATTTACATGAATAATATTCCGTAATAATAAACACTACAAATTTACGTTGAAATTTATGTTTTAAAGGAAATATTTCATGTTTTGGACCTTTGATCAACATATATTCAAACAGTTCTTCTGAAATGCATCAACTTTCCTTGTCATACAGACACGGAATGATATATAATGCGAATTATCTGATAACGTTTACAAATGGGGATTGGGTAGACTATTTATTTTGTATTACTATTTATCTTGACGTAATGTTTGTCTATCTGATTAAAGTTATCAAAAACAAAGTTTAGTGCATGGGAGCACTTAAACAGTGACACCATTGACAATTCAACGGACAAAGATGTTTGATAATTGGTATGAAAAGTTTCATTTATATTCATTGATTCTCACTGTGCATGGAATGTGTTGCTCTCCTAACCAGGGTGACGACTATAGGACCGTCACTCAGTTTCACTTCACAGAGTGGCCAGACAAGGGTGTTCCTAAACACACCTCATCACTGCTCAAGTTCATCAAGGAAGTCAAAGGTGATCATGGACAGAACACACATCCTCTGATCATCCATTGCAGGTAGGCTTCTTGGTCAATTTCACCCAGGAAAAAATGATACCACAAACAC
The DNA here is from genome assembly GCA_037976565.1 of Mesocentrotus franciscanus. NCBI lineage: Eukaryota > Metazoa > Echinodermata > Echinoidea > Camarodonta > Strongylocentrotidae > Mesocentrotus > Mesocentrotus franciscanus. The sequence continues at coordinate 13,751,643 of CP137670.1, forward strand.
GATCGTCAAGACTTTCAAGAAATCAACTCAATGTCAATTTTCATATTTTATTGTATTGCTTTTAAAAATCATGTTCGGATTACGTAACATGTCATCGTATAAATGCTCGTACCTTTTTAAAGGTGACGCACAAGGCTATCGAAATTGGCTAAGGCTTATTTGTTCGAAAGTCTTTAAGATCATGGTATTATTAAATTCTTTAAGAAATACAACAATATTGAGTGAATAAGGAATGGCAACAGTAGATTTCAAACGAAATAGATTTTTTTTAAAGAATAAGATGGTATAATGCTCGGGTTTTACTACAGGGAAACGTTGTGTTCCACACGTACGCATATATCAATTGATATTACTTGAAAATCTTGCTCTTGTTTTATCGTTTAATAGCTAGTGTGCGTGGACATCGTTAAATCCAGAGAGAATGCAACTTTATACTTTAAACAAACACACAATTTCACATTTCAACAACATGATTGATTATTTGATCAATATATTTTCTACCTAGTGCTGGTGTTGGACGAACAGGCGTGGTGATCAGTATTGATAGCGTCGTAGCTCATGCCAAGACAACTAGAATGGTAGATGTCTTCAGCTTCGTGACGAACATCAGACAGAAACGACCATATATGGTCCAAACACAGGTCTGTTAATTATAAACACATACACCAGCTGCTCCTGCCGTTTGACACACCATGTTTTCAGTTTGGACACTGATAAGACCGATGGATTCCATCTAATGTGTGCATATTCTTAATTATTCTACGTTACATATGTGGAAATAAATAACTATATCACTATGCATTTACATGTTAATAGCTTCTTCTTCTTTGTTTGGTCATGTTTTCTTTCTTGACGTATACCAATGAAATGTAGGTACTATTTCAATCTTGAATTATTGAAAATCCCTCTATACCAATGTACTATTCAATAATTTCCTCTTTTTTAAAATATATATTTAAATCCCCTCTGCACTAGTTTGGCATGGAGGGATTAGACCTCCCTGCGAGGTCACTGGCAGGTGGTTATCTCATCAAATCAGCTGTCAATTAACATAAGAAAAAGGGCATCATGGGGGATCAGCTATAAGTAGTGCAGTGGGGCTTTAAATCATCAAAGTAAGAAAGGAAATGTATTTAATATCAAAATACTTAACGAGGAATGAGCCTAATGTATTGCTCATTCTACTCTTTAATTCTTATGTACACGTATTCTCGCATGTCGTAAATCTAAGACTTTTTAGTAGATGAGATGGAATTGATAACAATTTTGAAGCATTCGTTCCTTAAATGAATACAGGAGCAGTATGCCTTCATCTACGGGGCTGTCCTTGAGGATCTTCTCTGGAGGAATACCCTGATCCCTGTCATTCATTTCACTGATCATCTACAAGATTTACAGACTTCAGTTGGTGGATGTGGACGGTCCAAGATGACCAAGGAGTTCGAGGTAACACATACCAATCATCAACATAAGTTGATCGGTAATGAATGTCTACTGACATTATGTCCTTTAATTTATTTCTCTTTCCCAGGTTGTCGGCCAAGGGCAGGTCCACACGCGAGAGCCCTATATAATTCTTTCTCCACCTCTCTTTACATGAATAGCCTACATTTATGGACGGAACGTTCAGGAAACCTGGAGGAGAGAAAGAGAGAGAGAGAGAGGAGGTGGCATTATATCTTAGTTTTAACGAAACTACTTTTCCGGAATGGCCTGTGTCCAGTCGAAGCAACTTATGGAAAAAGAGAAAAGATCCCGTTCACCAAACAGCTCTTGCGCTCTTATCATGAACATATATGGGATGTCGTGATCCGTGAATCACTGAACTGTTAATCAAAAAAATGGTGTGTTTTTTTTCGAATCCCACTCGCAGCACTATCTAAACTTAGGTTTAGTGAATTAATACCTACTAGGAAGTAACTGTAATTCCTTGAGTGCTTTCAGAATCTTGAGGCAAGATAAAGCCAAGATAATAGGACAATTTTATTAACACCCTAAAAATTACATGTGATGATACGCAGTATGAACGTATTAAAGTAACATTAAAGCTGAATCTAAATTTCTGCATGCGTTAAAAATATACCAGAACTGAAGATGATTATTAAAGTTATTCGTTATGTAAATGAAACATCATACTCTCTATTTTTATCAGACTTTGAAGAGCCTCTGTCCAGATCCTCCGGATTCTAAAACAAGATCGGGACGCACGCCAGATAATCAACCAAAGAATAGATATGGAAACAACCTACCATGTAGGTAATGTTAAGATACAAACAAATCATTTTCTCTAAACATTAACAAACAAAATGCTTAACAGTTTAACATATTTTTTGGAATACCCAAGTTCGACTCCGGACTGTAATCGCCGTCGTTATGAAATGGGTCTCTCTTTAATACGCGTTTTTTTAATCTCCCCTCCGTCAGTGACTCTTCCTCCCCTTGTTTAAAATCCACTGCCCCGCCCCACCCCACCCCACCCCCAAATGTCGATCCTATTTAGCTCCTGTACAAGGTACAATGTATATAGGAGATCACTCACAACACTTGAACAACAGAACGAGTCCCTTTTCCAATCACTACCACACACGCACACACTCACACCCACCAATGTTGAAACTACATTTGTGTTGGTGCACGTATGTAAATCGTAGATTCTTGACTAAAGAGATATAGAACGCCGTGGTGAAATGTATGACGATGTCAAGAGCACACGAGACAGGGGGAATCAGGATTGTCAGGAGACGGTACAAGGTTTGGATGGTTTACCCAAAGCTTAGAATACCCAAAGCTTAGAATACGTTAAATGTAACTCGAATGCGGAGAGGTGATATCACATCAGATTTTCTCCTAAGGCGGGGATGGAGAGGGGGAGGGGGTGTCTTATAAACCCCATTCCTACCTGGATCCGTCCGTATGCCTGTCATGTATATAAAGAGACTCGCAGAGCAAAACTTAAATACATACATAACTAGAATCCAATATCTCCATCGCAGAATATATATTTTTACTAGCGTAACGCTGTTTAACATTTGCTCCTGTTTCCATACCATTCTAGTGCAGAAAAATCGTGTGATGCTAGACTCCCAGATCATGATTACATCAATGCTAGTCACATGCAGGTGAGAAGTTTTTTCTGAGTCAAGTGATTCAATTTACATGTAATGTATATTCAATATACATTTAGTTTAGTGTCAGGAAAATCTGTAGGATTAAATGACATAATAAATACCGTCTACATATACCTTCATTTGACTCGTATCCAACACAAAAACAGTAGACGTCTTGACTGTAGGCAATTGCCATATTTATATATTGTGCTTTTATCAGAATTATTGCTATTATTGATGATGAAGGCAAACAATATTCGTTTGTGCTGCCTCATCGCATTTTAGTGACTTGTTTTAATACAAAAGCTTGCAAAATTAATTTTGTATAATGTGCGCATATAGAGATGGATATCATAATTATTAATGAATCTTTTTTCAGTTTCTATATATTTTAATAGTGACACCCTCTGTCGGTCAATTTTATATCCGTTTATACCCCTCTAAGTACATGTACTGTCGCCATTATAATAGGGAATGTACTATAGAAGATACTATAGATAGAAGAATGTTTATGTCTATTATGACCTATGTTGGAATTAGAAGTTGATTGTTAATCATCATGAAGGGGGTGTAGGGCTGCAGTGCATTTAGTGAGCCCCCTTCCGCCTAGGGTGAATATACTTCGAAGATTCTGACACTGACAGCTCTTATATCATTTTCACGACAATGGAAGTAGGTGGCAAGGTTCTCATGTTGTTATCGGATATTGTAATTATTTTTCCTTCATCTTTCAGGGAGTCCACTGTACATTCATGACAACCCAGATGCCACTGCCAACCACTGTGTCTGATTTCTGGTCTATGGTCCTCGACTACAAACCATCCACTATCGTCATGCTTAATGACAAGAGCCAAAACGATAAGGTAGTAGTAGGAGTTAATGTCAATTTTGAAGTTTGGTCGGTTAATAGTTTGTCGCAGTTTGAGTTTGGGAGATTTAAAGACCTTACTATTTTGGATTTGTTTGTTTGTTGGGGGATAAATATAATCCATAATATAATCAATTAAGATGTTTCAAGATTGATTTACCAACGTTGGCGTAAGGTGTGTGTGTGGGGGTACCTGTCAGTAATAATAAAGTAGAAGTAGTAGTAGTAGTGGTAGTAGTAGGAGTAGTAGTAGTAGTAGTAGTAGTAGTAGTAATAAAAGTAGTCGTAGTAAAAGTAGGAGTAGTAGTAGACGGCGACGTAGTAGTAGTAGTAGTAGTAGTAGTAGTAGTAGTAGAAGCAGTAGTAGAAGAATAATAAGAAGTAGTAGTAGAATAATAAGAAGAAATTCGCACAAGGCTAATCTGCCACAATGTCCATAAAGCGCATTAGTTTTTTAAAACTAACATGGCTAAAATTACTAGTAATAGTGACTCAAGAAAACCAGTGCATTATGAAAGAAAAGAAAAGAAAAAAGGTAAGAGTGAGAGATATAAATATGATAAGTCAGGAATGGAGCAGACGGAGAAGGAAGGACCACCATTACTAACATTTTATCAATAATCTTACCTCTGCTCCTTCTAGAGCTGTGCACAATACTGGCCTGACGATGACTCGGCTAAGTTCGGATCATATCTAGTTGCAACCTTATCAATATCATCTGATGGAGACATGACCATTCGGCAACTGAAAGTTACCAGAAACTCCAAAGTATGTTTTTTTTTTTTTTTTTAACGTTAACAGTAATTGTTGAAGAAGGGGTGAGGAATGTTGATGAGATATGCCTTCATTTGAAATGATTTTTTTTAAAGGATCGAGCAACCTAATAATCTTTAGCAAACCACATATATGATTTTCAACCGAAATGGTTTTAACAACTGGGTGAAAAGCGACTTGATTAATGTAAATCATCTAGATATCTGATCATTGTTAATATCGCACTTATGCTTAAAGATAAAGCTGAGTTAGTCAGGGGAGAAGATTTGAAATTGTGAAAGAAACTGTCTGGAACTGAGCAACTGTGAAAAGAAGGTGAATGTGTAGTACATAATAATGTGAGGTCTTGGAATGATCACAATCAAATTTGACACAGTGTTGCTGAATATTACATGCACTGCCTACAAGACTTGGTATTGGGACTACATATGTATACAAACATATACTACACAAATATGAGAGCATTTGAAAAACAATCATTTCCAGGGGACATTTCTGAAATCGTTCAAATTGACATAAAAAGGATGGGAATCCTCAAAAACTTGTAATTTGTTTTATCTTTGTCAGAACTCTATCTTCTCTTTAAATTACTATTCTGTTCTTGAAACATAGACAATTAAAATTTGTGAGCGTAAAGCCAAAGTAACATCATTATCCATTTCTGGTAGAACATAACGATAAGATGCAATGCTGTGATCAATTCTAATACGCCTTATACATACATTTTCTACGGATTATTTGGTTTCGTTTTCTTTTAGGCCAGTCACACCGTCACTCAGTACCAGTTCCATGGATGGCCTAAACATGGATCAGATCAACAGACAGGGGCTAGGTCGTTGATCAAGCTCATCCGTGCTGTCAAAGTTCCACTAACAAAAGAAAGAATTCTCCATTCTTGTCCATTGTTTGTAAGTCCAAGATTTTTTCAATGCTTATTTATCCTACACATTAGCAATTGGTGCAAAGTCCATGAAAACAGGATCGGCCCCTAAGTAATTTGTTGAGGTATATTTTTTGCAACCTAGACATATTTAAAAAAAACACTTAAAACTAAAGTAAAACGTTTAGCCAATAACATTGTATGCATACCTCTTGAAGAAAGATTTCCATCGGCAACTCATAACCTGCCAAGGGCTTGTTAGACATATCAACAGTTAATATATGCAAAATGGATTCCATCCATAAAGATGCTATTAATATATACAGTATAAATACTTCAAAACCAGGGGTTCTAGAGAGGAAAATGCTGAAATACATGTATACATTAGAAAACAGGTATATTCAGTTACGAGAACTATATTACTACAAATGAAATTTATTTGATTCAAATCTGAAGAATAATTTCACCCAATAGTCTAATGTTTAGTGAACCTTGATAACTGTAATTCAAACATGTTTGACTTTTGTTTGGATTTCAAGGAGTGGTGCTGGGCGAACAGGTGTGTTTTGTACTGCTATGGAGTGCATCGCTCAGATAGCTGGGGTAAATTCCGTCGATATTTTCCAGACAGTCAAGATACTACGAGCTGACAGGATGCAATTTGTTCAAAACGAGGTATGAAAACTGATTTGTTTCTTTACTACACTGGTCACATATAGACATACAAAGAATATTTTTTTAAGAAAATGCGGTATTAATAATAATATTGAATTTATATAGCGCCTAATATTAGACATCTCGAAGTGCCTTACAAAGTATACACAAGAAATAGATTTAATTCGAATAATAGTAGAACAAATACAGTGATAGAATGTAATAGAATGCAGTACTCAATTATTGTGAAATAGGAAGCCACCATTCTTTCCGCAAAGTATCGCTTCATTGCTTCACATATTGGGCTCCTTTACCCCATCGCATAATAGACTCTACACACATGCATGTGTGTGCTGACAAACGAGTGGTTTCCAAAGCAAACATAAAGCCAGAAATATTAGATAAAGAAAGAAAATAATTTCATACCATCTATAATTGCGACATGTAAACATTCTTTCTTGTTGTGCTATGGTATTCAGTGGAAGAAGCTAAATAGAAATATATACTCGAAATATTTTGATCGGTGTCAAATCTTTGTTTCGTATCTAGTTAGTTAACATGAGAGGAATACAGCCTCTGAAACCCAAGAAATTCATGCAATGTGAAAATATATGCGTACATTTCCCTCCTTATACAATATCATCTTTCTTCTTATCTTCATTTCACCATATCCACGTATATGTATGTGTGGTAGTAGTAGTAGTAGTAGTAGTAGTATTTATTTCCGTATAAAAACATAATAACAATGCATGAGATACGGTGGATTGCCCACATTCAGCTTACCCGACATGGGAAAGCTGGTCTTCCGTGGGATCCGGAACAATTACATAATAATAATAATAATAATATATTACATTTATAAAGCGCTTAATACAGTGTTTCTGAGCGCTTAACAAAAATACAAAGTAATGTTAACCTACAAATTACAACAATATAATACATGATACATAATTCTAATTACAAATTCCTAATAACAATCATACAGTAATAATACTTAATATTTTCATAACGCTTTTTAGTTTAACAAACATAATATGATTACTTTACATATTGAACAGATAAGTTTTTTTTTTCAATGATATTTTATTTTTTACATTGCTTTTCACAAACAATAACTAAATCAATACATAAAATAATCTGCATGTTAATATTATTATATAGAATATGATTTTACATTCACATCTAAATAATACAAATGAACTTTTACTATTTACATCAAATAAAGCATGAAACATGCATGCATGAAGAAGGCATGAACATAAAAAGACATTAAAAAAAAAACACACCAATACAAACACTTACATACACACATACACACACGTGCACAGACACCCACACAAACACCCACTGAAAACATGCCTACATTTTGTGAGAATCTCGACCATTATATCAGCCATGTCCATTTCATTGCTTCTATTCGCCTTCCTTATTTTATTTATTCTGCACGAAGCTATTCTAAATTGTCCCACTTTCTAAAATGATATGTGAGTGTACCTCGGTTCCCAGCTAATTTCTTCTCCTCCTTTCTATTTTCTAATAATCTTTTCTTAATCTCCAAATAAGTTGGTGGTTTTTGTCTATTTTTACTATCTATAAATATCATATATTTTATCAAAATTATGATATGATTCAATAACTGTTCCTTCCCTATGTTTTACTCAACTATCCCTACATGGATACCTTTCCAATTTATATTTGTAATCTCTACTTAATTAAATAAATTCGCACACTCTTCCCAAATTGGTTTTACTCTCTCACAAAGACAAAATAAATGCTCGTAAGTTTCTTCATATTTACCACAAAAAGAACATAAATTACTATTAACCTTTTTAAATGTATATAAATGTAATTTAGTATATATAATATTATAAAGCATTTTAAATTGAAATTCTCTAAGCTTACTATTCAATGTGCAAAAAATATTAATTGTATATCTTTTCCATGAATATTATAAGTCTGTTCTAAATTTCGTTCTGCATATGATTTTTCTACTCTCTTATTTAATAAAAAAGCGTATATAATTTTTGAGGTTATTTGATCTAACATATATACCTTTTCAAACATAATAATATCCATATCTAATTCCCTATCTATATTTGAGTATTTTTATTTAAAAATTGTTTCCATGAAGGGGGGATGCCAAGAAAAATACGTTGTATTTTACTAATTTCTAAACTATTTAAACCTTTTCTTTGAAATTCCTCATTAGATTTTATATTACCTTCCTTATTAACAATATGATGCAACTTATAAACATTTTTGTTAAATAATCCTTCATCGAAAGGAACATGACCATCGATAAAAACAAATCTATTATTATAAATAATCTCATTCCTCTTAGAAACACTTTCCTTTAACCAAAATATTCTCGTAGCCATCCAAACGTCCAGCATGTCTCTATAAAATGCTTGTAATACTAATTCAGACATACCTACGGTTGCATTATTATAAAATATCAAAATTCCTCCAACTTCTTTAGTTATTTATACACAGCTGATAAATGAGGAAACGACAAACCGTTCGAATTATGCATTTTTCGTGGCTTTTATTTATCACTGGATCCTGTCATTTGTACATGTATCATTTTACCATGGCGGTACATGAATTCACGCCAATTATTATAATTGCATTACACACATATTTGAGTATCCAACCCAATTACAGAACTAGTGCTGGAATCTAAGCTGTAATCTGCACCCCATTCATAAACCTTAAAATCAAATATGTGAAATCCAATCGTGTAGCCAGAGAAGGGTTAAACCACGGCTAGAAACCCTTCTCGTAAACGAATGTCCCTCTGCATTGCCACGAGCACCCCTTGCTAGCCGTCAGGAATGCCCGATCAGACGGGGAAGATTTGTATGTAACCCGGATGCACCACCCATTCCCAGCTCTCATCAACGATTCCAGCAAAAGTGCATTACACACAAATTTGAGTATCCAACCCGATTACAGAACTAGTGCTGGAATCAATGCTGGAAAATGAGGAAATTTGCACCCCATACATAACCTGATATCCAAGCGTTTAGCCATCAGGAATACCGCCCAATCAAACCGGGAAAATTTTAAGTAACCCGGGTGCACCACCTATTCCCAGCTCTCATCAACGATTCCAGCAAAAGTGTTCCCAACCGGGCTCCATCCCTCCAGGTATACCTCCCCGCATGTAAAATCGAGCGAGGCTCCTGGAATTACTTGTCTTACGAAGGGTAATATAATTTCTTGATATTATATGTAAGTGTGATGAAGGCCCAAATTGATAAATTCCGTCCAGGTCGGCGACCTATATTTCAAACAGTGATTTTATTCATATAGCATGCACCAATTGCAATTACACATGTCACAATGCAAATTATACGCGATGCGCGTATTTAGACATCCCCTCCCCCCGAGGCCACTCCGTGACCCCCTTTCGGATGAGGTGAGGGCGAAAACCCGATCTTCAGACCCCTGATCTGAAAAAAAAAACATGACCGGGACACCTCTACAATAATCCAAGAACATTACGTTTCGCTTAATCTTATCTTTTCCTTTCCACAAAAAGTCAAAAACCAGTTTATCCAAATCTTTAAATACCCAATTTGGTACTGGTGTCAGCGCCGATACATAAATCAATTTTGACAAAATAAACGTTTTTATCAATTGAATTTTCCCCATTAAAGCTAAATCTCTTTGTTTCCACCAAGACAACAACTTTTTTATTCTACTCAAAATTTCCTTATAATTTGTCCTTTCCTGAACTTCAACATCTAAAGAAAAATATATACCCAAAATCTTGACTATTTGTACTACTTTACCAAATGGAAGAGCAATATTTTCATTTTGAGAAGGGCCTAACAATAATATAACAGTTTTTTCTTTATAAATTTTTAATCCAGAATTTCTAGCAAAACTTTCAAACAGTTTCTCCACCTTTTCATCTGCATAAAGAATTTGTTTTACTTTTACGTTATTAAAAGTAAATCCTTGAACTTCAGGGTCTTTATATATTGAACGTGCTAAAATTTCAATACAAAGTATAAACAAATATAGGGACAGGGGGTCCCCCTGTCTAACTCCTCTCTTAATATCAAAGTACCCAGTAGATGCGCCCCCATTAAAGACACAACTTTGAGCATTATTATATATAGTCTACACCCATCTACAAAATGATGGTCCAAAACAAAACCTTCTGCAAAAAAGTATGTGAAACTGAATCAAAAGCCTTTTCAAAATCAATTATCATCATATATCCAGGTATTTCATTGACTGATGTATGATGAATTATATCATCTATCATTCTTATTGCTTCACCTATGTTTCGACCCTTTAGATACCCCACCTGGTCGACAGAAATTAATTCATTTAAAACTTTTTTAATCCTTATAGAAAGCACTTTAGTCAAAATTTTATAATCTACGTTCATTAAAGATTTTGGTCTACAATTTTTTTTATAAATAAGGAATCTTTTCCTTCTTTATGAACCAAACTAATCACCGCCTGATTTTGTGATGAGGAAAGTTCCTTCTTTTCAAAAGCTGAATTTACAGAATTTACAACTAAATTTCCTATATCAATGGCCAAAACAGTATATAAAATTCAACACTTAATCCATCATTCCCCGGGGATTTATTAGATGCCATTTCTTTCATGGCTGCAATACATTCTCCGTTTGCTATTTTACCTTCACATAATGCACACGAATCTGAATTTAATTTTGGCAAGTCCTGAAAAAAATCATCCACAAAATCAATTTCCTCTTCCGATTGAGCATAAAGCTTACTATAAAATGTATATATTTCTTGCATAATATTGTTTTGATCAAAACTTATATCTTCATCAATATAAAGCTTATTTATCAATGTTTTCTTTTTATAAGACTTCATTAATTGGGTAAAATACCCAGTGTCTCTTTCTCCACATTCATAGTGTGATGCTCTAGAACGAATTTTAATACCTTCATTTATATAATTATAACAATCCTGTAAGTCTTTTTTGTTTCGTTCTAAGTCATCAACTTTTTCCTGGTCTATTCCATTCAGCAGTTCATTTTCCAGCTTCAAAATATCTTCTTCCAAATTTTCAATTTTTTTATTCGTTGTTTCGCCTTTTCTTTTGAATATTTTCTACTAACATTTCTAATTTTCAATTTAAAAAAAAATCCCATAAAACTCTTTTATCTTCTATCTCTATTCGAAATTCTTCTTTTAATTTAATAATTTCCTCTTTAATACAATTAATATATTCATTATCTTGACATTAACTATTATTTAATTTCCAATAGGATCCCTGAAACTTAAATGAATACATAAATACATACGTAAAATTGCAATTGAATGGCTGAATGATCCGGAGGCGTAGAAGGTATTATATCACATTTTAATACTTCATGTTCTATCTGCTTAGAAGCAAACCAATAATCTAATCTACTTTGTATACATGAATTCACTTGCCTATACGTAAACTGTTTCTTCAATCCATTCCTAATGCGTGAGTCACACCTTTGCGTATTTGGCTTGCGTATTGCTGCGTTTCTATGGCAAGCCGTTTTAACATTTATTCCTATTTCTTGATATCAAGAAATGAATTATTGATATCAAGAAATCGACTTCTTGATATGAAGAATTACCATTGCTTTACAACAGAAAATCATTTGATATCAAGAAATGAATTCTTGATGTCAAGAATTACCATTGCTTTACAACAAAAATTCATTACCTGATATTAAGAAATAGGAATAAATCTTAAAACGGTTTGCCATAGAAACGCAGCAATACGCAAGCCAAATACGCAAAGGTGTGACTCAGGCATTACCCTCCAAACATCCAGCAACTCAAATCTATCTAAAAATTGTTCAAATAAAATATTAAATCGAGACTGAACATGGTGTTTACTACTTCCAAAATAATCTAAATTTTTATTTAAAATAATATTAAACTCTCTCCTAATAATTATTGCATTATTTTCTTTATTAATTTCTTTTAATATTCTTTTCAAAATTGACCAAAAAATCAATCTTTTCTGATTCCCTTCCTCTTACTGGCAAATAAACATTAGCCAGTATCAATTTCATCCCCTGAATAATACATTCCATTATAACATATCTACCATTACTATCTGAAACAACATTTAACATCTGAATATCTAATTTATCATCTATTAAAATAAGCACCCCTTTTCTATGGTTTGTCCCATGACTAAAATATGAACTTCCATTCCATAGCAATTTCCAAGTCTCCTCAACTTCAATTGTACTATATGTTTCTTGTAAAAAAAAAACAATATCAGCACCTTTATCTTTACACCACGTACAAATTTTTGCCCTCTTTGACTTTTCTCGAATTCCTTTGACATTTAAAGAAAGAAAATTACATTTAATAAAAATATCTGTACCTTCCATAACTATATATGAATATGAATATATTCATGTATTCTTTCCTCCATATATGGAAGAAGAAAAAAAAAATAATAATTATGTTTCATAAAATTTCAATTACAAAATTAAAATTTATCTTTCAATACAAAAATTCAGTAAGTATTCCATAATCTATTTTTCCTCCATCTCCAAATAATTCAAATTCCAATTATGTTTCATCAAATCTAAATTCCAAAATTAAAATTTTATCAAAATCTTTCTCTCTTCCATTACTAAAAGAAAAAGAGAGAAAAAATAATAATAATAGGAATACTACCTACTTATCCCCTTCATTAATGGCTTCTCATTTAAAGTTCCCCCCAAAACACAACATTTAACGAAATGCCAAAATTATATAGTTTCTCAAACATTTCATACAATTATATTTTCGCCTCTTGTATCACTTCAATTAAACGTTCAGTGAGGTTCTTGTCTTTTTCCAAGGTAATCCTAAGCCCGAGTTTCACCCACACAGAATTGACCTGAAAAGAACGCCATATTCAATATCAAAAGAGTACTAAAATAGTGACACTATCAGCCTTCGCCACGGCATAGCAAAGCCTCTAAACGGCTTTCTTTGCATTATATTATTTAAAAGTGATTGCTTGCCTGGCATTTTTCAAAACAATTAATCGCCGCAGCAGATGGTTGCGCCGTCACACATCGGCATTCCTTAAAAGGTGTTATGGGGTGAAAATCGGTTGTATCAAGTAATAAATTGTCAAAAATCAAACAAAAATTAAAAAATACAAATAGAGCAGTATTAAGTTTACGCTTGAAGGTTTCTAACGTTGGGGACTCGCTTATTGCAAGGGAAGTTTGTTCCAAAGTTGGGGCACAAACAGAAAAGGCACGATCGCCATAGCGGGTGTGGGTGCGAGGGCCTGGGGCTAGATGAAGATGTGCTGTGGACGATGATCGAAGACGCATAGATGAAGTATGAGTTTTAGGAGTGATGAGTTCGGAGAGATATGAGGGAGCAAGTTTGTGAAAGGCTTTGTATGTCAGCATGAGAGTCTTAAATTTTACACGGTGTTGGAGGAGCCAGTGAAGAGAACGAATGATCGGCGTGATGTGTTCATGTTTTCTTGTACGTGAGATGAGGCGTGCTGCTGTGTTCTGAATATGTTGAAGAGGGGCTAAATGAGAACTAAGGAGATTGATTAATAGACCGTTACAGTAATCAAGGTGGGAAGTTACAAGGGCATTAACAAGACGATGGGTGGAAGTTTGATCAAGAAATCTGCGCATTTTCCAACTTTGTGGATCCCAAAAGCTGCGATACGACATACGTTGCGGATATGCTGGTTCACATTCAACACGTTGTCCACTGTGACTCCTAGATCCTTGGCAGATTGGGATAGAGTGATTGTTGTGCCATCCAAGTCAAGATCAGGTAGCACACTGGAATTGCGAAACATGGAAGTTACATGGATAACTTCTGTTTTTGAGCCGTTGAACACAAGGTTATTGCCGCAGGACCAGCTTTTCACGTCGCTGACGCATCTGTTGAGATTGGAAATGCCACTGGAAGCATCATTTTGCTTGAGCACTATGTACAGTTGCGTATCGTCGGCATACATCATATGCATGACGCCATCAACAAAACATAAATACATATCTGAACAGTAAATACATTGTAAAAAAGAAGAAGAAAAAAACATTTCATAAAAAACAAGTAATCATAACAAGATAATCAAAACAAGATAAGGAGGGGGACCGTGCGCTACAGTTCTGCAATCTTAGATTTGAATGTATTAACACTAGGGGACGATTTGATATGAGGGGAAGTGTGTTGTAGGCCTTTGCGTTTCTATACTTGAAAGATCTTTTGAGGTAATTTGTTATCGTATGTGAGTAAATATCAAGTAGTAAACTGGAACATTCGCTGTCTATTTTATTTAGGAGGAATATGCTTTCATCTACGATGTCATCCGTGAATACCTGCACACTGAAAACTATGAGCAGCTTCCATACCCGAAAGAGGACCACACGTACGGCAATGTAGAGACCGACTACACACCTGACCCGGAAGACAACCTGTATGAGGTCACAGATCCGCAGGATGCAGGCGCCGCTGCACTCGTGTATGGCAATGTAGAGACTGAGAGGAGCCAGGACAGACAGAAGCCAAAGCCTCAACAACCGTACTCTGTATACGAGAACTTTGCATTTGAATCTTAAATTCATATTGCTTTGCGTTGGTTAAGTGGTGCTCTGTATACGAGAACTTTTCATTTGAATCTTAAATTCATATAGCATTGCGCGTTGGTTGAATGGTACTCTGTATACGACAACTTTGCACTGAATCTTAAATTCATATAGTTTTGCGTTGGTTGAATGGTACTCTGTATACGAGAACTTTCCATTGAATCTTAAATTCATATAGTTTTGCGTTGGTTGAATGGTACTCTGTATACGAGAACTTTGCATTGAATCTTAAATTCATATAGTTTTTCGTTGGTTGAATGGTACTCTGTATACGAGAACTCTGCACTGAATCTTACATTCATATAGCTTTGCGTTGGTTGAATGGTACTCTGTATACGAGAACTTTGCATTTGAATCTTAAATTCATATAGTTTTGCGTTGGTTGAATGGTACTCTGTATACGAGAACTTTGCATTTGAATCTTAAATTGATATAGCTTTGCGTCGGTTGAATGATGGTCCTGAAATTTCTAGATGAAACAGTATCTGTAGATATTTTGGTTGTGGAGTAGTCAAACTACGGAAAATTTATTATTAAGGTGTCGTGGTATAGGTGGTTCATTCACTTGATTCTTAATCCAAGGGTTGAGGGTTCGAATCACAGACCGGCACTAACGTCCTATGGCAAGACATTAATACACATGTGTACAGGTGCATTATTTTGGGTGGTCGAGTGAATGTTCTAAACTTATGATTTTATTTTAGAAATATGTCTCAAGGTCTGTTAATCACGTCTGGAGTATGTATAATTTTGGTTTATCAATGATTTCTCTACACCTATTAATTGTTGGTGCAAATCTAATTGTATCAAATATTTTGTAACCAATATGCAAGGGTCAAATGATTTATCCTTAGATCATTGTGTCGTCTTCGTTTATCCTGTCTGTCTGGTATAAGCGGAAGGCCAAAGTAAGAAAAGAGAGGGTTTGCCTGCCATTACCACACAAGCTAAGCACACCTTGTTCATTCGAAAGATTTTATGATGGTAAACAATATTTCAGAAGTGTTTTTTTTTATAGCTAACACCCCTAAATCGGAGGGGGCGTCCAAAAGAGCAGCCCTTTTGATGAATAATAGTATTTTGTTAATATCATTTCTAAAAACCTTGAAACACGATGAGTGTGGTGTTATATGAAAGAAAATTATATTATCTACATCTGAAACCAAGTTCAACGGAATTGGGATTAATCAACATCGCAAATTTCAGTAAAAAACATGATTTTAGGGAATTTTTTCCTCAAAATATTGAATTGATCAACTACTGTTAATTTCCAAATTACAAATTCGATTAATTGCCCATGTACATGGAAAATATCCTGTGCAAAGAAGAGACTTTCAGTGAAAAGTTAAAGCGACCCAAATTTATTGATTTGATTTCCACAAAAACATAATTTTTGCCCATACGTGTATTAGTTGTATGCATATACGTGTATTAGTGTAATGAGGACGTGTTTGGTGTGTTTACATCGAGCTTTAAAGATAACTTTCAAGTAAAACCTCTAATCACTATCGATAGATGGATAATTAAAGTAATGTCAAGTTCATATCAATGTCAATGAGTTATGTAATGTGTGAAATATCAATTTTGAGCCGCAAAGACGTTTTTTGGTAGATATTTGTAATCCCTGTAATTTGGGCCAGTGTCTCGGTGTATTAACTGGACAATAGTGATTGGACATTTAGTAGTCCAACCTGTCCGGATACACAACATGTGGGTATACTATATTTGTTTTGCACAGACATTGGAGCCCTGTGACAAAAAGGTTTGCGATCAATTGCAAATTAGAAATAACGATTTTGATTGGTTAACAGTCAGCCTTGTTGACAACATGTGCATCTTGATTTGCCATTACCATAATGCAATTGATTGCAAACCTATGCGTTACGGGCCCAGATTTTCTTGTTGATCAGCGTGTTGATCAGCGTATAGCTCCGTTGTCTCTGTGACCTGTTCTATACGACTGTCTAAATCAATAACAACAATTCATCATATGGGGGGATAGCATTTCATATGATACCAACTATGCTTCATTCACTTCATTTAATACCAGAACATTATCGCTGAATTTTTAGAAGAAAAGTTTCCTTTGATAGTCATGTACGTTTCTTTATTTGTTTGATTGTGTGTTTCTGTTTTTAAATTATCATAATGCGAAAAAGGATACTGTACAAAGTCTGTGATTTTCTCCCAACATTTCTTTGGTAGCATACACAATATTGATTATTAGATACTTAGAATAGCTGCCTCAGCTCAGGCTCCTGGATAATATTTTGTTTTAAACGTGTGAAATGAATGGCAAATGCGCGCAAAAAAAAGAACTTGCCCTTTGTGTTCTAAGATTCAGAAATGTGATGCTGTTTACGCTTCACATGATCACATCATCATAAAAAGACCGCCGCGGCCTAGCCGCGTCATATCTGAACGAGCCTTAAAGGTACTATGTCCCATTTGCAGGCCAAAAATGAAAAGGTTAAATTCCAACGGCATTTGAAAGACAATACTAATTTAGAACTTCCCTAAAAAAGGGGGCTTGAAAATGTCTTTAAGTGGGAAAATAACGACTATTAGTTGTCGAATCGACTTAGGAGCTATAGAGCCAGTAAGTAATAGTCTGATTTTCAGACCATTGTACCGAATGGTCGTACGTTTTATGCTGCGCAAAGATTCAATCAGTTTAATTTTGGCCATTACAAGAAGTGGGTTATTGATGTAGACAAATGCTCATGTACCCTTTACAGCTCATTTTATGTATGTTATTACCAAAGATGAAAAAGCCAGTCAGTCACTCAATAGTGTCTGACAGTGAAGTCTAGCAAGTAAACGGGTTTCCTTGCATAATTTGAATATTAGGACACTGCTAATGTTTAAATTTCACAGATAGGACATACATGACATATTCATACTTCCTGCAAAGTTCTACAGAATTTGATGTTGGCTGCAAAAGGGACATAGTATCTTTAATGCTGATCCCTTTTTTCTTCTTTCTTGGAGCAGCAATGTGTATTTGAAATGGTTTGTCACATAAATGTCACACTGGTAGAGAAAGAGATATTGCATATCATAACGAAACTAATATACACGCTTGAATTGATTTATTTTGATTTTATATGGTTTATTACAACTGAAATAGTTGCAGCTGCATTAAATGAAAAAAAGAAAGTCATATATAGTAGCATACAAATAACATTAATAATTATTAGTAATTGATAATTATATAAATATTCGCCAATGTACTACAAAGAATGTTAAAAACGGACGTTACAAGAAAATATATGTAACGAATTCATTCACGTTTGCAAATGTGGTTAACAGTAACTACATGTATAGTAATAATAACAAATAATTAATTTCATACAGCGCTTAATACGAATTATATTTTCCTTTAACATTTGAATATTCGAAGTAAAGAAATCGTATGACAAATCGTTTTATAAAATGGGTTCAAGAATGTAGCCAATGAGAAGCGTCAAAATGGATCACGTGTGCGTGCATTAATTTTAACCATACGCGCACTTTGGTGATATCAGCGTGCAAAAAGTGCGCAACAAAAAAGCATAATGCACGGCTGCGTGTAAATCAATGGATGTTAACCATGCATTGCGCAGTTTGTTTACGAGGTCACTGCCCTCGCGATCGTTATTTCTTATGAAGGTTGCAGGTTTACAGTGTTTAATATCGCCTTGCTAAGTAAGATTGTCGACCCATTTTATAAAACAAATAATACACAGGTTTTCGTTCGTGACGTTATGGCGATGCAGCCAGGGGCGGATCCAGCCGGCGGCAAGGAGGGGCCTAAAAAGGGGCCCACTTCGTGCGAAAATTTGAAAATCGTGCCGGTCGATTTGTGGTGAGCAAAAAAAAAAAATCTTGGCACCCGAAAAAAAAATTTCCCTCCGGGAAGGGTTATTTTTCACCGCCCTGCCCCTTGGGCGCCAGGAGGGCCCAACTTTTTTTTCTTCAAAAAGGGTGTTTTTACCTGTTTTTTTCTAGGGGAGTGGGCCCGGGCCCCTGGCCCCTGGATCCGCCACTGGATGCAGCGCTATTCGGGTATTCACAATGGCACAAAATACGCTCGGCTACGCCTCGTGAATTTTATTGCACCGTAGTGAATATCCTCATGCGCTGCATCGACCATAACGCACTCACACCTGTGTATTATTTGTATAATAATGATCGAAGACGAAAAGTAAGTGTATAGATATGTACAAAATGTTAAAAATGTGTATATTTAACAAGGAACTAGGAGAAACCAAAATAGCTGGATGACCTCATGTAAATAACGTAAATACATGTACCGCAATTAACGATACTATTTGAGTAACTGCATCATAGCCTGGCTATTAATCATTTTAGGCTATTTATCATTTGCAGGCAATTTTTACTATAAAACGTCCACTATTCTAAAATACACTTCAGTAAGAGGAGATTATGTGAGAGGAGAATTGCGAGAGAACGAAATCAAGGAAGTTGGAAATATAATGCCATTGAAGAGTATAAAGATTTAAAAATCTAAGAATAAAAATGCCCTTCTTCAAATTAGAAAGTACAATATTTTCTTTTAGAATTAATTATACAGTGTGCCTAGGTGAATGGTCAAGTTCTGGTAAAGGTCGATAAATAACTTAGGAGCTTTATCCTTTTTTTCGTCAGTTAGAAAAAATATCACAAAACAAAATGCCCTCTGTAAATAATGACTCTTCTAATGCCCTTATATTGGAAAAATGAGTTAAAACCATTAAAGACTTGACCCAACACTTTGGCGATAATAGGGGTGTATTTCACAAACATTGCACCTAACACTTCCAGAATTAGGACTTGATTATTTACGAAATTTCGTGTACATGACGCAAACGGCCCGTCTACCCTTTACCCTACTAAATCCCTGCTTACTCGGGTTTCAGGACATCACTTTCACAGGGTGAATCTGAGGATTAAGTCCTTCCTATATCTCTTCTCCAAGTAATCCAATTATCCCTAATCCTCTTAACTAGCGAGGGACAGTTAGCTATTACGTAATCCTTGACTACAATGCCTTCAATCACAATAGGATCGAGTGTGGTTGTGTATGTGTGTGTGTGTGTACTCGAGCTTGTACTTGTACTTCCCCTAGCTACCTCGACCCAGTGTTCGGAGATCGCGGTGGGTATTGCGTGTGCTGTGATCAAACTGCTCAGTACTTCAGTAACTAGACCACGATAGTGTGGAGCAGGTGTATAATGTATAGTGTCTGTATCTTTGTGTGGGAAGAGAATGAATCGTCAGTGGTCTGAGGAGTTGAAGTGCAAATGTTAGGCCGTTAACAAAAAAAAACATGTTTAGCGTCCTGCCTTTATGAAAAATAGGACTGAGGAGGCTCTTTTTTAAAAAAAAATTTTGAAATATTTCTTTTTTTATTTTTGGAGCAATTTTTAATGTTTTTTTGAGCAATTTTAACCATTTTATGCATGTTGCAAGGATCGAAATGTGTCCCGTCGCCAATTTGGTCTTTCAGTACGCAATTCTGTTTTTATATTATAATATAGAGGAGGGATTTTCGGCCAGATGGCAATTTTGGGCAGGTCCGTTGTAACGCAGGTGAAATCAATAGCATATCACATAATCACACACATACAATACATTTCAGAGTCACAGGAGATCGACATTTGCAATGGAAAATGCATCCTTAAATATCACATTTTAGCAATGTAATCGGCGGTCCTGCTACCTGAATCTGAAAAATCAAATATCTTACGCGTGTCTGTAAGGAAGATGGGTACCAAAACCTGAGCTGTATTTCAAGTATTTTCAGATTTAGATCGCGATTTTTCATGTATAGCATACTCAAAGTGTCTCACAGCACGTATTCAATCACTGCAGTCGGATAGCGCGCACACACGATCACTGCATGCAGGGGTAATTTTCGGCGCGCCCAGCTCTGGCGTGGGATACACACGCGCTATAGATCAGCGGGTGAATGAACGACGCGCGTGCGCTCCCCATTGACTTTGTACATGCGGCCGAAAACTGCCTCGCTATAGCCAAAAACTACCTCCGAAACAGTGAGAATGAAATTGAATATTGCCATGGCAATTCATGACTTTTTTCTGGGATTCTTTTTGTGTTTAAATAATAATAATATTGGCCTCATGATTTGAACAAAAATGAAAATAAATAGGAAGTAAAGAGTCCAAATGAAGAGGGGAAAAAATGAAATGGAAAAAAAAAAAAATCCGCCCGCCCGCCCCTACTTCAGAAAAGCAATCGAGGACAACCAAATGATTTTTTTTTTTTTTTTTTGGGGGCCTAATGCTAATAATGTAGCCTGGTTTGAATGCGAAATTATACTTTATCTATATAACTTTCCAACCTTAGGTCATTAAAAAAACATTCATGTTTAGCGTCCCCGCCCACTTCTTTTTTGGGGGCCGCCTGTTTTCTTTTTTCCATTTTTTTCCATTTTCCCCCTTTTTTTTTAATGAAAAAAAAAATGAAAAACATACCGCCAAAATGATCTTTTTCTGAATTAGAATAAAAATAAAACATAAGTGCTGGCGGCCATCTTAAAAAATAGCCCGACTGGCTGGACGTCAGGTTAAATGAACCAAGCGGCCCAAATCTTGAAAAAATATTAAGCGGCGAATCAGCCAGCCGGTGAATAAGCGGGGGTGGGGGTGAGCTAGCCCTCCTTTTTCAACACCCCCTGAGCATTAAAGAATAGATAATACAACAAATAAAAAAAATCTTCTTTTTTTTTGCTAGGGGGTCCATTTTCATTTTTTTAAGGGTAAAATTAACGTTTTTTGCCGGGGGGCCCGGGCCCGTCGGCCCCCCCCCCGTGCATGTTATTAAAGTGCAAATGATTCTTCTCTTTCTTACTTACGAGGTCCAGAATAACTTTATGATTTAAAAAATATGACCCGATTTCAATGCTTTAATATTATTATTGTTATCTCGTTATTCAAAATGTTTTAAGGGTCAGTGTTCATAAATTGCGTAAAATATTAGCGATCAGGATAGGACTGCACATTTCGTTCAATATTTTGAGTTTGAAATCGCGAGTCTAACACCATTGAGTACCCTTACACTGATTTTTTTGGGGGATGGGGCTCTGTTTCTATAGAAAAAACGCCTCGACTAAGTAATCCGCTCCCACCCGCCCAGCCGTAGCCTACTGTATACTCTAAAAAAAAATCTAGTCAGATTTGAATAGATTACCGTATCGGAGGGACACTAACTAGAAGTTCTATTAAAAATGAGTACCAGCTAGGGTACCAGGGTCATCATTAGATTGAATTTTAAGTCCATGTAAAGTAAACTAATAGAATAAATGTAGAATTTAATTCGCTAAGCCTGAAGGAAGATATAGTTGACACAATATTTATGTGTGCGTTTCTGTAGAAAAACGCCACGACTGGGTACCCCCCCCCCGGCTGTACTGTACGAAGGCAGAGAGAAGACAGAGGCGAACAAGTAATGTGTTAATAACCGAGTAACTATTTAGAGTCGTTTTAAAGTTCGAGGGTCATCCTAAGATTGAATTTGAAGTCTGTGTAAAGTGAGCAATATAATAAAATCCAGAATTCATTTCGCTAAACTAGTGAAGGAAGATATATAACAGTGGACACGTACGGTAATACAGCTCTTACTCCAAAAGTGATGTCAATGGATTAGTAAAACCCGACTTGGCCGTAAGAGAGAGAGAGAGAAGGGTCGAGAGTTTAGATTCCGCCCTCTAAGCCCCTCGCTTGCGAGCTGCATTGGACACGTACAGTTCCTACTCCAAAAGTGATGTCAATGGATTAAAAACCCGACTTGGCCATAAGGAGAGAAAGAGAGAGAAAGATATATATATAGAGAGAGAGAGAGAGATTATATAATTATATAGAGAGAGAGTGTGTGCGTGTGTTTGTTTATGAATTTTCAGTTGATTTTGTACTTGAACGGAGCTAGCTGATCAGTTCCCTTTTTTTCTTCTTTTCTTTTTCTTCTTCTTTTTCTTCTCCTTTTTCTTCTCCTTCCTTTTCTTACTCCAAAAGTGATGTTAAAGGATTGCCTTTGGTAAACCCGACTTGAAAAATCATGAAAAACATACCGCTAAAAATAATGATCTTTTTTCTGAATAAGAATAAATTAAAATATAAGTGTTGGCGGCCATCTTGAAAAATAGCCCGACTTGCAGGAAGATATATAACAGTGGACACGTACGGTAATACAGCTCTTACTCCAAAAGTGATGTCAATGGATTAGTAAAACCCGACTTGGCCGTAGAGAGAGAGAGAGAGAGAAGGGTCGAGAGCTTAGATTCCGCCCACTATAAGCCCCTCGCTTGCGAGCTGCATTGGACACTTACAGTTCCTACTCCAAAAGTGATGTCAATGGATTAGTAAAACCCGACTTGGCCATAAGGGAGAGAGAGAGAGAGAGAAAGATATATATATAGAGAGAGAGAAAGATATATATATAGAGAGAGAGTGTGTGCATGTGTTTGTTTATGAATTTTCAGTTGATTTTGTACTTGAACGGAGCTAGCTGATCAGTTCCCTTTTTTCTTCTTTTCTTTTCTTCTTTTTCTTCTCCTTTTTCTTCTCCTTCCTTTTCTTACTCCAAAAGTGATGTTAAAGGATTGCCTTTGGTAAACCCGACTTGAAAAATCATGAAAAACATACCGCTAAAAATAATGATCTTTTTCTGAATTAGAATAAAAATAAAACGTAAGTGTTGGCGGCCATCTTGAAAAATAGCCCGACTGGCAGGAAGATATATAACAGTGGACACGTACGGTAATACAGCTCTTACTCCAAAAGTGATGTCAATGGATTAGTAAAACCCGACTTGGCCGTAAGAGAGAGAGAGAGAGAAGGGTCGAGAGTTTAGATTCCGCCCACTAAGCCCCTCGCTTGCGAGCTGCATTGGACACGTACATCCGGGCCCTACTCCAAAAGTGATGTCAATGGATTAAAAAACCCGACTTGGCCATAAGGGAGAGAGAGAGAGAGAGAAAGATATATATATATAGAGAGAGAGAGAGAGAGGATTATATAATTATATATAGAGAGAGAGTGTGTGCATGTGTTTGTTTATGAATTTTCAGTTGATTTTGTACTTGAACGGAGCTAGCTGATCAGTTCCCTTTTTTCTTCTTTTCTTTTTCTTCTTTTTCTTCTCCTTTTTCTTCTCCTTCCTTTTCTTACTCCAAAAGTGATGTTAAAGGATTGCCTTTGGTAAACCCGACTTGAAAAATCATGAAAAACATACCGCTAAAAATAATGATCTTTTTCTGAATTAGAATAAAAATAAAACATAAGTGTTGGCGGCCATCTTGAAAAATAGCCCGACTTGCAGGAAGATATATAACAGTGGACACGTACGGTAATACAGCTCTTACTCCAAAAGTGATGTCAATGGATTAGTAAAACCCGACTTGGCCGTAGAGAGAGAGAGAGAGAAGGGTCGAGAGTTTAGATTCCGCCCACTAAGCCCCTCGCTTGCGAGCTGCATTGGACACGTACATCCGGGCCCTACTCCAAAAGTGATGTCAATGGATTAAAAACCCGACTTGGCCATAAGGGAGAGAGAGAGAGACAGAGAAAGATAGAGAGAGACAGAGACAGAGACAGAGAAAGAGAGAGAGAGAGAGACAGAGTGTGCGTGTGTGTTTTTATGAATTTTCAGTTGAAGTTCTACTCAAACGGAGATCAGTTCCCTTTTTCTTCTTTTCTTCTTCTTTTTTCCACTCCTTTTTCTTCTCCTTCCTTTTCTTACCCCAAAAGTGATGTTAAAGGATTGCCTTTGGTAAAGCCGACTTTAAAAAAACATGAAAAACATACCGCTAAAATGATCTTTTTCTGAATAAGAATAAAAATAAAACATATAAAGTGTTGGCGGCCATCTTGAAAAATAGCCCGACTTGCAGGAAGATATATAACAGTGGACACGTACGGTTATACAGCTCTTACTCCAAAAGTGATGTCAATGGATTAGTAAAACCCGACTTGGCCGTAAGAGAGAGAGAGAGAGGGTCGAGAGTTTAGATTCCGCCCACTAAGCCCCTCGCTTGCGAGCTGCATTGGACACGTACAGTTCCTACTCCAAAAGTGATGTCAATGGATTAAAAACCCGACTTGGCCATAAGAGAGAGAGAGAGAGAGAAAGATAGAGATAGAGAGAGAGAGAGAGAGTGTGCGTGTGTTTGTTTATGAATTTTCAGTTGAAGTTCTACTCAAACGGAGATCAGTTCCCTTTTTCTTCTTTTCTTCTTCTTTTTTCCACTCCTTTTTCTTCTCCTTCCTTTTCTTACCCCAAAAGTGATGTTAAAGGATTGCCTTTGGTAAAGCCGACTTTAAAAAACATGAAAAACATACCGCTAAAATGATCTTTTTCTGAATAAGAATAAAAATAAAACATATAAAGTGTTGGCGGCCATCTTGAAAAATAGCCCGACTTGCAGGAAGATATATAACAGTGGACACGTACGGTTATACAGCTCTTACTCCAAAAGTGATGTCAATGGATTAGTAAAACCCGACTTGGCCGTAAGAGAGAGAGAGAGAGAAGGGTCGAGAGTTTAGATTCCGCCCACTAAGCCCCTCGCTTGCGAGCTGCATTGACACGTACAGTTCCTACTCCAAAAGTGATGTCAATGGATTAAAAACCCGACTTGGCCGTGAGAGAGAGAGAGAGAGTTCGAGTTTAGATTGCGCCAATGCTCTACCAAAAGTGATGTCAATGGATTAGTAAAACCCGACTTGGCCGTAGAGAGAGAGAGAGAGAGAAGGGTCGAGTTTAGATTCCGCCCACTAAGCCCCTCGCTTGCGAGCTGCATTGGACACGTACATCCGGGCCCTACTCCAAAAGTGATGTCAATGGATTAAAAACCCGACTTGGCCATAAGGAGAGAGAGAGAGACAGAGAAAGATAGAGAGAGACAGAGACAGAGACAGAGACAGAGAAAGAAAGAGAGAGAGAGACAGAGTGTGCGTGTGTTTGTTTATGAATTTTCAGTTGAAGTTCTACTCAAACGGAGATCAGTTCCCTTTTTTTTCTTTTCTTCTTCTTTTTTCCACTCCTTTTTCTTCTCCTTCCTTTTCTTACCCCAAAAGTGATGTTAAAGGATTGCCTTTGGTAAAGCCGACTTTAAAAAAACATGAAAAACATACCGCTAAAATGATCTTTTTCTGAATAAGAATAAAAATAAAACATATAAAGTGTTGGCGGCCATCTTGAAAAATAGCCCGACTTGCAGGAAGATATATAACAGTGGACACGTACGGTTATACAGCTCTTACTCCAAAAGTGATGTCAATGGATTAGTAAAACCCGACTTGGCCGTAGAGAGAGAGAGAGAGAAGGGTCGAGAGTTTAGATTCCGCCCACTAAGCCCCTCGCTTGCGAGCTGCATTGGACACGTACATCCGGGCCCTACTCCAAAAGTGATGTCAATGGATTAAAAAACCCGACTTGGCCATAAGGGAGAGAGAGAGAGACAGAGAAAGATAGAGAGAGACAGAGACAGAGACAGAGAAAGAAAGAGAGAGAGAGAGACAGAGTGTGCGTGTGTTTGTTTATGAATTTTCAGTTGAAGTTCTACTCAAACGGAGATCAGTTCCCTTTTTTCTTCTTTTCTTCTTTTTTCCACTCCTTTTTCTTCTCCTTCCTTTTCTTACCCCAAAAGTGATGTTAAAGGATTGCCTTTGGTAAAGCCGACTTTAAAAAAACATGAAAAACATACCGCTAAAATGATCTTTTTCTGAATAAGAATAAAAATAAAACATATAAAGTGTTGGCGGCCATCTTGAAAAATAGCCCGACTTGCAGGAAGATATATAACAGTGGACACGTACGGTTATACAGCTCTTACTCCAAAAGTGATGTCAATGGATTAGTAAAACCCGACTTGGCCGTAGAGAGAGAGAGAGAGAAGGGTCGAGTTTAGATTCCGCCCACTAAGCCCCTCGCTTGCGAGCTGCATTGGACACGTACATCCGGGCCCTACTCCAAAAGTGATGTCAATGGATTAAAAACCCGACTTGGCCATAGGGAGAGAGAGAGAGAGACAGAGAAAGATAGAGAGAGACAGAGACAGAGACAGAGAAAGATAGAGAGAGAGAGACAGAGTGTGCGTGTGTTTGTTTATGAATTTTCAGTTGAAGTTCTACTCAAACGGAGATCAGTTCCTTTTTTTCTTCTTTTCTTCTTTTTTCCACTCCTTTTTCTTCTCCTTCCTTTTCTTACCCCAAAAGTGATGTTAAAGGATTGCCTTTGGTAAAGCCGACTTTAAAAAAACATGAAAAACATACCGCTAAAATGATCTTTTTCTGAATAAGAATAAAAATAAAACATATAAAGTGTTGGCGGCCATCTTGAAAAATAGCCCGACTTGCAGGAAGATATATAACAGTGGACACGTACGGTTATACAGCTCTTACTCCAAAAGTGATGTCAATGGATTAGTAAAACCCGACTTGGCCGTAGAGAGAGAGAGAGAGAGAAGGGTCGAGAGTTTAGATTCCGCCCACTAAGCCCCTCGCTTGCGAGCTGCATTGGACACGTACAGTTCCTACTCCAAAAGTGATGTCAATGGATTAAAAACCCGACTTGGCCATAAGGAGAGAGAGAGAGAGAAAGATATATATATATATAGAGAGAGAGAGAGTGTGCGTGTGTTTGTTTATGAATTTTCAGTTGATTTTCTACTTGAACGGAGCCTGATCAGTTCCCTTTTTCTTCTTTTCTTCTTCTTTTTTCCACTCCTTTTTCTTCTCCTTCCTTTTCTTACTCCAAAAGTGATGTTAAAGGATTGCCTTTGGTAAAGCCGACTTGAAAAAACATGAAAAACATACCGCTAAAATGATCTTTTTTCTGAATAAGAATAAAAATAAAACATAATAAAGTGTTGGCGGCCATCTTGAAAAATAGCCCGACTTGCAGGAAGATATATAACAGTGGACACGTACGGTTATACAGCTCTTACTCCAAAAGTGATGTCAATGGATTAGTAAAACCCGACTTGGCCGTAAGAGAGAGAGAGAGAAGGGTCGAGAGTTTAGATTCCGCCCACTAAGCCCCTCGCTTGCGAGCTGCATTGGAAACGTTCAGTTCCTACTCCAAAAGTGATGTCAATGGATTAAAAAAACCCGACTTGGCCGTGAGAGAGAGAGAGAGAGAAGGTTCGAGAGTTTAGATTGCGCCAATGCCTCTACACCAAAAGTGATGTCAAAGGATTAGTAAAACCCGACTTGGCCGTAAGAGAGAGAGAGAGAAGGGTCAAGAGTTTAGAATCCGCCCACGCCTCTAAGCCCCTCGCCTGCGAACAGTGGCCCGACACTTACATCCCCTACTCCAAAAGTGATGTCAAAGGATTAGTAAAACCCGACTTGGCCCGTAAGAGAGAGAGAGAGAGAGAGGGGGGGGAGAGAGAGAGAGAGAGAGAGAGAAATAGTGACAGAGAGAAAAAAGGGTCGACAAGGGGGAGGGGGGACTTCTTGCTTCTAATCATGTAGGAGCACAGAGATCATTCATTTCTTTCGTTCCGTTGGCTTACTTGTTGTCGTAAAAGCCTGTAACATCAGTGATATTTAATTGTTTTGCTTCTCTCTCCCGCGATCTATTTCTATTTTATTTTCTCGAGCGCCGGTGATATTGGCATTCATTTTCTTCAATCATTTCTGTCTTGCCAATAACTATTGTTTTAGATCTCCGTACGGGCAACGAAGTCTCGCCAATAATTATTGTTTTTATAGATCGCCGTTTGGGCAACGAAGTCTTGCCAATAATTATTGTTTTTAGATCTCCGTTCGGGCAACGAAGTCTTGCCAATAATTATTGTTTTGAGATCTCCGTACGGGCAACGAAGTCTTGCCAATAATTATTTTTTTTAGATCTCCGTACGGGCAACGAAGTCTTGCCAATAATAATTTTTAGATCTCCGTTCGGGCAACGAAGTCTTGCCAATAATTATTGTTTTTAGATCTCCGTACGGGCAACGAAGTCTTGCCAATAAATATTGTTTTCTGATCTCCGTACGGGCAACGAAGTCTTGCCAATAACTATTGTTTTCTGATCTCCGTACGGGCAACGAAGTCTTGGCAATAATTATTGTTTTTACTTCTCCGTACGGGCAACGATCGAAGTCTTGCCGATAGTTATTGTTTTTAGATCTCCGTACGGGCAACGAAGTCTTGCCAATAATTATTGTTTTCTGATCTCCGTACGGGCAACGAAGTTTTGCCAATAATTATTGTTTTTAGATCTCCGTTCGGGCAACGAAGTCTTGCCAATAATTATTGTTTTTAGATCTTCGTACGGGCAACGAAGTCTCGCCAATAATTATTGTTTTTAGATCTCCGTACGGGCAACGAAGCCTTGCCAATAAATATTGTTTTCTGATCTCCGTACGGGCAACGAAGTCTTGCCAATAATTATTGTTTTCTGATCTCCGTACGGGCAACGAAGTCTTGCCAATAATTATTGTTTTTAGATCTCCGTACGGGCAACGAAGTCTTGCCAATAATTATTGTTTTTAGATCTCCGTACGGGCAACGAAGCCTTGCCAATAAATATTGTTTTCTGATCTCCGTACGGGCAACGAAGTCTCGCCAATAATTATTGTTTTTTTATAGATCGCCGTTTGGGCAACGAAGTCTTGCCAATAATTATTGTTTTTAGATCTCCGTTCGGGCAACGAAGTCTTGCCAATAATTATTGTTTTGAGATCTCCGTACGGGCAACGAAGTCTTGCCAATAATTATTTTTTTTAGATCTCCGTACGGGCAACGAAGTCTCGCCAATAATTATTGTTTTATAGATCGCCGTTCGGGCAACGAAGTCTTGCCAATAATTATTGTTTTTAGATCTCCGTTCGGGCAACGAAGTCTTGCCAATAATTATTGTTTTGAGATCTCCGTACGGGCAACGAAGTCTTGCCAATAACTATTGTTTTCTGATCTCCGTACGGGCAACGAAGTCTTGGCAATAATTATTGTTTTTACTTCTCCGTACGGGCAACGATCGAAGTCTTGCCGATAGTTATTGTTTTTAGATCTCCGTACGGGCAACGAAGTCTTGCCAATAATTATTGTTTTCTGATCTCCGTACGGGCAACGAAGTTTTGCCAATAATTATTGTTTTTAGATCTCCGTTCGGGCAACGAAGTCTTGCCAATAATTATTGTTTTTAGATCTCCGTACGGGCAACGAAGTCTCGCCAATAATTATTGTTTTTAGATCTCCGTACGGGCAACGAAGCCTTGCCAATAAATATTGTTTTCTGATCTCCGTACGGGCAACGAAGTCTTGCCAATAATTATTGTTTTCTGATCTCCGTACGGGCAACGAAGTCTTGCCAATAATTATTGTTTTTAGATCTCCGTACGGGCAACGAAGTCTTGCCAATAATTATTGTTTTTAGATCTCCGTACGGGCAACGAAGCCTTGCCAATAAATATTGTTTTCTGATCTCCGTACGGGCAACGAAGCCTTGCCAATAAATATTGTTTTCTGATCTCCGTACGGGCAACGAAGTCTTGCCAATAATTATTGTTTTTAGATCTCCGTACGGGCAACGAAGTCTTGCCAATAATAATTGTTTTTAGATCTCCGTACGGGCAACGAAGTCTTGCCAATAATTATTGTTTTCTGATCTCCGTATCGGCAATGAAGTCCCGCCAATAATTATCAATTTAGCAGTTTCGTATCGGCAATGAAGTCTCGCCAATAATTATTGTTTTCCGTTCTCCGTATCGGCAACGAAGTCTTGCCAATAATTATTGTTTTCAGATGTCCGTATCGGCAATGAAGTCTCGTCAATAATTTTTATTTAGGAGTTCCGTATCGGTAATGAAGTCTCAAAAACAAAAACAATGCACATGTAACAAACTGCACGAAAATAACGGTTAAATGGAGCGAGAAATGCTAAACGGTTTTGACTCAGTGAAAAGAGACCACACAAAAACAAATCATAGAGAGTATAGAGCACAGACCAGACGGGAGAGAGACCAAGAGAGAGAGAGAGAGAGAAAGTAGAAGAAACATATCAGAGAAACAAGGAGCAAGAGAGAATAGAAGATATGAGAAGCTAAGGGATTGGAGAATACAGGGTTTCATGTAGACAGAAGGTGAGAAATGTCAAGGGAGGGTATATAGTAAGTGCATTTGCTGGGTCCAAGTTCACTCACAATTCATTTTACCAGCTTTCATTCATGAGTCAATGAATGAATAAATAACTAATGATGAAATAATTGCTCTGACAGTATCAACTGGTCTACATGAATGCCGTTTCAGGGGATTACCATGTATGGTGCACTACCACAGAACTATACAGGTGCACTACGCTGTGAAGATCACTCCCTGGCCCTTGGCTCATGAATATAACTGTCAGATCCTGAATAGGGGCTATAATAGGATTGAGGGGATTAGCAGGTAATCTCTTAAGAACGACCCTGTAAATGTGATGTCCCTTCTTTCTAAGGGGATGTTTGCGTCATGAACCGACTCGGAAATCCGACGGTACGAAGTAAGCCTTCCTAACAACCGTCTCGGAGACCGACGGTACGAATTAAGCCTTGCTAACGAACGCCTGTTAAAATCTACGCATCAGGTTTCCCTTTGACTTTGTCATCTTTCTTGCATCTGCAACAGACAACAATGATGACGATGCTGAAGAGAATGATGAGGAGGATGACCACGATGATAATGATTATGACTTTTCTAGATATCTTCCATTTGAGATCATCATTGTTGTCATCGAAGTTTGAGGATTCTTTTTCATCATCGGTTTCGGTTTCCAAATCTTCTGCAGCGTTATGAGAAGAGGCGACATAACAATTAATAACAACAATTCACTTTTTGATACCAAGAGTTTAGTTTCAAAACATGATTTATCCGTTAAACTACGTTCTACAAAAGAAGGGAGATTGTTACCATTATATAAATAGATAAATATACAAATACATAAATAGACAAATAAGTAAATACATAGATAAATAGATACCTGAATAAACGCATTAATGAATTACTTAATATTTAAATAAATGAAAAATCAAATAAATAAAGAAATAAATATGATCATATTTTAACAAATACCAGACTATTAATGAAATCAGTAAAAAGAATCCGATACCAGATCAATAAGATATAAAACTGGTTATAACTTGGTTGATTTGTGAGTGATTGTTTGACGTATTGGCAAACGATCAAATTGTAATTGCCTTGTAATTATTTACATTTGTCTGACTGAATATGATGCTTATCCAATCCGACATTTCGTCGAGGATACAAGTGGTTGAGGCTCGTTCAGATGCGAAGCGCTAAACCGCGGTGGGTATTTCTTTTTACTACTTTTTTTAAAGCATGTATGTGAATGGCAACAGCTTTGAAAAAACCCACACTTTTCTGATCTTGATTAGTTTCGAGACAACCCTTTTAACACGGGTAATTTTGCAATGGAAACAGTTAGAATATCTTGAACCCTGTCGTATATCTATACCATGATTAAAGATAAGTTTGAGTTCTGGTAATGATAGAAAATAGATTCTCACAGAATCCAACAAAACTAACACTGAATGTTCAAGATAACAAATACATGACATGTGCCAAATGATTTTGGTAGAAACTGTATCTGGTCTTAGAAATGAGCACAGAAAGATAAGGAAATCAAGGTAAGTAGGCCCAACACCATGTGCTTAACACAGGTCACTATGTGCAAATGAGAGTTGTGGTTTTTATTCAAGATGATTTCCAACAAATTTTTGTGAGTTTTTAAAATATTTTACTGGTTCAAACAATTAATCTACATCAGGATAAACAATTGAAAATGAATTATAGCCATGATCTCTCGACGATGTTCATACCAGAGATCAAGATTAGCTTAAATACAATTCGGCACAAAAGATATGGCAAAAGGGTCATGTGCTAAAGCTATATCTATATTGTGAAAATGGCCGCGGAAGAATTGTCACGGGAACATGAGTCGTATAATGCTTACCAATTTCGCACAACAGTCCTTCAAAATCATCTGGACAATAGCACATATTGTCCTCGCAGGTACCTCCATTTTGGCATGAGTTCTCGTTACAGTCCACTGAAGATAAGGGATATATTGGAAAGAAAAAAGTTCAAATTTAATAAATAAAAAAAGACATAAGTTCTCGCTACAGTCGGCTGTACATACGACACATGGGAATTGAACAGAGGATTCCATTCTTTTTAAGGCATAAGTTCATTTAAATTTCAACTACAGATACCAGGCACAAAGAAAACGAAAGCAGGAATCCAATAACAAAAAAACAAAAAATGAGTTCTCGTTACAAGCAGACAAATACAAGTTTGAGGCACATGGACTTTTTTAAAAGGGCATGCAAAGAAAGTGGCATACGTTCTCTCTACAGGTCAATTCAGATAACAGGCACACAGGAATTAAACAAGGGAATCCCCAAAAGTAAAATAAAATAATAAATGAGGGTACGAGTTCTTGCCACAGTCCATGCAGATTAAAGGCTTTAGGAATTCAATTAGGCAAATCCAATACCAAAAAAGGTAGAAAGTTATTTCTAATTTTATAGCTCGCCCGTTTAATTTAAGGTCATTACATTTTTGTTTTCTTTTAATGTATAAATATTACACCATTTGGGCCGTTTCTAACCTAGATATGCTAATGAGTACCTTGACACGTGAGTCCGTTTCCACCAGTGACGAAACCTGTTACACAGCTACAGTAGTATGCACCGACCGTGTTCATACACTCGCCATACCCCGGGTCGCAAACGGCGCTTTCGCACTCGTTGATATCTTCACAGGTTGAATATTCACCCGTCCCTAGCCTGAAGCCGGAGTCACAGACACATTTGTAGATTCCGTCGCTAAGGACACACTCGCCATTTACACAATGGGAACAGTTTGTATGAGCTAAAAAAGAAAAAATATATATAATGCAGGAATATAGAGTTACATGTATTTTACCTTCCTCGGTGAAAGACCAGTGGTCTCGTAAGCGGGACGTCTGGGGTTTGAAACCGAGTCCATGCGCTAGTGCCCTTTGGCAAGGCATTAATTCTCATTACCTCGGAGAGGACTTACAGCTGTCAGTGCCCTGGTCGCTTACCTACAAGCAATACATGCTTTTTTAGCCGTCATGTAAAAAACAAACCGTCATCCTATCAAATCAAGCTGACCTCTAAGAAATCACGGGGCCTATTACTTTAGGCAAGGGAATACGATTCGTACCTCGCTAAAGGGCACAAGCGCATGAACACGTGTTCGAACCTGAGACCTCCCGGTTACGAGACCTCCGCAATACCACTGAGCCATTCAGTAGAAATTTACTCTTTATTCAACTGCTTAAGCTACTTGTTGTTTTGTATTCGAATGGGAATGTTACCATCATGGTTTTATTCAATTCAATTCAATTTCATTCTTTCCACAATTCCATAACAAATGACAATAAGAACATACCTAACAACCTTTTAACATAGCTTCTAACATAGGTTCTCAATTAACATAAGAAAAAGGGGATCATGGGGGACCAACGGGTACCGCTTAGGCAGTGTTGGCTATATAGAGGGCGCAAGTAGATACAAGTAGTGCAGTCCCGCTTTAAAAGAAAGTCACAGGTTATAACATCACATGATTCTGTATTTGAATCCCTAATAAGGAGGTATATTGTTCTTTGGTAAGACATTTATCAACATTTTCGACTCTCAACCCGTGTTGCGTAAATGGTCACCTGATAAAGCCCTAGGGGCGAAAAATTGTTACACCATTACGTTGTCAAAAGTGTAACAAATTTAGTGTTGTGTCTCTTTTTTCAAATCACCTCGGTCGCGGAACAATGTCTTCTCTTACAACTCTATAAATACACGTATATAAGCGTGTATACGTTTGTGTGTTTGAAATACATTATACAGAGATGAGGCACCTATCCACGAAGAATACACTCGATTTGGAACCCTCTAGGAGAGCTGGGGACAGGGCTCTGAAACCGAGCGCTGGGCATCGGGAGAACCTCGTACAGGAGAGGAGTGGGTAGCGACAGGTTTGGTTATTATACACCTAACAGTAAGGGTCACACAACAAATGATTTTAAAGTTGATGCTTATCCAATCCGACATTTCGTCGAAACAAAATCCTGGATTTAGCTTATGCTGCAATCATAATTATAACATTTAGGTCAGTCAGGAATCCCATGCCTTTAACAAGCCGATCGCCTCTCTGATTATCAAGATATTTATGATTGGAAATCGAAATTTCATTTTTTCGTTTTCCTAACGGTTTTTATAACACTACAGTCTATTGGGAAAAATGAGTATGATAAAACCGGTCACTCAAAGATTTTTACTTTTTTGAGGCACTGCATGATTATTTTGAAGGGCAATTTTTGGGGGGATTCAATATTACACCATATCACAGACACTGATAACACGCAGGGCCATGCATCTCAGATTTAACATTGTTAAACGATGCCTTTAAGAGGGTGAACGAGAGGGTGGGAGGATGGGAGAAAGAGAGAGAGAGGGGGTGGGAGGAAACAAAAATGAACATACCAATACACGTGACCCCGTCAATAGCAAGGTGATATCCGTCATAGCAGCTACATAGTGCAGTTCCGTTGTTCACACAGATTCCAAAAAGCTCATCGCAGGGATACTCTTCACCGTTAGCGTCACAGGGATTAGCTGTCGGTATCCTAGTTGCTTTATTAATAATAGTAATATAATGGTAATAATAATAGTAATACCAATAATAATGATTATAACAATAATAATACTAACGATTATAATAATAATAATAGTAATATAGCTTTTATTTTCATTATCTTTATTATTGTTATTGTTGATATAGCAGTAGTAGTAGTAGTAGTAGTAGTATCTTTTTTACATGCAATATTATTTTTATTTTCAAAATTATTATAATCATCATTGTTATGATTATTATCATATCATTAGTAGTAGTGGTATTATCTTTATTTCTGCTTCTTTTATTATTACTACTACTAATTCTGCGATTACATTTCTTCTATAAAGCGCCTTCTGAAAATGTACTAAAGCAATTTCATTGAAACAGAATATATAGTGCGACATAAATAAATTAGATTACAAACAAAAGAACAATAAACATACAGAAATATGAAAAGGTTTGTTTTTTAATAAACAACTTCTTGAATAATGTGAGACACTGGCGAGTCTTTGATTCGAGAGGTCGAGAGGTCGGGAGTTCCGTATCCACATAGAGTCTTTATTGCAATTCTATGGCTGAGCTGGTACAGTTCAAATATAAGCTGTAACATTCTCACTCTGTTTAGGATTATCTTTATCTTACTGTCTGTGCTTTGTGTTTCATCCTATGATGTTAAAATAGTGATCAAGTTCGTTTACACGATGTAGAACAGAAGCTAGGCTACCGCTTCATATCTGAACTAGGGCGTGTTTCACAAAGACTGAGATCGACTTTAAGTTGGACTTAAGTATAGCAGGCCGTTCATGCCATTGGTTGCTACCACCATTGGTCTCTAAATTATAATCTTTAGATAATATTTTTCCTTCAATAATGAACTATCAAAAATGTAAACTCTGTAGATTTGAGACCACGATTTGTACGTCCCTTGAAAGACAAATGCCAGAAAATGGTAAGAGCAAACAGTGGCATGAACGGCCTGTATACTTAAGTCCAACTTAAAGTCAATCTTAGTCTTTGTGAAACACCCCTAGCCTAGCTTTACGGGGTCCACACAGCGATTAATGCTGAGTGGCGTGAATGTTTCGATATGTCGAAATTAACCTTAAACATGTTAAACAGGAAATTCAAAAGTTAACGAAGACTCTGTCCTTTCCAATGCCTTACGGCTAACGGGAGTTTATATGATATAGCATGGCGCCCCGTGTTGTTTTGTGACAATACGGGGGGGGGGTGTTCATACAAGGTGCTTTAGGTTATAAATGCTCTCACGTGTAAGAACTGCATCATAACCTTTTTTTCTACCTTTCACCTTTTAAATCCTACTCATTTTCCTGCATCAAAATTACTGTGGGACAATTAAAGAACAACAACATATAATGCAGTATTTTAAAGATTTTGTTTTCCTTACGAGTGTCTGTGACTTCGGTAGTGCTATTCCCAGTGGCAGTGTTGTTAGCCTGTTGACAGTCATAATCAAAACTGGTGCTGACGCAAACGGTGCCCTCACCACAAGGAGAAGAACTGCAGGGGTCAACTGGTAGATTAACAGAAATAATTGGGAATTATTTGGTTGTACGAAGAAAAGCTGCAGCGGCGACAATAGCTTCGCCGAAAATATTTACACGAGTTCTTGGTTTTCACATGGAACCAGAACCATATCAGCATAGTTTTGATGTCAATGAACGCAGGGCATTGGTTTAAAATGTATACTTAAAAACAGTCAATATTTGAATAACATTATTGGTAAATAAAGATAATGTCTATTATTTTTCAAACACATCAACATTATTTATGTTATTGTTGGTAATTACGTCACGAATGTGATAGTAAGACCCACATATACTACATTCCGTATATGACTGTCATAATAACCAATTTAACATGTCTTGAACACTACGACATTACGACTAACAAAGTATATACGAGGTTTGCGATAGTATTACACAATGATTATCTTAACAATTAGAGGTTAGCGCTATCATGACACATAATCATACAATCATGTATTATAACATCATCAGTCTCATAATGTGACATCATGATGGTATTAGTACAAAACTATTACCCCCACGATACGACTTCATTAATAACCCATGCACCTCCTTCATTGATAAAAATAATTCATGTCGATTACTCTTGCTATTAAGCTTTTTCTCCGCTCTGCATATAACTGGCAGAAATGAGTCATTACCCATATTGCATCAAGACATCAACAGTATTGCTCTTAATATCGTTAGTCATTACGTCACGAGTCTGATAGTACTTCATCATGACCTACCTTCTTCACCGATGAATACTTTCATGTCCTTTATTCCTGCTAGGCTCTGTTGCGTCCCGCTTACAGCGATGGTCTGCTCAAAACCAATATTGGACGGGTCCAACAGCTCTATGTGGCCTATCCCTCCGAGAGCATTGTCTGCCCAGTAGAACACACCGTTGTATACCACTATGTGTTCTACATATCCAATCGGGGTCGATATATTGGCGAGGGTACTACGCTCATTTGTCATTATGTCGTATCTTTCGATACTTCCCGCTCCGTTGATCCAATAGAGGCAGTCATCTGTGTGGAGAAATATTCAGATATCGGTATTGGAACTGGAATTCTTTTTCAAACAAGAGGAGGGTGGGCGTCTTCGTAATGACACACTTTAAAAGTACTTTTTTTGTAATAGATTAGTCGTACATAACATCATCTGAGCAACAACGAATCGATATGATTAATCAATTTATAACTCTGCAAACAGGGACTGCTGGTGTGACCAGCTGTCAACAATGGTCTGTCGGTATATGAACTAGCTGGCTATTGTTCGCAATTACACATTATGTCTCGAAGAATGTCTCGCTAAATGACCATACCTTGTGGATTTCTTGTAAAAGCTGTCACATTGGCAAGATTTGTATCAACGATGGCCGTTTGTTCACTACCATCCACCTTCATCCTGACGATCCGATCGCTCTCAGCAAAATATAGAAATCTGGCGAGAGAAAATGTAAAATCAAACTAACACCTATTAACACCTGAAATGTCGTTCAGTGTAAAAAATCATTGAATAACGAAAATCTACATGAGGGCAATTATATATTTTCAACCAACGCGAGAACAACAATATGACTAAAGTGGGTGATTTATGATCAATTCATAGCAAAAAGATAATCATAATTACATGAGGAAAAGCATTACCCAAATTGTGCACAAGATTGCCTTAAGTTGGTTGGACACAAAATTAATTTGGGCATTCTTGTAGTAGTAGTAGAAGTAGCAATAGTAGTAGTAGAAGTAGTAGTAGTAGAAGTATTAGTATTATCATTATTATTATTATAAGTAGTAGTAGTAGTAGTAGTAGTAGTAAGAGTATTAGAAGTAGTAGTAGTAGTTGAAATCTTATTAGTTGTAGTAGTAGGAGTAGTAGAAGTAGCAATAGTAGTAGTAGAAGTAGTAGTAGTAGAAGTATTAGTATTATCATTATTATTATTATAAGTAGTAGTAGTAGTAAGAGTAGTAGTAGTAGTAGTTGAAATCTTATTAGTTGTAGTAGTAGTAATAGTAGTAGTAGTAGTAGTAGTAGTAGTAGTAGTTGTAGTAGTAGTAGTAGTAGTAGTAGTAGTAGTAGGGGTAGTAGTTATATCAGTAGTAGTACGAGGGGCGTTCAGCAGGTTCATAGCCCGACTATAAAGCTTTGAACGGGGACGTAATTATGTTTTATGAATATTTCATCCTTCCGACTACTGGTGACGAGATTTAAGTTCAGCAACACCTCACCTAGGTATTAGAGCAGCCGTTCAAATTGCAGGGACTTTAAAAAAAGACTGAAGTTGTTAGGAACTTGCCGTCATCCATTTCATGGTGCTCCAGAAGAAGTAGCCGAAGGATATCCATGAGGAGTTTGTGGCAACATAAGGGGACAATGAGCTTGCCTACTTAGCAGTAAGGAAATGGGCATCTCTCTTTACAGCTGGTCGGGAAAGCTCTGATGACGACCCATGCGGGGTCGCCCATCCATTTCAGTAACAGATGCCAATGTGAGCGCTGTACATAAATTTCACAATAAGGACAGGAGCGTATTGGTGCGACATATTGCTGCTGAAATATGCATGTCTGTGGGGTCTACTAAAACTGTCCTACATAATCGGCTCAACTTGTTCAAGGCAAGATGGGTTCCCCGTTTGCTGACCCCTGAGCAACAATACATATCCAAGGAGGCTTCTCAAGAGATCCTAACGCACTTCAAAGCAGACCCTGAGGACTTCCTTGATAGATTTCTTACTCAGGATTAAACTTGGGTCCCTCACTGTGGTCGTGAAAACAAGATCGAGTCCCGCCAGTGGATGCATCCAGGATATCCACCTCCTAGAAGTGCCGGTTCGAAAATCAGTTGGCAAAATCATGGTCACGATCTTCTGTGATGCCTGTGGAATCATGGTGGTCTTCATTGAATACGGTCATACCATCAACGGCGCTAGTTATGCATCACTTCTAGGGGAGCTCCGTACAGCAATCATTCAGAAGAGGTGAGGGAGGTTGAATAAAGGTGTGCGTCGGTTCCAGGACAATGCAAATTGTCATCTGTTACTGAAGTGGAATGGCGACAACTGCGTGGTTCGTCATCAATGCTCTCTCGACCAGCTTTGAAGAGAGCTGCCTATTTGTTTACTGTGGAGTAGGCAAGAGCATTTTGGCAGTATACTGCAACCAACTCCTCATGGATATCCTTCAGCTTCTTCTGAGCACCATGAAATGGATGACTGCACGTTGCTGAACAATATATATTGACATAGTCATTATTTCAAAGTCCCAGGTACTCCAATGTGAACGGCTGCTCTTATACCTAGGTCGTGTGATGCTGTACTGAAATCGCGTCACCTGGAACGGAAAAGATGAAATATTCATAAGACATATTTACGTCACTGAATACCTGCTCCTTCAAAGTCGGGCTATGAACTTATTGAACGCCCCTCGCAATATCATTTACCCTTTTGATCCATCTACGCTGAGACCATAAATTTGTATCCCAAACTTAGCCAGTCTTATCTTGCCAGTTCCGTTGATTCGGATAGAATTCAAGAGTCCGGATACCTCCCCGAACCAGTAGATCCTTCGATCTACTTCGTTAAAGGCGATACAAAAAGGCTCTGAAAAATAAGAAAAAAAAACACATAAGGGTTGATATTATCATAATAGTAATGATAGTTATTCCTTCGGTAATGTTCGGAGAAAGTGTTCGGAAGAAATATTTCCAAAGCCGTAAAGATCATAATCGTTAAAAGCGATATAAAAAGGCTGTGAAAACAAACAAACAAAGAACAAGACCAAAACATAAAGGTTCATATTGTGATAATATTAATGACAGTTATTTCCTCAATAACGTCCAGAGAAAGTGTTTCGACAAAACATTTTCCAACCAATATAGATCATAATCGTTAAAGGCAAAACAAAACGGCTTTGGATTAACAAACAAACAAACAAGAAAAAAACATACTTGTATCTTTTTTTGTTTATTTTACTTATTTATTTTTAGTATTAATTTTACAGGGTAGCGTTGTCAGTTACAACTCTGCTTTCCACAATGGTCTTGTTGGCCTAGACAATTACATGATTAAAGAATGAAATTTATAGACAATTTTTTTGCTAAGTACTGTATACATGTGAAAAATAATGATTGAAGCCAAATAAGAATAATCTTTCAATACTGAAGGGGATTTCGAAGACTTCCGTTGAAAAAGCCCCCCTCCCTCCAAAAAAAAACAGAATAATAATGATAAAAATAATCATAATCAAAAGACAAACAAATAAACAACGTCAACAACCTAAAACTAAAACTAAACCTAACCATACTATTTAAACTAACATGTTAAACTCCCATTAAACACACATCACTTATATTTTTCCTTAATGATATATATATATATATATGTATATAATATCAATGAAAAATAGCAACGAATACACACATACTTTTGCTTTCGTCTTTCACCTCATCAGAGTAAATCGCATGAATGAACAAAGAGTCGTAATCGGATTTCTATCTCTCTCTATACATTTTTTTTTCCAGTTG
This sequence comes from Mesocentrotus franciscanus, assembly GCA_037976565.1. Classification (NCBI taxonomy): domain Eukaryota; kingdom Metazoa; phylum Echinodermata; class Echinoidea; order Camarodonta; family Strongylocentrotidae; genus Mesocentrotus; species Mesocentrotus franciscanus. Next base: position 13,793,232 of record CP137670.1, read on the forward strand.
TTGAAATAAGGCACTTAATGACGGAGTCATATTTCCAGCAATATGGAAATAAAATAAAGTACAAATTTTATGAATTACTTTACATATTTAACTTACTTTTCTAATGCTGCAAACAAATTATTCTTGGTAATTAATATTTTTCGTCGGTGGGTCTTTGCAATTATGCTTCCACAGACCTATTGACTAGATAATTTCAAAAAAGTACAATCGACCAACAATTCAAAGTAGAAGTTTTCTTTATAAACCGGGAGCCAGAGGGAGTCAACCTAGCGAGAAAAAAAAATGAACAAAAGTGTGTCAGGAAATGGACGTCTGCCGTGAACACAGTGGTAGGGGCGGCAAGGAACCCACCCCGGCCCAAAAACTGGTGATAATAAAGAGTTGAAATAAAAGAGCAAAGTGGCACGTAAGGTAAAGGGTTTAAACTTGGTTCAAATTATCGGAAATAACGCCTTGTACCATAAATGACCACTTTCAGACGTTTTTAGCGTTGTGTTGTGCTCGTCAGACGCCACCAAATGCCAGACGCTCTCAATCAGTTCAAAAATCGAATTGCACAATTGTATCACATATCAAAGGTCGCAAGAAACGTTTATTGGAATTAAACATTATGATAAAGACCTGAGAGTCCCCGGAACCCATCATCCAGAACGGTATCAAGTTCAAAAAGCCGAAAAACTCTCTTCTGAAGAACTTAGAACATGCAGGCCAGAAAATAAAAAAATTGAATTAATATCATTTGTTCATACCCATACTTACCCAAACGTAAACAAAATAATTAAGAAAACAAATAACCTACGGCAAATGAGAAAGACTTAAATCGGGTTTTTATAGGGACCAAACTGATCCTTAGTGACCGCCAAAGCCAAATCTTGAAACAATTACTAACAAGGACGGCACTTAAAGATAAAGTTGAGTTCTGGTCATGCGATTGCATTGTGAAAGAAACAGTGTGGAGTCGATCAGAAAAAGGTTGATCATGTAGCATAAGTATTGGTGTGTACTGCAAGGTTCTGGAATCATCACTATGATAAGAAATTTGGCCCAGTCTTGGTAAAGTTACAAGCACTGTACACAGAAGGATGTATATGGGACTACACGAACACGTGGCGTAAAAATCCGTCCCGATTTTTATGCCGTTACTTGCCATATTTAGAATATTAAGGCATTTGAAGAGCCATGCTTTTCAGGGAACATTTTTAATCTGATGTTCTTCCACACTTGCATAATAGCAATGATAACATTCACAAATTATTTTTCACCTCTTCCCAGAACTCAACCTTCTCTTTAAACCACAACCCTTTATCTTATTCATCAAAATTCTATGAAACACATTATGTCCTCTTCATCTTCTGTTTCCTATCATTATAATACCGTGTCTAAGTCATCTCTGTTTAACATTCCCATGTACCCATGACACAGCATGAAAGGCTCTTTGTTTAACTAATTTATGTTTCGTTAAGTTGTACAGATTAGTCATCTCAAACAATGCAGACTACCAGCACCCTTCCACTTAACACTTAATCCTAAGAACAAAAGAAAAAAAACAGGACAACCAAAGTCGTGAAATCAACTGTTAATCCATAGGACAGCCTAATAATACTGGTCCTCAATTGAATACAAATGTGTAACCACTTCCTTGTGTATATGTACTATAGAGCCATGTAAAAACATGCAATGATCACTTCACCTGATGAGCGTGAATCCAATGCGCTCAATCTATGCCTCTTGTGTATTCCATCTATCGTTGTGAATTGATATATTTTTGCTACTATATATATATATATATGTGTGTATATAAACCGAGGATTATTAGATGAAAATTGAATAAATGAATAAATAAATAAGTTAAATAATAAGTTATTAGATAAATTAAGCAGACTTTCTTACTCAAGTTTTAATTTTTTTTTTTATTTAAGAATAATTGGATTTTTTTTTTTGACGGAATAGTTTCTTTCCTGCTGTCCGTATCAGACAAAATAACGGATCGAGCATTTTTGTATTTTTAATGAGATTTTCGTTGTAAATGCTGAAATTCTGTCTTAAGAAACAAGAAGTTGAAATAAGTTTCATTTGTCCTCTGTTAAAACACAATTTTTCTCCAAAGGAAAATTTATTTTAGTGGACTTTCACAACGGAATCAACTTCCTAAAGATATTTTCAGTTGCTCATCACTTCATTCTTGTAAGTAAAAGTTGAAACAATATTTGATTATGTATCCAACTCTTAAGACATAGTATGTATGGTGTTTCTCATTATTTTTCGTTTGCTATCATTCATCCCTCTATAATCTATTTATTGGTACCACCACCCCCACTATCACACACCCCACACATAGATTTGCTTGTATAATACAAAAAAGGTATATATTTTTGTTGTATGTGTTTATTGTATAATTAAAAACAAATATTATATTAATATTGTAGTTTTAAGCAGGGGATGATCTCAATAAACCTCTGTGGTTTTTATACCCACCCCCCCCCCCTTTGCAGGTTCATCTTTTACTTTAATGCTTTTATATTTAATTGTAATTATATTGTTTATCTGTGGAAATAAATGAAATTTAAATTATAAAATAATGGAATGAATGAATTGTGCATGTATAGTGAATGCCCTTCGATTTCTTTCGTCTTTTGGTCATGAATAGGAGCATACCTTCTAATTCATTTTCACGATCCTGCATTGGAAATTTGTGAAGTTAAGTTAGTTTAATGAACTTTCAATTACATTTTGTCGGGATTATCTGAAACGTTTTCTAATCTGTTTTCCCTGTCTTGTTTTGTTTGTTTCTTTGCTTATTGTTTTAGTGAATTTAGTCTCTTTGTTTTTAAATCTATAATTCCATATCAACTCCATCTACACCAACTATGTATCAAGGCTTTGTTCCATGTAATTAAGTCTGGGGAAAAACAGAATCTACGATAAGAACAGTGTAGATCAATGTTAAAACAGCGGGTTAGTGATTTGTGGTGAATTTTGACATTTTTCATGATTTTTCACTCGCATTTTGGTGATATTGCTCTGCAGAGATATGGCAACACTGCATTAAAATTAGGAGGAGGCGCGATAGCTCAGTTGGTAGAGCAGTGGTCTCGTAATCCGGCGACCCGGGTTCGAAACCAAGTCGATGCGCTAGTGCCCTTTGGTAAGGCATAATTCCTCATTACCAGGTCCCTCGGAGAACCTTAAGCCGTCGGTCCTCTGGTTGGTTACTAACAAGCATTTATGCTTTCTTAGCAGTCAGGTAAAATAATTCACTACTACAAAAAAAAATGAAGAAATGACCACTCATTAAGCGGACACTGGCTCTCACGCACATCCACCCATGCACCCACGCACACTCACATTAATGCCTTAATTAACATGCTCGAGCGATATATGGCATCCGTGCTGAAGCCGGAGTAATAATAATGGAGAGGAAATGTGCTATACAAGACTCCACTATTACTATCATCCTCATTCAGTCACACCCACACACCCACACATTACGCAATAGTATAGAGATATCGACTGCAACGAGAGGACTGGCTGTTAATTTTTATACGCTCAAGGGGAAGTTGCATCCTGCTATCACCCCGAGGCGCGCCTTGGTGGGCGGCGCGCCGAGGGTGATGGCAGGATGCAACTTTCTCGCGAGCCAGTCCTCGAATATTAAAGCAGTCGATATCTCTTTTATATACCGAATTGACACAAAAATCTACCAAGAATTCTTACCCTTTTCTTGAATAAAGATTGGTTAAAACATCACAGAAAATCTGACACACTGTCTGTAAATCTTCGCTGGAAAGATGACTGAAAGTTTCAATCATTTGGGAATCGCAGACAAAAAGCACTGTATGGTGTCCGCGCTCGCACAAAGACAATTTTAACACGTCAACCAATGGGTATCGCAGCGAAATTTTGAGGGATCTCACTCTTGGACTATTGACCGTTTCTGGCTTTTTTTCGTTTTTTTACGGGTATGGTTTAAATCACGACTCCAATTTCGACCAATCAGATGGCTAGATTTCTAAAGAAGTATATAATACTTACTAACGCCCGGAACGATGTCAACCGTGGTGGGCACACCATCCAGAATATCGCCGCCGATCTTATGTGGATCCCTCTGTCCCCATATCACCATGTTTGTCATGAAGTCATAGGTCATGACCCCGGGTCGCCGGATGTATTCGAAGAAAGCCCGTGTGTAAGACTGATTAGTCAGGAGTTCACCCGGTCGGATGTCACTGTAGTAGATACCAAAATTGATCTGGTCCACAAAAAACACCTTGTCCACAGCTGAAAGAAAAAAAATGCCTTTGTGATTGATTATGTTTTATTCATACATTTATTTATCTATTTTGCATTCATTTATTAGTTTCATTTACTCATTTAGTCATTACTTTTTTATATATGTACTGTTATTTCTTTATTTATTCACTTATTAATTAATCTATTTTTTCCATTGAATTTATTGATAGACTATATTTGAGGATTATACTAATTTTGTTATGTCACATTGCTCACTCTACTACATTGTTCAATACTTACCATAAGCGGAACAAAAGCAGAGGAAGACTAAAAAGACCAATGTTGCCATTATGGTGTCACCTTTTTCCTGAAAGTCAAAATGATAGTAATAAATAATTACAATAATAATAAATACAAATAATATTAATAAGAATAGTATCAATAGCATTAATAATAATAATACAATGAAAATGAACAATAAAAACAATGATGATGATGATAATAATAATTATAATTAAAATAACATTAATAAATATAATAATGATATAACAAATAATGATAACAATGATGATGATATGATAAAAAATAGTAATAATAATAATAATAATATCACTAATAATAATAACAATAATAATAATAATAATAATAATAATATCTTACATAGAAAAACGTACGTGTACGAAGACAAAATGAAAGCTATAACATAAATTAAAATTTCAAATGCGCGCACATATATATAATATACATACAGTGATGATAGGAGGATATACGTCACGATGACAGTCCTGACATTTTCATGTTTGATTTCTCGTGCGCTATATGGGCAATCCAACCCGCTTGTAATAAGTTCGTTTGTATGAAAAGCAGAAAAAACAACAGAAACAGAATGGTGACAGTTCGAAATAGATCGGACCAATAATAAGCGAGCTATGAATGTCTAAACTATGAGATAACTAGATTTTGATCAGTGGATTGTGATGTAGTCACAGACAACAAACTCTCCCGCCTGTCATGTACAAACGTATGAGTAATTTCTGTTTTTCCCCGATTTGAAGTGCCTTCTCCCATGGGCGCTACTTCTAATATGTCATGGATAGAATATTATTATTTATTTATTTATTTATTTCTGATATTTATACAGGGTGGAACATATCACCAATTTGATGGTCTTCCATGAGGCCCTGTTTGGTAATGATAAAACAAATAACAGCATCAAAAACAAATAGATAAACACACAATTAGCATATAAACAGGTAAAATACAAATCAATTGGTATCCCCATGAAATAACTGATCATTCAAGAATCATCCTTGATCATTTATAAGAAATAGGTGAATGGAATTTTCAAATTAAATAAAAAATTTACAAACGTTCATTTAATAATCTGATCTAGCTTAACGCACGGGATACCAAAATTGTTATACATATTTACATTCAATTGCTCTTTAACTAATACACTTAGGTTGTTTACAAGATAGCTGAAAATGGATACATTACATGTATGAATACATGATATAACGATAACCATGTCAACCAAATTTCATAATTTTGCAAATAGGAAAAATGGTTAGCTTCGCACGAAACCCCCAAAAGTTCACGTACACGTCTTCTACAGATAACAGGGCTTTTAGAGCGTGTTTAAAACTGTTCAAAGTAGGTGACATTTTGACAGAACTTTTAAGTTGGTTCCATACTCTAATTCCAGAGATTAGAGGACTATTTTTATAAGTGTCCGTCCTAAATTTGTGTTGTGATCATGTAGTGAACTAAGTATGTTGGTGCCATGTCATTGCATTATCGGTCTAATAAAAAGAAAAGACCCTCCCGATGTATACATTTTGAAAAATTGCATTGTTATGTTAAGTGTTGAAACAAATACATTGGCATTGCTGATTCAGCCTACTTGAAGTACCTATATTATGTAGAGTAACTACAACTTTCGAAAATCCGAAACTTTTTATTGCATTTTTTGTCCGATTTCATTCAAACTTTTACAAGTCTTCTTCTTTGATTTTTCTGATTTCTTTTAAAGTAGTTGTCTGGATTTTCATTTGAGCTTGGTACTTTGTGCATAAATCTGGCTAGTGCAGTGAATCCATGTTGAGGTGTTTGTTGCGTCAAAACGCATTTCATACATGTACATCCGAACATGTGCTTTGTTAACGATCAAAAGAAATAACATTCTATAAAAACAAGCAAATATTTTCTACTGAAACTGTCTTCATAAGATCACTAGGTTATTTCAACTCAGATAAAATTATGAATCACTTCTAAACACAGAGCTGTAAAGGTAACTGCAATTACGAATTAAGTTTAAATTCGGTTTGGCGTTGTAAATAAGGAATAGGTATAACGGTGTAAGTGACAAACCTGTAACATATGGAACAAAGAGCAAGAGAGAGAGAGAGATGAACCCATATGGAAGGAAATATTTTCTTCTGAAGGCAGCTTACGAACGTTAGCATTTGCGTACACACGGGGAAATTGCCTGTACCTAAGGAGTTAATTAACTCCTTGGTTTAACCAGGTAGGTGAAACTATCATGGTTTAATGCCCTTGCAACAGAGTCAGTTTGGAGTTTGCAATTTTGCGGTGTACTTAAAGCCTCTCTAAATTAAGTGTTGGGGCCCCAAAATATTTGATTGCAAAAATTCACTTCAATTCTATAATGAAGTTTGTTTGTTTGTTTGTTTGTTTTATTTCCACTTTTTCACATCAATACAAAGAAACATCATATATACAAATAAATATAATGAGTAACATGTAAGTTTGACAAAATATGTTTCTAGTTAAAATACAAGCAAAAATATATTGATTGGTGCCAAACCATCATGAAAACATAATCTGCATAAAAATAACAAGGGAGAGAATGGATGTCGTATGGATGTTTAGCAAGTTTCTTACATAGGAAAAGCAGGAGACCACAAAGTCATGTCGTAAGCGTAAATGCTTGATGATGACCGTGGCCTCGGCCGAGTTAGCAAATAAAAGAACAGCCTAAGTGAAAGAGGGTGTCAAGGATTTTCAGGAAAAAATAGTTTGAAGGCAAATATTGATGAAAAAATACAAAATTTAGGGTTTCTACGTGCAACACAAAATCCAAGTTTTGAATTCTTTCATCAATATTGGTCTCAATACATATAATTTGTTTCAAAAATCCTTGAGAGTTAATTAACATCCTCTTTCACATCATTACACAATTTACGTGAAACTTAGCCATCAACATTTTTAGCGAATTCGGGACTCCCGAAAAACCCCTAACATATGGAACAAAGAGCAATTAAGAGAGAGAAACAAGATGAACCATGTGGAAGAAAATAATTTCTTCTGAAGGCAGCTTACGAACGTTAACGTCTGCGTACACACAGGGAAATTGCCTGTACCCTAGGCCTAGTACAGAGTCGGTTTGGAGTTTACAATTTTACGGTTTACTTAAAGCATGCTTAAAGCCTCTCTGAAGTGTTGGGATCCCATAAATTTGTGCACGTGGCAATCCCGTATTATATGAAAACACAAAACTAGAGGAAAATATCATCAATCAAAAACTTACATTGAGTAAACAAACAAATGTGTTCTTCTAAATCCACCTAACACGCACGTGTCTTCCTCGTCGGATATGTCCACACGCACAAAATATCCTTGAAAGCCACACCAATCTCGAGGCTATTGCAACGGTTCTAGGTCGAATGGAAACTAGTCAATCCTTTTTCATTGAAAGCGTCTACAATCATATCTAATCGTATCCGGAACAATGGCAGTGTGAGCTGAGCTTATGTATCCATTCAATTTCCTTCCCTTATCTGTACGTTAACCACTCGCCGTGCCTATGATTGTTAATGCTTGCTTTCGAAATCGATAAAATGGTATGGGTGTTATGTAATAGGGTTTTATCAGGGCAGGTGGATGTCGTAATGAGTCACGAATTCTGAGGGGGCTGATCAGCGAATAAGGATTAATTGGGATATTTTCCTAAGCTCTACACAATACAATGACACAACTCGGGTAAAATCTTCTCCCAATATAGAATAATCTGGATTTCGCATTATAATGATTTTCTAGAGTTACTCCTGGTACTAGATTCCTAAAGAATCGACGTTCTTTTATAGACCTAACACGGTATCGGTGTTATAATTGTTGATAGTATTGTTATTATCATTATTATTATTATTATTATTATTATTATTATTATTATTATTATTATCATTAATATTATTATTATTATTATTATTATTATTATTATTATTATCATTATTTGTTATAATCATAATTTGTTTTATTATTATCATTATCATCATCATCATTTTTGTTGGGGAAAGGGGCAGCAGCCTCAAGCGGCCCCACCCCACCAAGTATGCGCCAGTGATTTTCTCTTCGGCTTCCCCTATGAGTGTGCGAGCTTAAATTATGTCATCCTCCTGTATCATTATATCGTCCGCTTCTGTAATACAATTTATTTTATCATTACAACTTATCTAGAGACCGAGTTCATGAATACTTTTTGCCAGAAGTGCACTGAAAATTCGTCATGTTAATTGCAGTCCAATTCATTTTCAATCAGAAACAATACACTTGTACATGTTTATACGAACAATGGATGAATACACGCCATATCCCTGAAGGCTGTATATTATAATAATGCACCTTTTTTTCTCCTTCCTGTTCTATCTGAAATAAAAGAGGTAGTCAAAATATAGTTTGTGGATATTTACATGTAGGTTTCTGAATGAACAATTTACGTAATTGAATATTTCAATAGATTATCATTTCAAAAGGCGTTGGTAGAATTTGTGTTTATTTATCTCTCACACTTTCCCTCTCTGTCTCTCTCTCTCTCTGTCTCTCTCTCTCATTCAGTTATCTTTTATGTTGTTCTCATTTTGTGTGTCTGTTATCCGAATGAACAGTTTTCACTTGTTATATATGGCTCGTTCATATACGAAACGGTAAACGGCGGCTTGTTTGTTTTAAACCTTTTATAGGTTAATGCACGCAAAAAGGTCATAAGCGTATTCACTAATAAGCTCTGTGTTATAAGATAGAGAAAATGTGAAGCAGTTCATCATAGAAAGAAAACCGTCGCGTTTTACTTCGTCATATCTGAAAGGGGCTGTTTACACCGTCTCCCCTTGTTTTCTTCAAATTGGTTACATAATTACGTCCTTGGTCCTTGGTCTATATGACCTCCAAGGAATCAAATGTAATCAAATTAATTCAATGAAATGCAGAGAATCGATGTGAGCTTTGACGTTTGTAGGCTGTTTCGTCGGGTCCGAGAATCACTGAAGACATGATTTCAGAATTCATGTTATAATAGTCAATAATTAACGACTCTCAAAAAGCATATTGCACGGTGGGTGGGGGCGGAGGGCAGATGAATTTTAAACTTTGTAATACAATTACGATCAAGCTGTTGTTAGCGCTTTCCGTTCATGCGAGCCAGGTCGAATTGTTCATATATTTATTTATTCATTTATTTACATTTTTACTCCATTTATTTGTTTGTTTATTAATTTATTCATTTATTCACGGTTAATTACACTTCTTGACTAGTAGTCGGTGACTGAATTGTTCACAAATAACAAATCCATACAAAAACAAATAAGCAATAGAATCAATAGGATTATTGCAAAGAATAATTATAATTATGATTAATAATGATAATCATCAAATAACTGGTTATTAGACTAAATGATCAATAGACCGAATGGGTAGTAGACTATTATTGGACTATTATGATAAGACGCTCAAGCGTCCAAGGAATTCCTTTCTACCGGGTACCCATTTACTTCACATGGGTGAAGAACAATACATGTAAAGTTCGATCCGTCGTGTGCTAAGAGGCAAAGTACATTTTAGTTCTTTATTACGAAATCTGACGGATATAAATAGAGAAACTTGCAGAAAATAAGGGTTGGGTTTTAAGTCAAGTAATAGCCTATCTTCAATGAAAGAATGTTAAAATAAAACACCAAGGTAACATTTATTTGGCATCTTTGATGAACGTATTAAAGGTACTTTGTCCCATTTGCAGGCCATAAAAATGAAAAGATTAAGTTCCAACGGCATTTGAAAGACGATACTAATTTAGAACTTCCCTAAAAACAGGGGGGCTTGGAAATGTCTTTAAGTGGAAAAATAACGACTATTAGTTGTCGAATCGACTTAGGAGCTATAGAGCCAGTAAGTACCCAGGTCGAAAAACCAGTTGAAACCAGTAGGCAACTGGTCAACTGGTACCAGTTCAAACCAGTAGTCAACTGGTACCAGTTCAAACAAGTATATTCAACTGGTTTTTAATATGGAAATTGAGACAACGCTATCTGAGACCAGTTGACAAACCAGTTGAAAAACCAGTAGATTTACCAGTTGATATACCAGTTGATATTTCCAGTTGATTTACCAGTTGAAAACCAGTAGATTTACCAGTTGATATACCAGTTGATATTTCCAGTTGATTTACCAGTTGAGACCAGTAATCAACAGATATTGTGATAATCAATAATCAATATTGGCATCTGGCCACCAACAGGACCATAATATATAAACTCTTGCAATTACCCCATCACAGAGATCATTTGAAGTTGATTACAGTCTATACAGATAAGTCTCATTCCATTTTAGAAAATTGGAACCCGTACCATAGATATATACAAAATTATACATTTTGTTTCCTGGTTAGTAATTATATGTATCAATATATCTATTTTTCCTTTTAAATTAGATGAAAAACATGATCAAACATAAATAATATATTTGTCAATGATTGACTAAGAAATTAACAATCACAAAATTAATGTGCATTGTCACATTAGCTTGATATGTCATGATAATTATATTTTCTGTGAAAATATGCAAATTAATCATGAATATGCACAAGATACAATGAACTGGTTTTTGAACTGGTAAAGCAACTGGTATTCTACTGGTCAACTGGTAAATCAACTGGTAATCATCTACTGGTTTTCAACTGGTAAATCAACTGGTATATCATCTAACAGTTTCAACTGGTAAATCAACTGGTAATCATCTCATGGTTTTCAATTGGTAAATCAACTGGTTTTCAACTGGTAATCATCTACTGGTTTTCAACTGGTAAATCAACTGGTAAATCAACTGGTAATATCAACTGGTCTCAGATGTCAACTGGTATTTCTACTGGTTTTCAACTGGTAATCATCTACTGGTTTTCAGCTGGTAAATCAACTGGTAATATCAACTGGTCTCAGATGTCAACTGGTATTTCTACTGGTTTTTAACTGGTAAATCAACTGGTAAATCAACTGGTAATCATCAGCTGGTAAATCAACTGGTAAATCAACTGGTAATATCAACTGGTCTCAGATGTCAACTGGTATTTCTACTGGTTTTCAACTGGTAAATCAACTGGTAATCATCTACTGGTTTTCAGCTGGTAAATCAACTGGTAATATCAACTGGTCTCAGATGTCAACTGGTATTTCTACTGGTTTTCAACTGGTAAATCAACTGGTAAATCAACTGGTAATCATCAGCTGGTAAATCAACTGGTAAATCAACTGGTAATATCAACTGGTCTCAGATGTCAACTGGTATTTCTACTGGTTTTCAACTGGTAAATCAACTGGTAATCACCTACTGGTTTTCAACTGGTAAATCAACTGGTAATATCAACTGGTCTCAGATGTCAACTGGTATTTCTACTGGTTTCCAAATTGTATCAGCTGGTATTAACTGGTACCAGTTGAGACCAGTTGAGACCAGTTCAAACCAGTACATACCAGTTGGAAATCCTTACTGGTTTCAACTGGTATCAACTGGAATTTCGACCTGGGTAATAGTCTGATTTTTCAGACCATTGTACCGAATGGTCGTACGTTTTTATGCTGCGCAAAGATTCAATCAGTTTAATTTTGGCCATTACAAGAAGTGGGTTATTGATGAAGACAAATGCTCATGTACCCTTTACAGCTAATTTTATGTATGTTATTACCAAAGATGAAAAAAGCCAGTCAGTCACTCAATAGTGTCTGACAGTGAAGTCTATCAGGTAAATGGGTTTCCTTGCATAATTTGAATATTAGGACACTGCTAACGTTTAAATTTCACAGATAGGACATACATGACATATTCATAATTCCTGCAAAGTTCTACAGAATTTGTTGTTGGCTGCAAAAGGGACATAGTATCTTTAATAGTCCTATTAAAACAATTAAATGCTAGCAAGGAAATGTTTTGCTTCTGAGAAGAACGTCGTTACTCTTGTTTTTTTCTAGTAAGCTATATGATTCTGGTTGTCTATAGAATGCGTCATTTCATACCGTATATTGAAGAAGAAAAAAGAGAGAGGAATAACATGAATTAAGATGTTACATTAAATAAAAGAAGCAAATAAACTTCTTCAATCGTCAACTGATGAATGTCATTAGGGTGTACATGTACATACAGACCATTTGTTTGTGTGAAACGTAGCTGTGAAAGAAATAATAATAATAATAATAATAATAACAATATTTGCAAAGCGCAACATATCCATCTCTATAGATGTTTGAACGCTACGTGTGTATGTGTACACTTGTGCGGCGTACGCGTTTTATTTGGTGTAAATAAGTACGCTACAAATGGGCAAAAGAGAAGAAAGATGAATCAAGAACTTACATCAAGTAAACCAAGCAATTAAGTTCGTCTACAGCCAGCTGACGAGCGTCACTTATTCTTCTGTAGTAGGAGTGTTAAAGTCCATGCACAGAAAAGGCCTTGCAATTAAGTCACAACAGCCAAGCCTCTGGTCGCGCCTACCTCTACTAGAAGCGAATGCAACAGTTCTAGGAACCAATGCAATAACGATGACCGGGCAATAGTAAATCCTTTGTGTCATGTGATAGCGTCTATGGCGCGCCGTTTGACCAATAATTCAGATAAACACTGTTTATCGATAAACAGTGTTTTCGCTCGATAAACAATGTTTATCTGATTTATTGGGCAAATGGCGAGTACTCTTACTCCAGATCAGAGCCGTATGCACTACTCCACACGTTAGTCAGGTGGCTTGGTGAAATTACCGTTACTTGCCTGATAAAAGCACCATTTTTGGTACAGGGCTTCCTTAGGAACTACTGAACGATATTATGGCAAGAATATTATATAGAGGTGTGGACCTGCTGAGTGATGGTAGGAGAGGAGCATAACTAACTATGGCGTTTGTACAACAAAAGCTCAATGGTATATTACATTTTAAATTATCTGTGGACTACGCCCCACACCCTTATATGATATTCTTGCCGGGGCTCCTACCCTCATATCGTTCAGTAGATCCTAAGGAAGCCCTGTACCAAAAATGGCATTTGTACAACAACAAATCAATGTTATATTACCTTATAAATTATTTGGGGGCTACGAGGCGACGGCCCCGCCCCACACCCTTATATGATATTTTTGCCGTGGGCTCCTACCCTATTATCGTTCAGTAGGTCCTAAGGAAGCCCTGTACCAAAAATGGCATTTGTACAACTACAAATCAATGTTATATTACCTTATAAATTATTTGGGGGCTACGAGGCGACGGCCTCGCCCCACACCCTTATATGATATTCTTGCCGGGGGCTCCTACTCTATTATCGTTCAGTAGGTCCTAAGGAAGCCCTGTACCCAAAATGACATTTGTACAACAACAAATCAATGTTATATTACCTTATAAATTATTTGGGGGCTACGAGGCGACGGCCCCGCCCCACACCCTTATATGATATACTTGCCGGGGGCTCCTACCCTATTATCGTTCAGTAGGTCATAAGAAGCCCTATACCAAAAATGGCATTTGTACAACAACAAATCAATGTTATGAAATTATTTGGGGGCTCCAAAAAGACACCCCCGCCCACACCCTTAAATTGACATTTTTGCCGGGGGCTCTTAGCCTAATATCGTTTAGTAGGTCTTAAGGAAGCCCTGTACCAAAAATGGCGCTTTATCAGGCAATTAAGTAACGGTAATTTCACCAAGCCACCTGACTAACGTGCGGAGTAGTGCATACGGCTCTGATCTGGAGCACGAGTGCGCGCCATTTGCCCAATAAATCAGATAAACATTGTTTATCGGTGATAAACAGTGTTTATCTGATTTATTGGTCAAACGGCGCGCCATAAGCGTCTACCTTCATATCTGATCGCATTTGAACGAAACAATGACTGGCAGCTCGACCAGAGTGTTTCAAACCACTTCTCCTTATACGTCAAGAACTTCGAAATATAAATGCGGGTAGGTAGGGGTACGTGTTATAAGTAACAAGTCCTTTTATTATCATCATCCTCTCTCGTCATGGTCTGTCTTATGTAATACCAAGGACCAGTAGCGTACGCAGGATTTTTTCAACGGGGGTTAAAATTTGAAAATCGCCCCCCTCCCCCCGCGCTGCGTACGCGCCTGCCAAGGAGTTACTCCTTGGTAATACACAATTTCCTTAACATTGTAATTTAAGCTTCTGCAAACCTTCACATTTAATAGGCAAGCTTCCGTCCACTATATAGCTCCAGCGAACTTTCTCAAGTGTATTGCTGTCTATCTAGCTACTGCGTCGAGATCACTGGAGTGAAGGTGACATAATTAGCCAGAGTCATAGTCAGTGAAGGATTACTCATTTCTTGTTTTTAATCCAGATGAATTATTTCACCTTTCTTGACCAGATCGAAGAGTGTTTCAAAGTGAATCATATGGATCATCCCATACAAGGTTGTGTCCAGTATTAAGGGTATTATGACCCTTTTGCAGTCAACATCAAATTATGTAGAACTGAAAGGAATTATGAATATGTTACGTATGTCCTATCTGTGAAATTTATACGTTATCAGTCTCATATGTTTTCAAATTATGCAAGGAAACCCGTTTACTTTCTAGATTTCACTGTCAGACACTATTGAGTGACTGACTGACTTCTTTTTTTTTACTTTGGTAATAACATACATAAAATTAGCTTTAAAGTGTACATGAGCATTTGTATTCATCAATAACCCACTTCTTGTAATGGCCAAAATTAAACTGATTGAATCTTTGCGCATCACAAAACGTACGAATATTTGATACAATGGTCTGAAAATCAGATTATTAACTAAAAGGATTGCAATCCCTAACGTCGATTCGACAACTAACGGTCGTTATTTTCCCACGAAATTAAATTTTCAAGCCCTTTCGTTTTGAGGGAAGTTTTAAATTAGTATTATCTTTCAAATGCCGGTGGAATTTAACCTTTTCCTTGTTTTGGCTTGCAAATGGGACATAGTACCTTTAAGTGCGTGTGCTGCTATACGCACTGTTAAATGAGATGGCTTACTCATTCTGAGGGCTCTTTTGGGCTCTTTTAATCGACCCTTCAGTGTTATTTGTTTTTGTTTCGTTTATAAAAGAAGAAAGAGAAAGAAAAAGTTGTTTAACAGTGTCTTTGCTTGTTCTTGACAGAACAACATCGGCCAAAACAACAAGCCAGGAATTATATTACCACTCGACTACCTCGACACGACTTAGAAATCTAGACCAGGCGTAAATAGTCAAATCTCAAGTTCAAGTTCAAGTTTATTTGATTCAAAACCACACAAAACATGATATAATCTTTTAAAATAAAAAAGAGACTGGTAATAGTACATTAAACAACATATTAACTTGATTACATCATAAAATGAATGGTTTTAGGCCCCCTTTAGAAGCTAAGCTTGTGAGCGGGGCCGTATATTATAGACTACAAAATACATACATTAAAGATAAAGGCCAGTTCTGGTCATGCGATTGCATTGTGAAAGAAACGTTGTGGAATCGATCAGAAAAGGTTGATCATCTAGCATATTAAGTATTGGTGTGTACTGCAAGGTTCTGGAATCATCAAAATGATAAGAAATTTGGCCCAGTCTTGGTAAAGTTACAAGCACTGTACTCAGAAAGGTGTATATGGGACTACCCGACACGTGCGCGCACGTGCGCGATATCTATTTGGTCCCAATAGATATAATAATTTACTAAATATATCAATTAGTAGGCGGTTTTCCGGCAAAATTTGTATCGTCACGTATTACTCAAAACATATCTTTCACATGATTGGTAATGAGAGCTTCCATTTCATTTTTTGAGAGGGGCGTTTCCAAAACCTGGTCTTTACCTTTAACAATATGGCTAGGTGAATAAAAAGAATGTAACGTTTAAACAAGGGATGGAAATAGTAAGCTACAGAATATAGAACACACAAATACTCTCACACACGCACACAAACACACATACACAGCAAATACACTGACGAGTAGGTCCTGAGTGGTCAAAAGGCATTATTAAGATACAAAGAAAAATTATGTCAGTCTTTCAAGTAGGTACGTTTTTGATAACCTTCTTAACGTAGAAAGAGTTGTACTATTTTTTTTTATATCATCAGGCAAACTGTTCCATTCTTTAATGCAAGAGATATGGAAAGAGGTCAGAGTGACAATTGTTCTTGCAAAAGGCTGATGAATAAGACCCCTTTGACGTGTATTATCATTATGAATTTGTGCCTATTTGACCGACCTAACAATTCACTGATATGAGACCAAGTTTTCCTAATATCGCCTTTAACACTGTTGAACAAATCATTGTAATAATTTTGCTTGGTTATACGAAGAGTATTAACCAAGACATAATAATAATAATAATAATAATAATCTTTTATAGTCCACTCCAAATTTTATTAAACCGAAAATGGAAATTCTTTGTGCCCAATTGATCGTGAGCCCGGCAGCCACTGAGCAGCGCCAGATCGACATTGCTCTATCCCCTTATTTTTGAACGCCAAACAAGGTAGCAGCGACTCCCATCTTTTAACGTCTTTTGGTATGACGGGGTTCGAACCCACGACCTCCCGGTTGTGAGGCGGACGCTCTACTGACTGAGCCAACACACCGGTGCATTCTCATAATCAACATATTTCTTTTTATTCTCAGCTGTTGGTCTCTTGACATAACAACCATGAAGCTTATGTTTATGATTTATTGTTTTCAATAAACCATGAGCTACCCATGGCTTTTTACATTTACTCTTTATTGAAACCTCAGTTAAGGGGAAACATAAATTATATAATTCCAGAAACATTTGTAGAAAATGTTCATATAGATCATTGACGCCTTCCAGTGAAGGCTGAGCCTGCCAGTCAATTTCAGCTAAGTGTTGCTTGAACCTTGAGATTCTTTCATTATTTATTAACCGCTTCATGTCTTGTCCATCTCTTTTAACAGAAGCTACCACAGAGCCCTTTTCACACAAAATATAGGCATATGATCTGAAATATCTGAATATATTACACCTAAACTAAACTCATTTTGAATGCAGTTTGTGAAAATAGTGTCAATCAATGTTGCACTAATTTCAGTTATACGAGTAGGTTTAGTGACGAGAGAAAATAATCCAAATGAGTACATAAAATCTACAAAATCTTTAACACTATGATCATTATCATAATTCAATAAATTGATGTTGAAGTCATCCATTAAATATATCTCGTTTTCTCTGCTCAATATCTGTAGCTGATGTTCTAAATTTTCAACAAAGGATGTACTATCATAGAGGAGCCCTATATACACATCCAACAATAATCCTTTTACTGAAGCTTGTTATTTCAACAAAAAACAATTTCATACCCTGAATTTGACCCAGATAAATCAACACGGAATTTAAAATCCAAATTATCTTTAATGTACAAACATGCCCCACCGCCACTTTTTTCTGCCCTACATATGTGAACAAAAAAATAGCCAGGTATCTAAAACAAATTGATATCAGTTGTAGTTTTAAACCAAGTTTCAGAGTCACCTATTATAGAAAAAT
The DNA here is from genome assembly GCA_037976565.1 of Mesocentrotus franciscanus. Classification (NCBI taxonomy): domain Eukaryota; kingdom Metazoa; phylum Echinodermata; class Echinoidea; order Camarodonta; family Strongylocentrotidae; genus Mesocentrotus; species Mesocentrotus franciscanus. The sequence continues at coordinate 13,811,271 of CP137670.1, forward strand.
CATGCTTTAAGCAAGACAACAATTGTAACAAATCATCATAATTCTTACATAAACTCCTGGCATTTACATGCAGAAGATCAAAATTTCCTTGTAGGTTCTGTTCAAATGCACCACAATTAAAATATGCACAATCTCTTAGCATTATGTTCACATCTTCTTTAACAATGGTATCCATTATTTACAATTAAGAAAACTAATGGTACAATAAACTCTATACACATAAAAGCCTTGTAAAAGACTACTCAAGAGTGGACCTACCAAACATGCACACAGACAGGGCATACACACATGCATACATAACAAAACACAAACATACATTCACACTCAAAAAGACACACACACACACACACACACAATACATGGATATGAGTAAATATATAAAATATACTACAAAGATTAAAAGGTAACGAAAACACATATATATACACATGTATAACAACGGACAGTAGAACCCACTCCTTAATTATGCACTGTTTACAAAAGAAAAGCTAACACGAGTATTACAAAAGAATCTAAGATAGTCTAAGAATGGAAAAGAAGACCTGAAGAAAGAGAGAGAGAGACAGAGAGAGAGAGAGAGCAAGTATCTTTTGCCAGCTAAAACAAAGGTCCAATTGAGGCAAACCGCATGGCACTGCTCTCACTCAAAAAGATGTTAATAAATCATAGATGAATACATTGTCCACAGCATGCCGAGGACAATGCTACCCATTCAAGAAGGTTTAAAGCTGCACTACGCAGTAAAGTATGGCACTCCTCCATTGCCTCTCCACTGTCCAGCGTAGAAGCGAAGTTTAGTACCTGTAGCATATATATCTTGAACTTTCTTTTTATGTTTCCTTTTCTGCTCCAGATCACGCTTGGTTTATCATTGACAAAGTAAAACGTATGATCCTTCAAAGCTTCCCTTGCACTCTTCATAATGGCGACTTCTCGTCATATGAAGAAGTTTTCACAATGATGTGATGGGGGTTATCCCCTTTCTTTCCTTCACGTAGGGCACGTTCCACATTGACTTACATTTTAAATTTGGTCTTCAAGATATCCTGCACAATAAACGCCATAAATATAACCAACAACAACAACACCTACATGAGCGCGGTCATCCTAACCCCCTCCACACGTAGTGGCGTAGGCCCATCAATGAGGGGAGGGGGAGGGGGCACGAGCCACTGATTGCACTACTAAAATAGAGATAAGAGGAGAAAAGGCGCAAGTTTATTATTTGTCATAGGCGCCATAATTCCGACATAAGCCAATGCAAGGCAGTTTGTAGAACGAGAGTTCTGAATAGCTATGCGTCTGTGAAACGTTAACAAATCCGTAATGCCCGAGTCACACCTTTGCGTATTTGGCTTGCGTATTGCTGCGTATTTATGGCGAGCCATTTAAAAATTTATTCCTATTTATTGATATCAGGAAATGAGTTCTTGATATCAAGAAATTATTTTCTGTTGAAAAGCAATGGTCATTCTTGATATCAAGAATTCGATTTCTTGATATCAAGAACCCATTTCTTGATATCAAGAAATCAGTTCTTGATATCAAGAAATAGGAATAAATGTTAAAACGGCTCGCCATAAATACGCAGCAATACGCAAGCCAAATACGCAAAGGTGTGACTCAGGCATAAGAAAAGCGTTCCACGGACAGATGACTAGGTTTTAACAATTATGATGCAATGAGGTGAGTGTAAAGAAAATGCTCGTTTATCCGATGATCCAGCCTACAAATACAGGAAATTACGTATTACATGTGTACTCATCAAACGGCGTAAATCTGAAACAGCTAATGTAACCCTTAATATCATTAAGAACACAGGTAATAGCGCTGGGATTCGCAAACTGCTTGGTAAGCTCCTGCCTCATAAAATATTAACATCAGACTTGGAAATCATTTGACATCGATGGTAAAGTACTGACTGATTCTAGGAACATATAAACTACATGAATGATTATTTTGCCGATGTAACTAAAGAGCTTCAAAATGATGCTCAATTTAAAGATAATTTATAATTATTTACATTTCTGTGCTCATCTGTGTTTTCATTAGGTGTGTTTTCATTAGGTGTGTCTTCATCAGCTCGAGATTGCCAAATAGCCCGCTATTTCTGATTTGGGAAATAAGCCCGAAGTTACAAATCGCGTCTTCATCAGCTCGAGTTTCATGAATCTCGAGCTTAAGAAATTAGCTCGAGATATTTTGCTCAGCGTTCGCGCATATTGCAAGTCTTCGGGCTGGTGAAGATGCACCGGACAAATAGCGGGATATTTTGCAAACTAACCCAAGATATCTTGGGATGACTATCTCGACCAAATATCCCGCTAATTGCAACTGCGGGCTGATGAAGACGCAAATTAGCTGGATAATTTGCGATCGGGATAGTTATAAAATAGCGGGTTATTTGGCAATCTCGAGCTGATGAAGACAGGCCTATTTACTCAGGGTAACCATAATGACGTAACAAAATATTTTTATGAGATTACTAAGAAGAAGTCACCAGGTTCAGACGGCATACCCCTATATAATTATAAATTATCCGGTCTCGTATATTATTCATCCTTTGTTGCATATCCTAATAATTGGATTGGAAAATTGCTAAACTCATTCCTTTAATTAGAGGTGGCAATCTGAAAGACCTTACTAAATATAGACCAATTTTAGTGTTGCCTGTATTGTCCAGTGTTAGAAGAAAATATATTCTAAAAAGTTGATATTCTCTTCGCTATTATGACTAACATTTATCTCGATAAACCTAATACGAACTATTTAAGGGATGATGGTCTCTACACAGTACACAAGTATACAACTTTTCTATTCAATACCTTGTGATATCGACGAATGGACAAGCTTACTCATGACAATTTATTAAGTCTATCAGCTCTATCGATTTCTGATTCAGGGCGGGGGCTGGGTACAAATTGTAAGTCTCATAATAACCTCAACAATTTGATGAGTATAATTAATTTTTGTTTGTGTTATGTTCATTTAAAAAAGATTTATTATTATTATTATTATTATTATTATTATTATTATTATTATTTATTTATTTATTCATAGCAACCAAAGAGTTGGTTTGATACAATACATACATTTACAACATGATTATAAACATTATTCAATTGAGTACAATGACAATGGTAAATTATGCATATAGATACTTGTAGATCATTAATACAAAGAACATTACAAATCATTCGGGTACATCATATTACAGGTAAGTAATTACAAGAAAAAAAGGAAACAGCATACTCTTGGATAGAGAAGGAAAGGAGGCAAGTGAGGGGAAAAGAAAAGAAAGTAAACAAGTGAAAAAGCTGCAGAGATCAATCAAGTATACTTTACATCCAAATATTAAGAACGTTAACGTATGGGTATATTAAATGATAACTACATGTACTGAATAATTATTGCAAATTGATACTCTGTCTCTGAAGCAAAGATAATATATAATTAAAAACCAGCTGCATGTATCAGGGTACAAGTTCAAAAGAATATGGAATAGTTGAAAATGTATATTGCACTAGTCACCTGCTTATTGTAAATTGTACACACACCAAGGGATAAAACTATTCTTAAATCGGTTTGTTTTACACCTGGGCAGACTCACTTGTTTACTTCTCCTAAGGTTATATTTTGTCTCTTGTTTTGGTGGGAGAAGATCATTTAGTTTGTGTTCTGGTTTCTGTATTTGGTTGAATAATTGCAATCACATATTCTTTCTACGATCAGCTAGGGAATCAATGTTAAGCACATTTAAAGCGTCAGTATAAGGTAGGTTGGGGGTGATTATTCTCAGGGCACGTTTTGGGGGATTGATTCCAATAAATTAGATTGTTCTTTGGTTAGGCCCCCGTGAAAGACTTGACCTGCATATTCCAACACAGACCTTATGCAAGCTTTTGTAGTACCTACACAAATCGATATTTGTTTGAAGATATTAATTTGTTCTATATTTGTTTGTTAATGGTATTGTATTTATTTTACCTGTTTTTGAACAATTTGCACGGACTCGCTGAAAAGCAGTCTGTTTTGACTGATTTTTTAGTTTTAACCGTGATTAAACACAAAACAAAAGGCACAGGGAAAGTCATCATGCTGTTTATTATATACCGTATATATTTTTCAAAAATTATGCTTTTGCTTTATCAGCCCCAAAATCCATGAATGAGTAGACATATAGATACTTTTCAAATTTGAAACATTTGAAATAAATATATCCACAGCATTATGTTTGCAATTTTTTTTTTAAATAAACATCAGATGACTTTCCCCATTCATTTTACTTCACACTGCCTTGCAGTTTATATTCACTGTGTGATATCATTTTTAGGAGTATTTGAGATTTTTCGGTTTTCAAAAACTGTGTCTGATTGTATTTGTAGCTCCACGAAATGACTAACCAATCAGAACCAACTTCCGTTGACGTAACACATTCTCTTAATTAGCTATGCGTCAATTGCCATTAATAATGACTGACCGAAACTTAAGCAGATTGCTTGTTCTTATTTTTCTTGCGCCTGTAGCAGTACAACAATATGACGATGATGATGATGACGAGGAACCCGACGACGACGACGATGATTATGAGCCGAACAGGTACACTTCGGCTGGTAATCTCATCTTTATCATACGGATTACATGGTGTTCCTGATGCCAGCTGTTCCCCTTCTCCATGTTCTCCTTTCGTTGTGACGTCACTGATTTCTGGAAGATATAAGAAGTTAGTTCTATTTGATATATAATCATTAGTTTTATTTGATTTACATGTGTGTTTCATTTCATGAAAAGTACAACGTAATTATTGCAAATATCTGTTTCGGTATACATTTAAAAAAGCGTATCGGAAGCTTTCTTGACTTTATACATGTATTTCCATTAAAATCAAGCCTATATTTCTACTAGCTATACATATGCTGGGCCCTGTCACATAATAATTTACGATTAATTTTATCTCCCTCTTAATATTGATCCCTTTCAATCGCTCGTTACTTCACAATAGTCACTTAAGATGAGGTTTGTGTAACCGATAGATGCCATGCATGGTAATATACAATATTTTTCGTAAGGTTGGAGAAACAATATATAGTGCGCATAAAAAAAAGGATACCGAACTAAGTTAGATTCTTATAAAGAAGTTATAACCTATATAACATAAATATGGCAAACAATGAGTTGATTAAAATGTCGTCATAAAAATTATTGATATCACCATCGTTGTTTTATTGGCATTGTTGTTATTCTCCTTACTATTATCATCAGTATTACTGTTATTATTATTGTAATTATGGATATCGTATTCATTATCATTATCATAGCTATTATCATTTTGACTACCAATAGTATCAAAGTACTTAAAGGTATTGTTTAACAATACCAAATCTGAGATGCATGGCCCTACGTGTTATCAGCGTCGGTGATATGGTGTAATATTGAAGCCCTAGAAAAATTGCGCTTCAAAATGATCATGAAATGCCTCATTAAAGTAAAAAATCGTTGAGTGACCGGTTTTACCATACTCATTTTCCCCAATGGACTGTAGTGTTATAAAAACCGTTGGGAAAACGGCTCTGAAATTTTGAATTCCAGTCATAAATATCTTGATAATCAGACGGGCGATCGGCTTGTAAACGTCATGGGATTCCTGACTGATCTAATGGTTTGTAATTATGATTGCAGCGCTTTAGCTAAACCCAGGATTTTGTTTAGAATCTGAGACAAAGATACCCAATCCCTTTAATTCGTTTTTTGTTGTTGTTATTGTTGATGATATTCATTGGTACCTACTGGAACATATTTTGATTAAAGGAAAACGTAGTCGAGTGGTTAAAGCACTTGACTTGAAATTCAAAGGTCGTGGGTTCGATCCCCGACACGGCATTAATGTCCTTTGGTAAGGCATTAATCTACATTTGCAACTCAATACCCAAGATAGAAATGGGGAGCCGGTAGAATGACGAAAGCATTTGTGTTAGTAATTGCCTATGCCCTCACGGTGACCATATGGTAGGAATACTCCCCAGGGAGTGGAGATGGTGCCCATTGTGCCCAAGTTTCTTGGGCTACATATTGATGAGAAGCTGTCTTGGGCATCTCATTGTACTAATATTTGTAAAGTCGTGTCTAGAAATACTGGTGTAATTTATAAATTAAGTTCTTTTGTCCCACAAGAAATTTTGCTTATTTTGTATTCTACTTTAATTTTGCCTTATCTCAATTATGGAGTGCTGGCATGGGGGAAGTCATTGAAAACACAATTAGATAATATTTGTGTTGCCCAATAGAGGGTGTTTAGAGTTGTTTTTAATGCGAGCTATCGTGCTCATACTAATGTTTTGTTCTACAGTAATAAGCTATTGAAGGTTGAAGACATTTACTTTATACAGTTAGGCGCAATTATGTATGGTTTTGAAAATGGTACTCTCCCAAATGCGTTAGTACAAATATTTCGAAAGAACAATCAAATTCATAGCTATAATACACGGCAGGCAACTGCACTTCATATTCCACGTGTAAGAACTGCTTTTGCTCTGAAGACGCTGGCTTGTACTGGTTCCAAGTTTTGGAACTCACTTCCTATCAATGTAACTAGATCTGTCAGTGTCTTTGTTTTTAAACGCAAATTGAAATTACATTCATTGAGTATCTATGTCGACAATTAACGTAAAAATTATATCACCAGAAATGATAATAAGTAATAATTTATTAATTGTTATTGATAACGTGCATTATCTTTTTCTTTTTGTTGTTTGATTATTCAATATAAATGTCAGCATTTCACATTCTCTCTCTCTCTCCCTCCTCTCTTCTATTTTTCTTTTCTTTACACCAAATACCATTTCCCCCTATATACATATAACTTTCTTCTTTCTCTGTTTTTCTCTGTTTTGTTGTTTTTCTCGTTCCAGTTTGCTTTTTTCCTCTCGATGTTTTTGTATATATTTTCATCCTCTCCTTTTCAAATTTCAAGCTATCCCTTTTGTAAATATTTCCCCCATATTTAATCATGTGTAGTTTTGATAACTTTGAAACATTTTAAAAAGTGAAACATTGATGGTTTATGTTATATGGGGACCTTGCTCTTACAAGCCCAGCTTTTCTAAGGTCTCCACTTTCTTTCATTTGGATTATATATCGACTTAAAATTGCACTTAAATTGTTTTTTCTTACGCTGTTTTTGTTATATTATTATATGTAAAAATGTTGTGAAAGAAAGAAATAAAATGAACCTTGAACCTTGAATAATATTTGTAAAGCGCTTAGAGACAGTATTACGTATTATGCGCTATATAAATCATGATAATTATCATTATTATTATTATTATTACACCCTATCCTTTGCATATTATTTTCATTTAAAGCTCCACTGCACTAATTGTAGCTACTTGATCCCTCTATATAGAAAACAATGCCTAAGCGGTGCCCGTTGGTCCCCCATGATCCTCCTTTTCTTATGTTAATTGAGAGCTGAGTTGATGAGATAACCACCTGTCAGTGACCACGCTAATCCCTCTAATCCCTCCTGACTAAACTAGTACAGAGGGGCTTTAACAATCTTGACTGCACAGTCAGTGCAGAAATTTATATCGTTTCTACTGATACATCTAGGGCTCTGAACCAAAAGTTATTCGGTTAAACCACAAAACCTTGAAACCCTGTTTCGAAAGAGTGGAGGGGAAATAATACCTACCATCTTGGCAGAAGACACCACTGAACGCCTCGGGGCAGTAGCACTGATGATCCAAGCAAGTCGCTCCATTGGTACAGGGATCCTCTATGCAGTTCACTGTAGAGTCTAAACACATCCATACATTAAAATTGGTTTATAACGACTTGAAAGCTATACATATTCGTAAGGCTTTAACAAATATTAAGTCATTTCATATGCAATCAGAGTTTTGGATAGTTAACAAATATTAGGGAACTACAAAACAAATAACGATAGAGATATAAATAAACAATCAAATCAGAATGTCAAACTTGAACTTATGACATAGAAAACCTGCTGAAATTTTGCCACATAGTCATATCCCTGTCGATTTATTAATCATTATCATTGTTTCAATTGCTTCCCCTTGTATGGACTTGTATGACAGTCCATACAGGCCTATATATATGTGTTTGTTTTTTTTCTTTCTTTTTTTCTGTGTTTTCAAAAAAATACATAATCATATACATAAATTATCAATTATTTCTTCATTATACATAATTACAAAGTGTCCAGTACATAAGATGCATAGTTACAAACAAAAATATTTTTCAATGAAAAGAGATAAAGTACATCAAATTCAGGAGACCGCCATCATGAGCGGCAAGCTTGAAATCGATGGCGGCCTCGGGAGAATTAAATATATAAAATATTTATGTCTGCCAGTGGGAGTGGCTTAAATATGCTAATGGACATACCCTGACATGTGGTACCATCTCCACCAATGGCAAAACCTTCGGAACAGGTACAGTGATAGGCTCCGACCGTGTTCACACACTCGCCATTTCTCGGATCACATGGGGAGCTATCACACTCATCCAAATCTACGCATTCTGCTTGTTCTCCGACCTCGAGCACGAATCCCTCGTGACAGATGCACTGGAGCGTGTCATTCTTCAAGGCACACTCGCCGTATTCACAATGCGTGCAATTTTCATGGGCTAAACAGATATTAGTCATGATAAATAGCAAAAGAAGAAAAAATTAGTACATGTTCATTTTCCATACTCATGTGGGTGTTTATAGAAGTGTCATTCTCCCCAAAAAGACATTTTCCAGCCTGTGAAGCAAATGGAAATGCCATTCAATATATCTAAAACGCATCATCCCATTGATGGCGTTTCATGAAACTGAAAAACCTACGTATCACTTCCCGCTATGATAATGTGTTAAAATAGACAATTAATATAAAGAACATGCTTAGAGTGTTCACAGCCCACATTATCATATTATTTTTTTACAAAGCTTGACAATTGAATAGCAAATATATATATGAGATAAGGTGACGGAGCAAGGGCAATGGTTTTAGGGGTTTATGTGTCATTCCACTTCCTCTCTCTCTCTCTCTCTCTCAACCCCCTCCCCCATCTCTATCCCACTCTCTCTTTCTCTCTCTCTCTCTCTCTCTATCTCTCTTTATCTCTTTTTCTCTCTTTCTCGCTTTGTTTTTCTTTAAATTCATTTTTTATTGCGAGTCGCTACGTCATAATGAGAACACATAGTTTATAAGCTGCAAGAGAAGTACATACGCTGACACGTGACTCCATCTTCAGCCAGGTCGAATCCGAAAATACAAGAGCAGGTTGGCATACCGCCCTCATTGACGCATAAACCATGGGCATTGTGACATGGATACGGAAGGCAGGGATTGATGACTGAAGAAGAAAAGAAAAAGAGATGAAAAAGGGCTTTAATAATGTCGTCATTGCTATCTACGTTTTGTTCCTTTCAGTTTATTTTATTTGAAGGGAATCAAAGAACCTAACAATAAGAAGTCCCTTTCCTTTTATTGACAAGACATACCTCTCACGGCTTTCTAGTGGGTACTGGCGACGACAGGCGGTGTATATAAAAACACTAGTTAAAGCTTTCAATCACCCCCTCCCCACAAAAACAAAATAATAATCTCGCCGAAGGCCCTCCCCATTTGCTGGTGCAGCCCAAAGTAAAAATGAATCCATTAACTTTATTCGCGAGAAATAACGAGTTTTAAAGGTATAGACCAGTTCTGGTCATGCGATTGCATTGTGAAAGAAACGTTGTGGAATCGATCAGAAAAGGTTGATCATCTAGCATATAAGTATTAGTGTGTATTGCAAGGTTCTGGAATCCTCAAAATGATAAGAAATTTGGCCCAGTCTTGGTAAAGTTACAAGCACTGTACACAGAAAGATGTATACGGGACTATATACGCGATCGCGATATCTATCCAGTCCAGATCGATATGATAATTTACCAAATATATCAATAAGTAGGCGGTTTCCCGGAAAAATTTGTATCATCACGTATTAGTGAAAACATATTCTTTCACATGATTGGTAATAAAGAGCTTCCATTTCATTTTTTGACAGGGGGCGTTTCCGAAACTGGTCTATACCTTTAAGGCTAATCAAATTCTTCAAGCCATGACAAACTTGACGTCGAGTAAAATCCGTAACTAATTCAGTTAAATCAGACCCTGGATCTACATGTTACAAAGGAAAATTTAGACCTCAGACTAACTGCATAACATGTCTTAAATGTAGTGTATTCCTTTTGCAACCAACGTCAAATTCTGTACAACTTTGCAGGAATCATGACTATGTCACGTATGTCCTATCTGTGAAATTTAAACATTAGCAGTCTCCTAGTATTCAAGTTATGCAAGGAAACCCGTTTACTTTCTAGACTTCACTGTCGGACACTTATTGAGTGACTGACTGACTTCTGTTTTTTCTTTGGTAATAACATACATACAAATGAGCTGTAAAGGGTACATGAGCATTTGTCCACATCAATAACCCACTTCTTGTAATGGCCAAAATTATGCTGAATGAAGTTTTGCGCAGCACAAAACGTACGACCATTCGGTTCAAGGGTCTGAAAATCAGACTATTTAATTAAACGACAGCGGTCGCTAAATTCGATTCGACAACTAACGGTCGTTATTTTCACACAAAAAGAAATTTTCAAGCCCTTCTGTTTTGAGGGAAGATCTAAATTATTATTATCTTTCAAATCCCATTGGAATTTAACCTTTTCATTTTTTGGCCTGCAAATGGGACATAGTACCTTTAAACCCGATTTTAAACAAAAACTGACGCCAAGCGTCGGGGTTAGGTTAGTTTTTGTGACGAAATCTCTTCTTTGTACTGAATGATTGCATTACTTTGATGATGATATTAATAATAGTAATAATGATGATAAGAATATCCATACTCATGATGATGATGATTATAATAATGATAATGAAAATAATAGTAATAATAATAATAGCAATAATAATGCTAATAAAGATTTGAAAGGCGTCAAATGCACTCGACATTAAAGCAAACAAAATCCACAGATCAGATCGTTTATTTACATATGATTACATAATTATAGTAATTCACCTGAACGTAGTAAATAGAATAATCATTTTGGAATCGAGTCGAATGGTTTATTGGGGTGAAAAAAATGGCAGTCCGAGGGCTGAAGTAACTTCAGTTTACAATATTAAAACAAGGATTACATAACGCTTGTGAGAATACATTCAAAGATAAAATTATTAAGATATAATATTATGAAAAAGACTATGTATATGACCATCACTCTTCTGAAAGTAAACACATAATGCTGTGATATCGTATCTCTCTTATTACATATCTTACGTTGCTCGGGAGATTGTGACGTTGTGTTCAAAGTGGCGTTAGAAGTGTTGTTGTAGAGACATACGTATGAAGTCAAATTTTGGTTGACGCAGGTCGCTCCCTCACCACAGGGGGATAGGCTGCAGGAGTCAACTGTTTGAAAGATGGGAAAAATACTCTGATAACAGCAGCAGCAACAACAATATCAACAATGCAAAAGCACTAATTACAACAGCAACCATGGTTATAGATCACCGAAGTCATATTCGAGCTCGTTGTCCAGGTTACTGGTTCTAAACAACAAAACCTGTGCATGAGGTGCGCCGCGAAATCATTAAAGCAACGGCCTAGACAAGGGCAAAGCCTGTGTTTGGGGCTGGTGTTATTACCTTACCATTGTCTAACACAAAATTGTTTGGAACCCAGCAACTGTGACAACTTGGCCAGTATGACGTCACGCTTCGGTACTCTATTGCAATTATAATATTCATTATCATCATAATAAATTAGTATTATCTTTCAAATGCCGTTGGAAATTTAACCATTTCATTTTGTTGGCCTGCAAATGGGACGTAGTAACTTTAAACCCGATTTTAAACAAAAGCTGACGCCAAGCGTCGGGGTTAGGTTAGTTTCGTGACGGAATTTCTTCTTTGTACTGAATGATTGCATTAATTTGATGATGATATTAATAATAGTAATAATGATGATAAGACTATCCATACTCATGATGATGATGATTATTATAATAATGATAATGAAAATAATAGTAATAATAATACTAATAAAGATTGGAAAGGCGTCAAATGCACTTGACATTTAAAAAAAAGAATCCACAGACCAGATCGTTTATTTACATATGATTACAGAATTATAGTAATTGATCTGAACGTAGTAAAGAGAATAACCATTTTGGAATCGAGTTGAATGGTTCATTGGGGAGTAAAAAGTGGCAATCCGAGGGCTGAAGTAACTTCAGTTTACAATATTAAAACAAGGATTACATAACGCTTGTAAGAATACATTCAAAGATCAAATTATGAAGATATGATATTATGACAAAGACTATGTATATGACCATCACTCTTCTGAAAGTAAACACATAATGCTGTGATATCGTATCTCTCTTATTACATATCTTACGTTGCTCGGGAGATTGTGACGTTGTGTTCAAAGTGGCGTTAGAAGTGTTGTTGTAGAGACATACGTATGAAGTTATATTTTGGTTGACGCAGGTCGCTCCCTCACCACAGGGGATTAGGCTACAGGAGTCAACTGTTTGAAAGATGGGAAAAATACTTTGATAACAGCAGCAGCAACAACAATATCAACAATGCAAAATCACTAATAACAACAAAAACCATGGTTATAGATCACCGAAGTCATATTCGAGCTCGTTGTCCAGGTTATTGGTTCTAAACAACAGAACCTGTGCATGATGTGCGCCGCGAAATCATTCAAGCAACGGGCTAGGCAAGGGCAAAGTCTGTGTTTGGGGCTGGTGTTATCACCACTCCATTGGCTAACACAAGATTCTTTGGAACCAGCAACCTTGACAACTTAGCCAGTATGACGTCACGCTTTGGTACTCTATTGCAATTATAATATTCATTATCATCATAATATTGAAATTCATGGTAACGATAATTATTATAAATGCACTAGTAATATCGTTCATCCGTTTTCTAATTTAGAGAAATGAGTGACCAAAGTATAAGTGTTATTATGTAATAAAAGGTTATTCCCTTATCAAAGCACACAAGACATACGCATAAATATTAGGCCTAAATCTCACTGCCTTTTATTCGGCTGCTAGCACTGTTCGAGAAAAAAAATGATATGACGTTAAGGAGGTACTCCTCTCCACCTTGTACGCCTACGATTTCAATGAGTAACTTATGTTAAAATGTTCATATAATATTCATGCACCGTGTCGTGTTTAGTCACCTTCTTCATCAGTGAACACTTTGAAATCAGTTATTCCACCTAGACCATGGTCCTCGCTGTCCAGTATGGTAATGTTCGTCGCAAAGCCATTATTAGTCGGGTTCTGCAGGTCTACGTAGCCTATTCCTCCCCGGCCAATGTCCGCCCAGTAGAACGTCCCGTTGAACACGACAATCTGCTGAATACGCCCAATCATACTCGATATATCATGGAGGGTGCTACGCTCATTAGTCAGTATGTTGTATTTTTGGATAATACCCGGTTCGTTGACCCAATATAAGCAGTTATCTGTAAGGAGAACAATGGTGTATTCATGTTTTAGGCACCAACGTTCAAATGAATAAATAGATAAATGAATAATCAGATACATTTACAAATTAATCAATCAATCAATAACTAAATAAATTTATGAATGAATTATTAAAATGAATGAATTAATGAACAAATAAAATGAATGAATAAATAAAAGGTGTTACAAGGGAATTAGAAGTCATTTTGTAAAATCAACATAGAAGTCATTTTGTAAAATCAACATTCAACCAATATGCATAAGAGTAAAGCCAACATTCTAGGAGGTGGAGGTTGACGTTTCTTGCTCAACTATGAACATTTCTGTTTGACACTCCATAATGGTTGAACTTGCTGAAAAGAGGTAATTACGTTATTGAATACAGGTAGACTATTTCAGTGCTAGAATATTAGGTTAAAGCCAGCGTAATACTGGTAATATAAAAATATACAGGGGATGGGGGGAGGGTCGGGGTCTGCAGACACCAGCCCATCTTGTCCGCCTTGTACGCCTAATAGCCCAAAGTCGAAATTTTATAACGCATTATAAAGCTTGATAAGTTTGTAGTGAAGTCTCAATCCAATAATTATGTTCTTTAACATTACCTTTAAAGTGCGGGTTCAAAGAAAATCACAAATATGGCAAATAACGTATTACTAGAAACTGGTAAGCTAACAGATGGCCATCGTATACGTTTTAGGTCAACTACATATCGGGTGATTTATTTTAAAAAATACAAATAAAACAACCTCCATAGCATCTGGGATATGCGAGAGATTCGCCAGAAAAATAACGATGTTTTATTGCCGTCACAATATGAACCAATCCTGCCCAAGCAGACGACATCCCATAAAGAATGAACATAATTGCAATGCTATTATTTCTCAAATTATAATGAGTTTAGTGTATATAAATGTGATGGAATTTTACACCATTCAAAAGGGATATGACACCGATTCTGATAACTAAATTAGTTTGTTTGTAAATACATAGGATAGGGGTTAATGAACAATCAAAGAAACCACACTTTCAAATTTAAAACCCCGGAATGATAGCATGGACGCATTTGTTCCTCTTGAAACGCCGAACATACCGCGGTGTATGCAGCTGAAAATACAATGGCGTCTTATTTTGTTTACAAGCGAAAGATTCCTTTATTTTTTATCGCTGCATTTTTCATCAAAATAATACCATGCGCGGGGTTTAGAGTGAGGCAATATATTAAACATTTAGCCTGACGGTAGTGAAGTAAGAGAAATAACTGAAGAGAAGGTGACGAAACAGGCACTGAAAATGTGTAAGATGTCATGGAACATCGTCTGCTTGTCCAAATCATGTTCAATATGTGACGTCACACATACATGTATCAGCAGCGATCAGAGAGCATTTCAGGTGCTATGCCGGGGCTGTATTTAAGCGTTTTGTAATTTATAATAATCATTACTTCGAATGTTTCCAAGCATTGAATTTTGATAACCTTGTCAAATCAAAGTGTAACCTTTGCAATAATGACAATAAAGTTAGTTTTTAAAATCAATGAACCTTCTCTTTAATTTGCATCGAGTGCCGATCGGCACAACCACAGGCTTGCCAAGTTCGTTCATTGGCACAAACAATAGGCATCGATGAATAGAAGGAGTCTAGTGTGCATTACAAAGAGATTTCTATTTATAGTCCATCTCTGATCATAAATTGGTACATGACAAGCCTTCTATCACTTTCATGTAACAGCTTTATCTTGAAAATTGTAGTAAATAAACTAAAATCAACTGCCTTCAAGGCAGTCTGTCTCACTAGATATAGGGTAGCCCACTGTCTGGACAGTTTTCGTGTCGAGCACCCAATCAGCTCTTAAATTAACACATCTCAACGGGATACAAATATCATTCTTACCCTTACAGCTGGTGTATTTTCGGGGATCGCGCGATTAGTGGAGACTTCGCGCACTTTGTGGGACGTATAGGGAGGGGAAATGATGATTGATCATCAGAATCTGGACTATAAATGGGGCTGAAATTTTATGGTACAGGGATACTCAATGAGTGCCACCAAATGGCCAGTATTCTACAATTTCACTTCAATTAATGCCCCTTTTTTCAGGGAATGCAATTAATGAAAGTGATTCTAATATGGCCTTTTTTGGAATACAAATTCTATTTCTGTGATTGACATTAACTGCACGTTCCCTCTATTTTTTTAAAGACTATTATAAAGTTAATTACCCTACGGGGCCTCAAACTCACAAGCATAGCTTTCACCATTGGCCCTTCCATTTTTTACTCTTCATGTTTTAATTTTTTAATTTTTTTTTATTTGATGCATTCGAACAATTGATATTCTGAAGTACTGAGTAAATCCGCGTCTATTTGTACGATTTACTTTGTGAAAACATTAAATATATGTAAAGTATCAAACATTAAACTGAAACTGAAACTGAAAGTGAAACCGGACCCTCGGTCTAAAATATAACAAAATGAAAACTCAGACCCCACACTTTCTTTGTTAAACCTGATTTGAGTAGAGGTTTAAGCCAAGCGTCCAGTTTTAAATTTTAGTAGAAAACGGGTCGAATGGTTTCTAAGGATAATAACAAGATGACAGTATACGTACCTTGAGCATTTCGTGTTAAGGTTGTCACATTTTTCATCCCCGTGTCGGGGAGGACTTCTTCACCGCTCCCGTCCACGTTCATCCGGACGATCTGGTCACCCTCCGAAAAATACAGAAAACTAGAAAAGAAATTGTAAATAAAAAAATAATAATATAAAGATATCTAAAATAAGATTGAAGCAAACGAATCCTTTAAATGAAAAATAATATACAAAAATGATGATAATAGTACTTATAAAAATAAACAGATCCATAAAAACTGGCGTTTTATGTGTATTTATATAAAACAGTGTGATTTTGTTACAGAGAAACCTATTTGGCTGGAAATGTGTCACGTGACACTCAGTACATTATCATATTATATGCACGAGCGTGGAGTATAACAGCCTGTTTTGCACGATATCGTGTTCAAACGTGAATGCGACTAAACTTCCGCACTGCTTATACTGCGGTCTCGATAAAATATAACATTTCTCGGGAAATCCTGAAGTTGTCACTTCATGTAATTTGTAATATTGATCTGCGGAGCACGCAATATTGACATAATATCGCTTGAAATGTACCAGTATCTTTAAGCCACGGATTCTCTTTCACACCTAACATGAACGCTCGTAAAAAAAAATGCTGGTGGATGCACACGGACCGGAGACACTTTTTGGGTGAAATTTTAAAAGTATGGAGTATTGTATGTCAGTGTTCTTCCTCCAGACATCTTTGTAAAAGGTTTCATTGAGTAACTTGTTTACTCAATTTTGTTGAAAAAAAAATTAAGTTCATTTATTGAAATGATACAGACAAGTTGGGTGTCAAATACAAATAAAAACACAAACAAAGACCGAAAATAATGCACACATTAGATTCATGTGAAACAAATAAATAAAATAAATAAACGAATAAAATTATAGTTCGTTCGGAGTATCACGCAATGTAAAATAAATTGAATGCGTAAATTATTAAATATTACATGCTACCTATTATGTTTAACATCAGCGAAGGATCGGGTAAGTATAATTTGAACAGATAATGATGACTTATTATTAGAATGGAGAGTAACAAAAATAGATCAAGAATTAGATAAAACGCCTTACTAGTTCATATATATGTCAGTGGAGTAAATTTGTTAAAAGAAAATAATAAAATGGGCCTAAAGTTGGATTCCCGATTTAACATGCAAAATACACTTTTTGCGCGCTTTATTCATTTAGCGTTCGTGTTAGTGTCTCATTTCGACTTTCTGTTAATTCTTGCTATTTAATCTGATGAGTGAAAGACGAAAAGCTTCAGAATTCCTGTTTTCGTTAATATTCTATATCTATTTCTTTTTCTGTCAGTTTCCCTCCGGATTTTACTTTTTAAGTATAAGTCATTTGAATGTCAATTTCTTGAATACTGATGTAGAACTATAATTATGCATGCTTTAATTTGTTGTAAATATTTTCATTCTGCTGTTAGTTCTACATTACAATTGTCTATTATGTATATTTTGTATAACACTGTTGTATATATTGTTTGGTATTGTTTTTATAGAGGGCTCTCAACGACAGCATTTTGTTCCCACTGAAGGGGCAACCCTTTTTGATTTAAAAAGAAAATGCAAAATTAGTATATATATATATTCTTTATATTGTAGTAACACTCATCTCTTTATTTTGTTTGCCGCTATTAGATACACTTGAGTCTTTATATGGGTTTATATTGAACGAAAGTAAATGAATAATGGCAATTAACCTACCCTCTTAATCCGTCCACGTTAAGTCCATAGATTTGGTCTTTCCTCTGAGACAAGGTAATCTTATTCGATCCATTCACAAGCGCGGTTTTCACTCGAAGGGATATTCTACCAAACCAGTAGACGCGACGTTCAAACTCGTTGAAGGTGATGGAGGATGGTTCTGTATATTTAGCGTAAAAGGGGATCATTTAGTAATGATAATAATTATAATTTTTATAATAACAATTAAAATGATGATGATAATAATAATGATAGTAATAATAATAATACAAATTAAAAAGTAAATGATGATAATTATAATGAAAATAGTACTAATGATGATGATGATGGTAATAATAAAAACAACAACAATGATAATAATAATTATAATAATAATAATAATTACAATAATGATGATAATAATAATAATAATAATAATAATAATAATAATACCAATAATAATAAATAGAAGAGGAAGAAGGAGGACAATACTAATAATCATTTCGCTCACACAGAGAAGCCTCATCAGCATCACTGCTGTTCTGTCTGAGGGGCTTGCAATTATTACCCCAGCAATTGCCATGTGCCCATTTACACCTGGGTCGAGAGTGGCAAATGTCTTGCCAAAGGACGTTAGTACTGGGCTGGGATTTCAACCCTCAACCCTTGAATGGAACCATTATACCATGACAACTCCTCAGCGATGTTTGCAAGCACTGAGATCATAGATGTTCACGCATTCAAAAACAATGGACACGTGTGTTTATCGAAAGACTGAGCAAGAAATCTCACGAAAATAGGTTCATATCCTTACGATGTTCACAAAAATCTGACGGCGCTATCAACTTTACATTTTAAACATAATCAATATCGAATCCATTGGTATAACTATCCCATGATAAATGCAATGTAGCACAAAGAGATCATTTCCATGACACATGAACAGTTAATTGTGTTGGTGTTGTTGTTGCTGTTTGTTGTTATTGTTGTTTCTCTTCTTTTCTTTTGCACAAGGAGATAGTTTCCAAGGCACCTAAAGAGATGAGTTTATTCCTTTTTTTCTGAATTCTTTGCGATCGTGTTCAGTACTTACGAGCATTGCTGTATATATTAGCTGGACCGGACTTCCCTCCGAGGAGATCGACTCGAATCTTTCGGGTTAACGTCTGACTCCAAATAACAGCCTTCCTCCGGCGGTCAAATGTCATAATGCCTGGAGACCGGACATATTTGATGTTTGCTTGTCGGTATATCTGCTCAGTCAAGAGGCGCCCGGGTTGGATGATACTCTGGTATATGCTGCTACTTTTCTGGTCCACCAAGAAAACGTTGTCCGCAGCTTTAACAAAAATGAAGAGTGTTTTTTATTTTGAATTAATTTGAGTTTATTCAAGATTTCAATCTCCGGGCCCAGAAGCGGTTCTAGATGTGGTCTTGGATGCCCCCCCCCCGTCCTAAAAAAAACTCTTCAAGCCCCTAAACATAAATGAAATTAATAGAAGTAAATGTAGCAAAATGCAAAAACCAAAATGACCCCCAACAAAAGAAGAAGAAGAAGAAGAAGAAGAATAACTAAAGGATATTTGCCAAAGAAGTAATGAAAATTGCAACATAAAAAGCACAAAACAACATCAATCAGTAGAAATTGAGGAGCAGAGTGACTAAATATGGTATAAATTAATAAAACCGTTTGCCTATTTGTTGGTGTGCCTTTATTTATAATAAGTGACATAATATACATTTTGGCATGGGTATTGTCTCTCAAAATAAAATATATCACTACAGCTTAATCAAAATATGAAACAAGATGAAATCATAAGATTAAACGCATCTGGTTAGAAAACTTACCATAAATGGATCCAACGCAACAAAATGCTAAAAAGAGTGCTAATATCTTCATTTTAGGACTCCTTTCGTGTACCTAAGATAAGAAAATTCAATTCAAATTCAAATAGTTATTAAAATTGAGTCCTGATATAAAAGGATTAAACAGCAAACAAGACAAAATTATCACATTAAAAAATTGACAAAATGTAGTGATGCCGCTGTTATGACAGACACAAAACAAAGGACAATCGAAGCAAAAAAAAAAAAAAAAAAACCTTGCAAAGCCGGCTATGTGTATTTTCTGTAGAAGGTCTATGGAGCAGGGGTGTCGATCACGGGGATGGGGATATATCCCCCAAAAAAAAAAAAAAAAAAATTCAGGTGGGGATGGCCTGTACCCCCAATAATTCACCATCAAAACCAAAAAAAAATGAAGAGAAAAATTTACGATGAGAGCCCGATGAGAGTAGTTAATGTTTATTACTCACAAGATGACCATCAATATACACATTTTGCTATCTCATTTTCATAATACATACATATATAAATAGAAAACGAAGTAAATGAGACAACCGTATATGAGACAAGAATAAATTGAATTCTCGCTCATACGGCTTCATCAGGAATTGATGAATTTATTCAATTTATTCAATCAACAGCATCATAGAAATGCAGTGCGCCAAATGCAAAGCCGCAGCGTTAAAAAGCAACGAGCTAAATGTTAAGCGCGAAGCGCAAAAGTGCAAAAACAAGTAGAGAGTGGGAGAGAGATAATGAGAGACAGAGAGGATAATAACCCAGGTAGCAAGCCCATGTGGGACCCACATGGATCCCATATTCTCTGAAACATGGGCCCCATATGGAAAACCATCTGGGGCCCTAAGGCATCTGCACCCAAGAAGCATATGGGACCCATATAAGACAGATGGGACCCAGATGGGACCCATACCAAACTGGGCCCAAATGGGTATGCCCAGCTTAATCCCATCTGGTACCCATATTGGTTAACCCAGATATATCCCATGTGGGTTAACCCAGATTTTCCCATGTGTTTATACCCATATGGGCATATTCATATTCTACCAATATGTGTACGCCCAGCTCATTCCCATCTGGAACCCATAAGGGCTGGCCCAGATAGATCCCATATGGGTTACTAAATATTGGCCCCATATGGGATACATAATGGGTTCCATTTAATAGCCCAGATGGCACAAGTGACCCAGATCATCCCCATATGGGCCCCATATGGGCTTGCTACCTGGGAAAAGGGAAAAGGGGAAGAAACGGGCAGAAGAAAAAGGAAGGGGAAGAGAAAAGGAAGAAAGACAAGAGAAAGAGAGACATATATATTCCAGCATTTCTTTCAGGGAACTGATGTGAATGGGCGATGAAAAAGAGGTTGACTTTAAAGTAACCTACAATGAAATATTGCTCATGTTTATTTCTTACAATGTCAAAATTACTTTACGGGATCCCCTCCCTAAAAAGCTTAGGCATGGGTGATGGTAGGTATGAGGTTAATGCATGATCAGGAATTAGTTGAGTGGATGGAAAAGAAGTGAGAAATAAGCTGAAAGAAACATGGAAAATTGCCATGGAATGATGGAAGGCAATGTGAGACAGGCCCAACATGTTCTAAAACAAGTAATAATATTCAAGAATAGTTATGATTTCTTTCACCTAGGAGTTCTTCAAAAACTAATTAAAAACGAGTAAATAACCAATGTCACACTATTGACAGGGCTTAAAAGGAAAGTGAAAAGAAAAACAAGAAACAAAAAAAGATTGAATGAAATTTGGGACTTTTTGTTTATAACACCCTTCCAATAATAATGCACCTTCTAAGACTGGTTATAGTTTTTGAAAAAAATAGTGCTCTGGTCAGGGCCTTAGGGGAATATTATGCTTATATTTTAGAGCGTATCTGGTATGATAAGTATATCTGGGTGAAGAAGGAGATAATGGAAGTTTGTTGTTTGGTAGTTGGAACGTAAGTTTTATATTATGTTTTTAAGAAACAGACAGTTTGTATGAGATCAGGAGTGGAAATTTTCTGTCATTTTGAGAACCAAATTTTGCATCAGTGATATTCTGTTTCATTGAATTGAGTTTCCCGCAGAGAGGATTCAGTTGGTTTAATTAAAGAAGGAAGAGAGTCAAATGAAGAACCAAAAGCAATATGTTTTTCATTTACTAATGAGAACTATGTTTTTGAGATCTCCTTACACAGAATATTGGAATGGGTTTTTCACGATGAATGTTGTTTGGAGACATCAATATTCATAAAATGTATGTTTCTATCACCAGGAAATAAAGAATTTTCTGTCTACATGAACCTTTCCTGGTTGCTTATTAATGCATTTGCCCACTGGTAACATAATACTTTCACAAGTTGATATCCCTCACCATTGGATTTTTTTTTGGTAATGTCTAAATTTCGTTTAAAAATAGATGATATCAGTCTGGTAGGCCTACACTGCAGGCAAGAGTCAGGACTAACATTTAGCATGTTATTAATTTTATTACCACTCTTATATTCTCTGAAATGTTATCTTTATTGAGGGTGACTTGAAAAAGTTAATAACTTGGAAGGGAGGGGTGCAACCTGCCACACGCTTCTACCTCTTGGTTGCTTTGATCCATTGCCGAAAATATTTTGGCACCTATCATCCCCCAACCACGGATACAAATCGACACCCCTGCTATGGAGCATCATAAATTAAACACTGTGTTGCAGACATTTTTTTCTTCTGTATTTTATGTAGAATGTCTATGGAGTGGTCATGAAGGTCGTGACCCCCAGCGAATCACAAAAAAGGTCGTGACCCCCCAGCGAATCACAAAGATCGTTAGCAATTTCTCATTTTATTGAGACTTACTAGCAAAATAAAATTCCTTTAAAAAAGGTAAAAAGAAAGTGATCCAATTTGAGATATTCATCTGAAAACATTTATCGGAATAACACGTCACAGAATAAACTATTTATTGGTGACATACAAGTTAATAAAACCATCAACACTTAGAAAGAATGATTTATCAAGCCTTCCAGACCAGACCATTTTCATGTAGGCATATCCAAAGTCATAAAAAATGAAGAAATGTCATTTCTGACTTCCGACTTTCAGTATTATTTTTATATTGGTGTCTTTAACATTGATACAAGAAAAATGTTAAAATTCGAAAGACTAGACATCATCTTTACAAAGAAGATGACAACTGAATCTTTCAAAAGAGCGCATATAGATATGACTACACGAGCCGCATACCCTTCTCATCCCCGTATTACAAAACACACACTTTTTTTTTCAATATTTTTTTTTATTTATTAGAGATTTCATTCAAAATAAATCATTACATAAAAATCAATGCAAATAATTCCATACATATACAGATCTTCATTTCGTTTTCATAACATAATAAAATGAACAAAGAAGGGGAATATGGAATGAAATCACTAAAGTTTTCTAATAATAATAATCACATACTGAACTTGGTTATTACAAAAAATAAATAACATAATACATATTTGTATACAATGCACCCTAAGCCCACCCCTCCCACCCCTTCAACTACTTACCCCCACCCCGTTAACATTCACATTCACACTCACAAGCTCTCACCTCACAAAACATACACAGATTCACACACTCACAACACTGGAACTCCAGCCAATCATCCTCACAAAACCACACCAAAAACACTCTAAACACAACACTTATCCACTCAACACATAGAACAATAGAACACTATACAAATACGCCATTCGCACAACAGCATCCACCCATACATCTAACCCACATACCTAACATCCTAACTCCTAAGAATCCAACACACTTAAACCTTCCTTAATTAAATATACATAAAAAAACTCTAATGCACATTGATCAGATGCACATAGAAAGAAAAACATCATTAAATCCATCATCAATGACATACCTTTCGGATCTTGCACCTGACATTTCAATACATATCAATGCTACAAAAAAAAGATTGAGAGCTACCATGTGTATACATTTTTCTCCAGCTAGTTACCCTGCACTGCACTGGCATTAAGTATTTATCAGTCCTCTGGACATTGTAATTTAAAATTATTAGAGACTTCATTCAGAATACATCATTACATACAAATCTATGTAAATACTTCCATACAAATACAAATTTTCATTTCGTTTTCATAACACAAATAAATTATTCACAAAACCGTGAGCAAGGAAGAAGACTAATAGAATGAAATCACTAAATCTGTCTGATAATAATAAAAACATACTGAATTAAGTTATTACCATCCTTCATGAAAAATAACATAATACATATTTGTTTACAATGCACCCTCCGTAAATATTCCCCGCCACCCCTCCATCCCTTCTACTACTTAACCCCCCCCCCCTCCACACTGTGACACACACTGTGACACACACTGTGACACACACACACACACACGCACATACAAAAGAGAGCAAGACAAAGAGGCGTTGTGGCGTGCGCCTGTAATCCAGCTAACAGTGGAAGTTACAAACTGATTCAGCCGAGGACGCAGGTTCGAAACTGAGTCACGTCTTTCGGATGGTGACGTTAAAGGTCGGTCCCCAGACGTAAATAATCATATCTGATTGATACACGTCTGTAAAAACCCAATACACACACACGGAACTAGGGACTTTTAGATTTGCACGTCGACATAGTGGACTGCAACGTGTGACGTCCTTATAAGGCACTGTGATGTCCTTTTAAGGCATTGCCGGGCACGGCCCAGTGCCTTAACACAATGTCACACGCGGCAGTCCACGCTCTCGTCGTCTAAATCTAAAAGTCCCTATTAGGGACTTTTAGATTTTACACGACGAGAACGTGGACTGCCACGGTGACATCCTTTTAAGGTAAATGTGACGTCCTTTTAAGGCACTGCCGGGCACGGGCCAGCGCCTTGAAAGAATGGCACACGTTGCAATCCACTACGTCGACGTGCAAATCTAAAAGTCCCTAATGAAGGTAAAAAGACGACGGTTGGGCCTCATCCCACACCCTCCCCTTTTTTCGGTTCCTGTTAATCTGCATACCATCCACTAACAGATCAGTTCTGTACCCCTTAATTCCTTCCCCTTTCCCCTGACGCGCCCCCAGTGCTTGGAACCTTACTATGTCACTGTCCAGTCGCGCTTCTAGAAAAGGGGGAGGGCCTTGGGGCTAAAAGCCCCCACACACACACACACAAACACACACAAACACACAGTAAGAATGTAAGAATCGTCAATTCTCCTCCCCAGGCCATACCCCTCCCAAAGCCATAAAAATCCCTAAAAATAATTCTAGAACCTCGCAAGCCACTCTCTGAAAATGCTAAATTTACCGTAGAAAAGATAAAGATATAATAGTTTTAACACTTACTTTCAGCAGAAGAAACTTCTGTTAACTTTCACGTAATAAACAAACTGTTCATAATCAATGTCACTTGGATTTATCGAGAACTGACAACAAATGAAAGAAATTATCAAGAACATTAATTTTTATAGCTTGTGTCACACGTGCATCCCAATTTGCAGATATTGTATTTTCTTCTGTATTGTCTGTAGAAGGTCTATGGAGCATGATAACAAAAACACTGGGTTGCAGACATTGTATGTTCTTATATATTTTCTTTAGAAGGTCTATGGAGCATGATAAAGTAAAAGCTGGGTTGCAGGTATTGTATTTTCTTCTGTATTTTCTGTAGAAGGTCTATGGAGCATGATAACAAAAACACTGGGTTGCAGACATTGTATGTTCTTATATATTTTCGGTAGAAGGTCTATGGAGCATGATAAAGTAAACACTGGGTTGCAGATATATTTTATTAGGTGGGCTGTATATAATACAGACCACCTTATGTTTTCGTTAGAATTGCCTTTATTATTTATTTATCAGGTGCATGGGCTGTATATAATACAGACCACCTTATGTTTTCGTTAAAATTGCCTTTATTATTTATTTATTAGGTGGGCTGTATATAATACAGACCACCTTATGTTTTCGTTAGAATTGCCTTTATTATTATTTATTTATTTATTTATTAGGTGGGCTGTATATAATACAGACCACCTTATGTTTTCGTTAGAATTGCCTTTATTATTATTTATTTATTTATTTATTTATTTTTCTTATTTCCACCCACTTTTTTGTTAGCAAGATAATTTGAAAATGGCTCAATCAAATGCCTTGAAATTTGGCACACATATGTATAGGCATATGGAAAAATCAAAATAACGTTTTCAACCTTGACCTTGACTGATGACGTCATCTAGGCGCCATTTTGTAAAATTTTCTGAAAATCTACTCATGATCATATCTTCATAACGAAAAGTCATTTCTCATTCATATTTATCATGATCAAGGTCAATATCTGTCCGGTCAATTACAGCTCAAAAAACGCGCGCGCATGCGTACGTCCGTGCGTTAACGCGCGCGCAAAATTTCAAAATGCTCCAAATCGCAAATCCATTTCGCAAAAAACGCGCACACGCGCATGCGCGCGCGTTTTCGCGCATACTGGCATCTTGCAACATAGAATCGCCGAATTTTCACTGTCATCATATTTGGCACATTTTTCCAAGCATTTTGATACCTTGTTTATCTTCTTCTGACCATTAATAACGCAATGAGCGTCCGTTCAAGATAACATGTCCGTGCGCGCGAGCTCTTGTAATACATAGCATATATGGGCAAAAACATGCCTATACAAAATTCATTGTAACTCTTCAGAATGGATGGGAACTCCCAATTTTTTTCATATTTGGATAGATTATGAGTCGGAGATATGATTTCATGTCTCATTTGACCCTCAATTAACTCATGACGTCATCATAATGGCCTCCGAACTCAAAATTTCAATTTGCATATTATGACGTCAGCATATTTTGGAAAATTGATTGTATCTCTGTAAATATTGATCGATTTTCTTCCAAATTTTGATATGTTCTAGCTGAGACAATTCTCTACAAATGCAGTTTCACGATTTTTCATTTTGACAAAGGCATCATGGCGTATTTTTGCGATTAAAGGAGGCATGTCAATTTTTCACATTTTGCGTGTATTCTCTATGGGACATGACTTTTTTCAAAACTGGATTCTACATTCCCGTCTTTCGCGAGCAATATCTCCGTCGTTTTAGTTTTGTTTTCGCTGAGCTTCGAGTATGTTGTAGCTGAGACAATAAGCTATCACAAGTGTGCCCTTTATTTTTCGATCAGATGCCGGGATCATGCTCATATTTCACTTGCAAAGTGGGATTTGAGAATTCCATTTTCCGTTCACGTGTAATGTCTATGTGGATTATTTTGGTATAGTGGTCATAGCACTTGCCTCCCATTCCGGCGACCCAAGTTCGATTCCTGGTGGGTCATTTTTTTTTTTTTCCGTCGTTTTTAATTTGATTTTATGATATTCTTCGACTATTATAACATATTATCATATACAATCACAAACAATGTAATAAAATGCCTAATTTTGCGTGTATTCTCTATGGGAGGTGACTTTTTCTGAAATCTTCATTCTACATTCCAGTTTAAGCAATATCTCGATTATTTTTGCTCGATTTTCTGCCAGCTTCGGATATGTTGTAGCTGAGACGATTCTCTACACAAAAGTGACATTTATTTTTTAATCAGATAATGAGATCATGATGATATTTTGACTACAAAGTGGGATTTGAGAATTCCATTTTCTGTTCACGTGTAATGTCTATGTGGATTATTTTGGTATATTGGTCGCAATTGACTTGAAACGTTGCATGTTGATAGGTAAGAAAAATATTTCATATAAAAACACAAAATCGAGAATATGCATATTTCATTATGTTATTTAGATTTTAAGGTTAAAGGTCAAATATACTGTACATGGTTTCTCTAAAACAATGCTTTGTATAGACATGAAATTTGGCACACTAATAGACCTGAATAAGAGGATTATTTCAAAAATTTAGGTCAAATCATGCCAATGGTATCTTAACTACTTAGTATGTAAATTAGGATCAAAGGTCAAACATTTCACTGATCACTATCTCACTAACCATGTGTGGTATGCACTAATTGGAACAGCCCACCTATACTTGTTCTGAAACAAGTATTACATGTCTAGTTTATTTTTCTTATTTCCACCCACTTTATTGTTAGCAAGATAATTTGAAAATGGCTCAATCAAATGCCTTAGAATTTGGCACACATATGTATAGGCATATGGACAAAGCAAAATAACGTTTTCAACCTTGACCTTGACTGATGACGTCATCTAGGCGCCATTTTGTATTTTTTTCTGAAAATCTACTCATGATCATATCTTCATAACGGAAAGTCATTTTTGATTCATATTTATCATGATCAAGGTCAATATCCGTCCAGTCAATTTCAGGTCAAAAAGCGCGCGCATGCGTTCGTCCGCGTCAGCGCGCGCGCAAAATTAAAAAATGCTCCAAATCGTCTCAAATTCATTTTGGATACGTTTCAGGCCATTTTAAGCATTTCGCAAAAAAACGCGCACACGCACATGCGCGTGCGTTTTCGCGCGTACTGGCATTTTGCAACATAGAATCGCCAATTTTCTCTGTCATCATATTTGACACATTTTTCAAGCATTTTGATACCTTGTTCACCTTTTTCTGACCAGTAATAACGCAATGAGCGTCCGTTCAAGAAACATGTCCGTGCGCGCGAGCTCTTGTAATACATAGCATATATGGGCAAAAACATGCCTATACAAAATTCATTGTAACTCTTCAGAATGGATGGGAACTCCCAATTTTTTTCATATTTGGATAGATTATGAGTCGGAGATATGATTTCATGTCTCATTTGACCCTCAATTAACTCATGACGTCATCATAATGGCCTCCGAACTCAAAATTTCAATTTGCATATTATGACGTCAGCATATTTTTGGAAAATTGATTGTATCTCTGTAAATATTGATTGATTTTCTTTCAAATTTTGATATGTTCTAGCTGAGACAATTTTCTACAAATGCAGTTGTCACGATTTTTCATTTTGACAAAGGCATCATGGCGTATTTTTGCGATCAAAGGAGGCATGTCAATTGGTCACATTTTGCGTGAAATTTACCTTGATCATTATAAATAGGAATGGGAAACGCCTTTTCGTTATGAAGATCTGATCAAGAGTAGATTTTCAGAAAATTTTACAAAATGGCGCCTAGATGACGTCATCAGTTAAGGTCAAGGGTGAAAACGTTATTTTGATTTTTCCATATGACTATACATATGTATGTCAAATTTCAAGGCATTTGATTTAGCCATTTTCAAGTTATCTTGCTAACAAAAAAGTGATTGGAAATAAGAAAAATAAAGAATAACTAGACATGTAATACTTGTTTGGAACAAGTATAGGTGGGCTGTTCCAATTAAAATTTGAAACAAAATTAAGCAAAAATAAGCGAGATACTGCTATAAAAACAATAACATGTAGATTTATGATGATGTGAACGAAATTCATTTTTCATAGGCATAAAACGCAATTTAAGAAATTGTTGACATGTGGCCTTTAATCGAAATTGTTATTATGATGACTTCATCAAAATTAAAAACAGTGGCAACTGACAATGTAGAGAGTTGTCTTAGCTACAACATATCGAAATTTGGAAGAAAACCGATCAATATTTACAGAGATACAATCAATTTTCCATAAATATGCTGACTTCATAATATTCAAATTCGTATTTTGAGTTCCAATGCAACTATGATGACGTCAAAATATTTTTAATGGCCAAATGAGACATAAAATCAAATCACCGACTCATACTCTATCAAAATATGAAACAAATTGGGAGACCAGGGCCCGTATTCAATTCAATACTTAAGTACAAAATTTTAGCTGTTTACTTAGTATTTGTCGTTGATAAAATACTTAGCCAATTTTGGTATTTGATTCAAACTATTGGTTAAGTATTTTACCCTAAATTTTAGACGGCTCCCTACCAGACTTTAGCCATTCATTTGATTGGCGCTTGTCAAGCATATGGTTTTTTTACGCAGTATCATAACCTGAGCACAATTATCTTAGCGCGCATTTTTTGCCACGCGATATATGTGTTATTTTTTTTTTATTGATTACATTATTCGATTTGAATTGTAGTATATTTTACAGTGTTAAATTGACAAATTCAAACTGTTTGTAAACTTCTCCAATACCCCAATTTGGGTGACATGAGAATAAATTGTCATTGTCATTGTCATTGCATTACTTTTGATTGACGGTGTGATGTCACAATGCTAATCAGTAAGTATTTTACTTACATTTTGTCTCAGGTAAGTAATAGTCTAAAATGCGATTTGAATACGAGATAAGTAAACTTCTTAGCTTAGCCATTTACCTGGTAAATTTCTTAAAATTCTAAGTATTGAATTAAATACCGGCCCAGGTGCGTCCCAAAGAGCTATAATGGATTTTGTATAGGCCTGTTTTTGCCCATATATGCTATGTATTACAAGAGCTCGCGCGCACGGACATTTAACTTGAATGGACGCTCATTCCCTTAAAGAGATAAGCATGGTATCAAATTGTTCGAAAAAGAATGAGGAATATCGTGTCAAAAAAATCTAGGAGGAATTATTTTGCGTTCGGCCGTGACGAACGAAAACGCGCGCGCATGCGCGTGTGCGCGACTTTTATGAAATGCTAATGCTAATAATGGCGTACGGCGCGCGTTTTTTTACCTGAAATTGACCGGACGGATATTGAACTTTTTCAGGTCAAAAAAACGCGCGCGCATGCGTACATCCGCGCGTTAGCGCGCGCGCAAAATTTAAAATGTTCTAAATCGTCTCAAATTCATTTTGGATACGTTTCAGGCCATTTTAAGCAATTTACGAATAAACGTGCACACGCGCATGCGCGCGCGTTTTCGCGCGTACTGGCATTTTGCAACATAGAATCGCCGAATTTTCTCTGTTATCATATTTGGTACATTTTTCCAAGCATTTTGATACCTTGTTCACCTCTTTATGACTAGTAAAAACGCAATGAGCGTCCGTTCAAGAAACATGTCCGTGCGCGCGAGCTCT
Organism: Mesocentrotus franciscanus; assembly: GCA_037976565.1. Lineage (NCBI taxonomy): Eukaryota > Metazoa > Echinodermata > Echinoidea > Camarodonta > Strongylocentrotidae > Mesocentrotus > Mesocentrotus franciscanus. The sequence goes on from CP137670.1 coordinate 13,842,018, forward strand.
TATGACGTCATCATAATGGCCTCCGAACTCAAAATTTCAATTTGTATATTATGACGTCAGCATATTTTTGGAATATTGTTTGTATCTCTGTAAATATTGATCGATTTTCTTCCAAATTTTGATATGTTTTAGCTGAGACAATTTTCTACAAAATAATCCCGCTACACGATTTTTCATTTTGACAAAGGCATCATGGCGTATTTTTGCGATTAAAGGAGGCATGTCAATTTTTCACATTTTGCGTGTATTCTTTATGGGACATGACTTTTTTCAAAACTGGATTCTACATTCCCGTCTTTGCGAGCAATATCTCGGTCGTTTTACTTTTGTTTTTGCTGAGCTTCGAGTATGTTGTAGCTGAGACAATAAGCTATCACATGTGTGCTCTTTACTTTCGATCAGATGCCGGGATCATGCTCATATTTCACTTGCAAAGTGGGATGTGAGAATTCCATTTTCCGTTCACGTGTAATGTCTATGTGGATTATTTTGGTATAGTGGTCATAGCACTTGCCTCCCATTCCGAACCAAACAAAAACAGAGAAAAGACGGGTGGATAGCCTATTTTCAGCTACACTTGCATTAAATATTACACCGCTACCAGGGGTCCCGTTACCAAACAAGAAAGACTCAAAATGTAAAATGTAAAATTGATATTCGATATTGTTTTCACATTTTACTATTATTGATGTGATCATTTGAAGTACATTAAAAAGTGCATAAATATATATTTGCTTTAAATGTAGAATGCACAACATCGCGGCTAATGTATTTCAGTGAAACATGCTGTCAATGGCAAAATTACGTAGATGCGCCATTTCATAGTGCAAACAAGTTTTAAAGTCCGTTATAGGACGCTAAATGTATGACATTGCACATTTACATATGAAACAATAGTGTACTTCGTCACTGTATTCACTTTGTATAGTAGAATGAATGGGTGTTAATACCTTTAAAAAAATTAAAATCCCACGACTCGTTTTCCACTTTGTAGAATTCCTGGTACTATTATATAACCATTTATTTTCATAATAATAATTAAAAAATAATGATAACAGTGGAGTCTTGTACTTTGCTAACGTCCGGCACATTGCCAGGAATGGCAATGTACCAGACACTTGCCAGATATGAAAATGGCGCCCCACTATTATTACCCTGCTCTAGCACGGCTGTCATTACAGCGCTCGAGGTTAAAGAAGATATGAAAATAAATTTGAGCCTTTTTACCAAATGGGGAAGTACAGCCAAGATAAAATGATAGCAACTCCTTTCGAAAATACTAACATAAAATGAATATCAAATGACATTTGCAACATGACATTGAAAATAAAAGTTATTTGTAATAATACAATATCAATGGTTTGATTGGTTCGACTAATTATTTTTCTCAATCATTAAAAAAACATTGACAATGATATAAACAGTGTGAAATTAAGTGTGCCTAAGGAGAAATGGAAATTACTAAAAAGTTGTTTAAAAAACTTGTAAGGCATAGTCGTATATCAAATGTCGATAAGGAATCAAAGCATATTAGGATACAAAATATATAAGCACATCATAATTCAAACCGAATTGTAAAGGAAAAGAGAAATCCTCCAAAATGCAGTATTTGCTGTATGTGTGTAGATTACTCAAACAAGAAAGGAGAAAGGAAGGAAGAAAGAAAGAAAAAGACAAAATATACACACTTGTACTGCTCGGAGGAATGAGCATTCATGCGCTGCATAATAAATACACAGCAGAGCAGTGCATGTGGGGATAGAGGACTACGCTCCAACACCCACGGACGGTCGAGGCTAGGACTCCATACTGAAATACATTTTGTAGTTGCGTAATTTTATAGGCTGATAGCCTTACGTGGGCATAAATTAAGCCCCCTGTGTGTCACCTATTTAAAGGTGCCAACATGACAAGAGAAATATATCAATCGACCAACTCCTTTTATAGGGCTATTGTATTACGCATGTTAATAATAACATTTGTTTTTCTTTGTACTTCCGTGAATGAAAATTATATTACAGCAATTCCACATTGCTTTCCTGGTATTTTATTTCCTTCTTAACGTAATTAGTAATTATTACTAACGAGAATTTTATTAATCAAATATTGGTCTGTTTATTGCAGTGCCTGTGTTAGTACTACTTCTCCATGTTCCAAGGTTTCGCATAACTTAGAAACATGTATCAATTTGTCTTTTCACTCCGTATTCCTATGTGCGATGAATGTATATGGCACGAAAATTAGGTCTTGACCTTCGATATTGTTTTTGATAAATGCTTTTTCAAATCAATTTTAGTAGCGTCAGATGATTCAATACACTTATCAAACGGATCTCTTTAACCTTTGTCGAGCTGATATTTCCGTTATAAGAGGAAAAGGCCAATCGCTATTATCCAGACGCTAGTCTAATCATATTATATTTCCCTTTATAGGAAAATTTTCGTAAGTTATGTATTCTTAGTAACAACGAATATACACATTGTCAAATGAGGAAGTACAATCCCCTATCCGTTTTTCTGTGGAATTTTAAGTTCGTACGAACTTTCTGGAAAATCATCGAAAGATTATTATTATAGTCGTCTTTGCAATAAAGCATAGTAAAATGAATTCAGTTTTAGTAGTGAAATTATATAAAAACCGTACATATTAAGGCAAACAGTACAACGCAAATTTAGTAGGGGGTCATTTTAAGTGTATTGCGAAATAATATCTTGGAAGTTTAAGTCACTACAGATTTGGAAGGAAAAAAGATAGGTGAAATCTAAAAAATAAAATCAGTATAATGACTGTAGAACTCTTATTATTTTTCAAAAACCTTATACATACTATTAATAATAATAATACTCAGTTTTTATATAGCGCTTATTACAATCACTTAGCGCTTCCAAACTTGGAGATTATTTCCTCTGCTTTAGCTGTGCTGCCATTACGGCGCTCTATATATGTTATTGTTGATAATAAAAAACAAAATTTATTATGCTTAACATGAGCAAAAGGAGTTCGTAGGATCCTCATGGAGGTTATGCATTCGACTGTCCATTGTGTTGCATTTTGCAACATAAAATCGCCGAATTTTCTCTGTTATCATATTTGGCACATTTTTTCAAGCATTTTGATACCTTGTTCACCTTTTTCTGACCAGTAATAACGCAATGAGCGTCCGTTCAAGAAACATGTCCGTGCGCGCGAGCTCTTGTAATACATAGCATATATGGGCAAAAACATGCCTATACAAAATTCATTGTAACTCTTCAGAATGGATGGGAACTCCCAATTTTGTTCATATTTGGATACATTATGAGTCGGAGATATGATTTCATGTCTCATTTGACCCTCAAGTAACTCATGACGTCATCATAATGGCCTCCAAACTCAAAATTTTAATTTGCATATTATGACGTCAGCATATTTTGGAAAATTGATTGTATCTCTGTAAATATTGATCGATTTTCTTCCAAATTTTGATATGTTCTAGCTGAGACAATTTTCTACAAATACAGATAACTCAATTTTTCATTTTGACAAAGGCATCATAGCGTATTTTGGCGATTAAAGGAGGCATGTCAATTTTACACATTTTGCGTGTATTCTCTACGGGACATGACTTTTTCTCAAAACTGGATTCTACATTCCCGTCTTTCGCAAGCAATATCTCCGTCGTTTTAGCTTCGTTTACGCTGAACTTCGAGTATGTTGTAGCTGAGACAATGAGCTATCTCAAATGTGCCCTTGATTTTGTCTTAAATTTTAGTTGGACCAGCCCACCTATACTTGTTCTAAACAAGTATTACAAATCTAGTTATTCTTTATTTTTCTTATTTCCACCCACTTTATTGTTAGCAAGATAATTTGAAAATGGCTCAATCAAATGCCTTGAAATTTGGCACACATATGTATAGGCATATGGACAAAGCAAAAAAACGTTTTCAACCTTGACCTTGACTGATGACGTCATCTAGGCGCCATTTTGTAAAATTTTCTGAAAATCTACTCATGATCATATCTTCATAACGGAAATTCGTTTCTCATTCATAATTATCATGATCAAGGTCAATATCCGTCCGGTCAATTTCAGGTTAAAAAACGCGCGCACATGCGTACGTCCGCGCGTTAGCGCGCGCAAAATTTCAAAATGCTCAAAATCGTCTCAAATTCATTTTGCATACGTTTCAGGCCATTTTAAGCATTTTATAAAAATCGCGCACACGCACATGCGCGTGCGTTTTCGCGCGTAACACCATTACACAACATAGAATCGCCTTTTTTTTCTTCCATGATATTTCCCATTTTTTTGAACAATTTGATACCATGTTTATCTCTTTATGACCATTAATAACAAGATGAGCGTCCGTTCAAGAAACATGTCCGTGCGCGCGAGCTCTTGTAATACATAGCATATATGGGCAAAAACATGCCTATACAAAATTCATTGTAACTCTTCAGAATGGATGAGAACTCCCAATTTTTTTCATATTTGGATAGATTATGAGTCGGAGATATGATTTCATGTCTCATTTGACCCTCAATTAACTCATGACGTCATCATAATGGCCTCCGAACTCAAAATTTCAATTTGCATATTATGACGTCAGCATATTTTTGGAAAATTGATTGTATCTCTGTAAATATTGATCGATTTTCTTCCAAATTTTGATATGTTCTAGCTGAGACAATTTTCTACAAATGCAGTTGCCACGATTTTTCATTTTGACAAAGGCATCATGGCGTATTTTTGCGATTAAAGGAGGCATGTCAATTTTTCACATTTTGCGTGTATTCTCTATGGGACATGACTTTTCTCAAAACTGGATTCTACATTCCCGTCTTTCGCGAGCAATATCTCCGTCGTTTTAGTTTTGTTTTTGCTGAGCTTTGAGTATGTTGTAGCTGAGACAATAAGCTATCACAAGTGTGCCCTTTATTTTTCGATCAGATGCCGGGATCATGCTCATATTTCACTTGCAAAGTGGGATTTGAGAATTCCATTTTCCGTTCACGTGTAATGTCTATGTGGATTATTTTGGTATAGTGGTCATAGCACTTGCCTCCCATTCCGGCGACCCAAGTTCGATTCCTGGTGGGTCATTTTTATTATTTATTTTTTTTTGCCGTCGTTTTAAATTTTATTTTATGATCTTCTTCGACTATTATAACATATTATCACATACAATCACAAACAATGTAATAAAATGCTTAATTTTACGTGTATTCTCTATGGGAGGTGACTTTTTCTGAAATCTTCATTCTACATTCCAGTCTTGTTTAAGCAATATCTCGATTATTTTTGCTCGATTTTCTGCCAGCTTCGGATATGTTGTAGCTGAGACGATTCTCTACACAGAGGATGACATTTATTTTTTAATCAGATAATGAGATCATGGTGATATTTTGACTACAAAGTGGGATTTGAGAATTCCATTTTCTGTTCACGTATAATATCTACGTGGATTATTTTGGTATATTGGTCGCAATTGACTTGAAACGGTGCATGTTGATAGGTAAGACAAAATATTTCATATAAAAACACAAAATCTAGAATATGCATATTTCATTATGTTATTTAGATTTTAAGGTTAATGGTAAAATATACTGTACATGGTTTCTCTAAAACAATGCTTTGTATAGACATGAAATTTGGCACACTAATAGACCTGAATAAGAGGATTATTTCAAAAATTTAGGTCAAATCATGCATGGTATCTTAACTACTTAGTATGTAAATTAGGATCAAAGGTCAAACATTTCACTGATCACTATCTCACCAACCATGTGTGGTATGCATTAATTGGAACAGCCCACCTATACTTGTTCCGAAACAAGTATTACATGTCTAGTTTTCTTATGTATTTTCTGTAGAAGGTCTATGGAGTGGGCATGAAGGTCGTGACCCCCAGTGAACCCCAACCTTGAAAGAAACACAATTTCTCATTCTATTGAGACTTACTAGCACAAAAAAACCTTTAAAAGGGTAAAAAGAAGATAATCCAATATGAGATATTCATCGTTAACAATTTAAATAAGACTTAACAGAATATACTATTTACTGGTGACATACAAGTTTTAAAAAACTATCAACACTCAGAAAATATGATTTCCTAAGCCTTCCAGACCAGATCATTTAAATGTATGCATATCCCAAATCATGAAATTGAAGAAATCTTATTTCTGACTTCCGACTTTCACCATTATTTTACATTGGTGCCTTTAACATTGATACAAGAAAAATGTTACAAGTCGAAAGACCAAGCATCATCTCTACAAAGAAGATGATAACTGAATCTCTCAAACACGTACCTCATACCCTCCCCTCCCCGTATGAAATAGCAAACATACACACACTGTGACACACACACACGCACGCACACATACAAAAGAGAGAAAGACAAAGAGGAAATGAAGGTAAAAAGACGACGATTGGGCCTCATCCCACACCCTCCCCTTTTCGGTTCCTTGTTAATCTGCATACCATCCACTAACAGATCAGTATCCTTTAATTCCCCCTTTTCCTGGCGCGCCCCCAGTGCTTGGAACCTTACTATGTCACTGTCCAGCGCTTCTAGACAGAGATGGGGGGGGGGTTAACCCCCACACACACACACACAGTAAGAATATACGAACCTTCAATTCTCCTCCCCATACCCCTCCCCAAAGCCATAAAAATAATTCCAGAATCTCGCATGCTACTCTCTGAAAATGCTAAATTTACCGTAGAAAAGATAAAGATATAATCGATTTAACACTTACTTTCAGCAGAAGAAAATGCTGGACTTCACGTAATAAACAAACAGTTTAATATCAATGTCACTTGGATTTATCGAAAAGTGACGAAAAATGAAATAAATCATCAAGAACATTAATTTATATAGCTTGTGTCGCGTGCATCACAATTTACGAGGCCAAGGAGAAATAGAGTCTCATTTTCAAATAAAAGAGTAAGATCATTAAATTTGATATCGCAAAGGTATGGTGCGGTACTACCCACAAACAAAACAAAAAAAGGCGGACGCGGTTTTTTTTACGTGGGAATTGAATGCCAACTGCGCGAAACAAAGAACTTACAGGTATCCTGTGAGCTCTGTGTTATATAGAAATGTGATGCGTAGTGCACGTCATCAATGCACGTCATCAAAAAAAAAAAATTAAAATACTGGCGCGGTCTTGCCGCGTCATATCTGAGCGAGCCTGAAGCCAAATCAAATTTCCAAGGGGATGGGTCCCTGCGTTTTAGTATGCGCATAGAGCCCATCGTTAATTGTGTTATCACTATCAGGTTATTTTTGCCAGGTTTTGATTGAGCGATGTCAAAACAACAACATTTTATTTGGAAGGGAATGATATGCAAGATGTTTTAAACAGTATCTTTTTTAAAGATATGTATTTATCTATATCTTCCACAGCATGATAGAGGAGAAAAGACCCCCGATGCCATTTCCAATGCTAACGAATTTAAGCGTGGGATATGTATAAAATGTATACAAGAACTAAAAGCCAGCCCCTCTCCCCTCCCCAGGGGCGGATCCAGCCGGCGGCAAGGGAGGGGGCCTAAAAAGGGGCCCACTACGTGCGAAAATTTGAAAATCGTGCCGGTCGATTAGTGAGCAAAAAAAAAAAAAAATTTGGCACCCGAAAAAAATTTCCTCTGGGAAGGGTAATTTTTTTCTCACCACCACCTCCCCTTGGGCGCCAGGGGTAGTGAGCACAATTTTTTTTTGGCACCCGAAAGTTTTTCCTACGGGAAGGGTTAATTTTTTCCACCGCCACCCCTTGGGCGCCAGGAGGGGCCCAACTTCTTTTTTCAAAAAGGGTGTTTTTACCTGTTTTTTTCTAGGGAGGGGCCCGGGCCCGGCCCCCTGGATCCGCCACTGCCCCCCCCTCCCCCGGGTCCCCAGCTTCCCCTAAGCTTCATTAGCAACAGGCATCTAAACCTTGAAACTGCTGACAGTAACCCAAGCCCTAATACAATGGGTATGTTTCGCCTTTTGATGTCATAAGGAACGCATTATTAAAATGACTTTCATAACTGAATGGTAACTGCAAATTTCGCAATGAACATCTTCATTTGAGTGGCATACATCATAAAAAGCTCTAATAACACAGTAGTTCAACTTCCTTCATATATCCGCTGCAAGCAAGGTCTTGGACAGCGACCGTCTCGGTCCTTGGGGCTTCATTTAAGAATTAAAAATGTTAAACATCAATCTAAAAAAATCAGGATGGAAAAGTGCACTTATTAAAAAGAAGTTTGGGGCATTTATCAAAGTTAAAGAGGCATTTATCAAGAGTGAAAAGGGGAACTAATAAAAAGGGGAGAGGGGCATGAATTACAAAGGAAAAGGGGAACCTATTAGATTTAAATAGGGGCACTTATTAGAGGTGAAAAGTTGCACTTATTAGAAAGAAAAAGAGGCACTTACCTGAAGTATAACAGGGGCACTTTTGGCAGGGGCGGATCCAGGATTTCCAATAGGGGAGGGAGGGGGGGGGGGGCTGAAATTTGAAATCGCGCCGACCGATATTTCGCTCAAACACAACAACAACAACAAATGAATAAAATGAAAAAAATACCGAAAAAAAATGAGTCCAAATAGCCCATACAGCAGAATTAGGGGAACTGCAAGAAGTTGATCCTAATTTCAATTTTGGCATCTCTTCATAACCAACATAATATAATGTTAAAGGGCAAGTCCACTCCAAAAATAACTTACTTTCAATAGAACCAGAAAAATCAGACAAACCAATCCAAAAAAGTTTGAGCAAAATCGGATAACTAATAAGAAAGTTATGAATTTGTAATGACATGAAAAACTTTGAAAATCACTACACAAATTGGTAACTCACTCATAAGTCTGTGACGTCATGTCCTCACTATCCACTAATTATTTTCTTTATATTGATAACATAAATTTCCCTTTTTCCCCCCTAAGAATCTTATTTCTTCACACCAGCATCCAAGTTAGATTTATATAGTAATATGTTTTTGTGTGGATGCACTTATATAGAGTCTTTTTTTCCAGTTAAATCATGAAAAATGTAAATTTTGATAAACTATTTATATAAAAATCAATAATTATGAATATGCAATATTCAGAAAATAGTATCAAAGTTCATAATTTTTTGTGTGAAATGTCATGCAAGCAATATGATACAAATCATATAACCTGGGCAAAGGCATGGGGAAATCAAGTTTTGGGGGATAAAAATGGAAATTAATGGGATTAAACTAAATAAAGCAATTGACAAATAGTGAGGACATAACGTCACAAACTGATAACAAAAACAAAACAATTACACAAAACAAAACAAATATTTAAAAAAGCGTTCAAGTAGCTTTCCATACTACGACAGGAGGCACTCCATAATAATTCAGAGTAAGCCCTTTCTTCATTTTTAGATTACTATTAAATCTTGTTTTACTTCTCTTTTAGATCACTATTATCATAAAAATGTTAATATAAATGTACGCTTTTATTAAAAGTTACTTTTGTCTCTATATAGGTGTTATAAAGATCTAATTGTACAAACTCTGTCTATTAAAATGTTTGCAGTGTCCCATATGTTAAAAAATATGTTGGCCGAAAACTGTGACCGTGGGTCGATCTTAACTATGTTCAAAATGATGTAATATGACGATGAATATATTTCAACCCTAGATTCGTCGAGGAAAAGAGAAGAAAATTACTACCGAATAGCAACTGTTTCATCTATCATTAATAATTGTTATTGTTGACTAGTCAAGACTCAATAATTATTGAATTAAGACTTTTTTAAAGATAAAGATTAAACTAAGTAAGTTGAGTTCTGCCTTCTGTTCTGGTCGTGCGATTGCATTGTGAAAAAAAAAACAGTGTGGAATCGATCACAAAGGGTTGATCATCTAGCATTTAAGTATTGGTGTGTCCTGCAAGGTTCTGGAATCATCAATATGATAAGAAATTTGGCCCAGTCTTGGTAAAGTTACAAGCACTGTACACAGAAAGATGTAGTAGGGTGTCTGATCGCGCACCCGATGTTGTGTGCTAAAATCCTTCCCATAGAGATTGCACGCAGCCCTATGCAGTCTACGTACATTGCGCGACCATGCAAAATTGGTCAATGTTTTTATCACCAAATCGAAATTCAAACCTAAATCGCTTGTGGATCCTGAAGGTGAAACTCAATAAATGAGGTGTCATATGAAAGGGCAGGTTTTTCTCCATATTTTTCAAAGGGGCTCACTTCGGAATTCTAAAAATATCTTGATCAAAACAGCGATTTAAATATCCCAGCACTTATTTTTTCGCTAGCCCCAAGGGATCACAAGCGATTACAGTTTGAAAATACCCTTCCCCACATTTTTCGGATCAGCTAAGCAGGGAGGCGTGAGCTCCGCGCCGGCCGAACCCATGGTGATAGCGCGTAAAATCTGCACATGAATAAACATCGGACCGCATGTTTGCAAACCCGGAAGTGGGTGCCCATTGAAGACAATGGATTGCCGATCGCGCATCATTTAAGCAACACCCGTACGCTTGCACGCGTATGTGTACGCTTGCATATTGCGCAATTCAGTTGTTGTGCTAAATTTAGCAAAACAACATAACTCTGCGTGTACGTCTTTTTCGTCGATTCTTACAAAAAATGGATGAATATTGTAAGGAATTGAAGGGGCTGTAACTTTTGATAGAAACATCGGTGAGTCTTGAAATTTGAAATGTATTATTCTGAGTGAATAATTTTTTCAATTATCCAACCATAATGGTGAAAAACGATCCAAAAGGGAAAATTGAAAAATCGTTCAGACACCCTAGATGTAGGTCTAGGTCTTTATGGGACTACACGAACATGTGGCGTAAAAATCCGTCCCGATTTTTATGCTGTTACATGCCACATTTAGAATATTAAGGCATTTGAAGAGCCATGCTTTTCAGGGAACATGTTTAATCTGATGTTCTTCCACACTTGCATTATAACAATGATAACGCTCACAAATTATTTTTTCACCTAGCTCTTCCCAGAACTCAACCTTCTCTTTAAGTGTTGTAAATTTAATCAATTTTTTTAGAATTAGAAGTAGAACCTAATAGCTAGAATCCTAGGGGCCGTTTCTCGAAACTGTCATAAGTCTAACTTCTTAGACATCCTATTGAAACGTGTGTTATAATATTAATAATTAACACGCGTTTCTATGGGATGTCCACGAACTTAGAATTATGATGGTTTCAAGAAACTGGCTCCTAGTGGTCCATAGCACTCATACTCGTACTATCATAGACATAGACCCTAGTCTAGACAGAATATTAATTATTAGGCCCTTGAAAAATATTTTAATTTATTTTTTCAATCATCAACTGATGATCATGGACAGACCATATCTTGTCGTCCCAACCAAATATTTGTCGTCTTTGGAAAGAAGAAAAATATCTTCAGACCCTGACCTGAGGCTGTACTGTAGTATAAGATTGCCAATTTCCCTTTGTTTGCAATTTTTGCTTGCTTGTTCGTTTGTTTTTTAAACAACAACATATAGACATTAATTGTGATAATGAAAAATCGCCTTATATTAATGATTTTTTGTCCCCCTCATTATTTTAGGTTTGAACAGAGTACACTGACAGAACCACCATGTTTGCCAGACCAGGACACAGATTCCTCTGTAAAATATCACAAATGTGAGCTTACGGCCTTACGTCAAATGATTTTCTTTTAGGTTTTTTTATTCGTTTAAATTGTTATTGAATTATTCCCTTTTTCAGAAGGTACAAAGTCTTTTTGTGACAACGTATGAGTACAACACTAACCAAGTCTCTATTGTTCTCTATTCCCCTCTCCTCTCTGCCTTATACCCCCTTTCCTACCCCTCTCTCAATCCCTATCTCTTTCTGCCACTTTGTTTATTCCTCATGTCTTTATCACTAGCTTTCCCCCGTCTTCTTTCTATCTCCATCTTTATTCCCCCTCTCTCTCTTTCTCTCTTACGCTCCTCTCTTTTTGTCTGTCTCTGTCTACATTAAATTCCTCTTTTTGACTCTCTCCCACCCCCCTCCCCTGTCCTTCACTTCATGTACTCATCTCCCTCTTTCCCTCTCTCGCTCCTTACATATATTTCTTGTTACGCTAGTTTCTGTTTTTAATTTATATTACTTTGTTATACCTTTTTTTTTGCATTTTAACAGATGATAATCTAATATTGTCTGATTTATTTATCGATGTTGTGAAAATTACGTTTTGCTTGTTGAGGTTTGGTTTCTACTATATGCTCATATTGTATTTGTTTTATTTTAATGATAAGGATACTAATAATCTTCTTGATTGAAATGAGACCACCTAATCGAACAGTATCATTTTTAAAGAGATTGTCTCTGTTGCCTAGAGGTTTATGTTCCTATTCAACATTGTATAAATTTAGTTTTTGTGTGATTTTTAATTTTTGTTAGTTATAATTATGTTAATCCTTCTATGTCAGGGTTTGAATTCAAATAAATCAGTTTGAATTTGAATTTGAATTGAATATTTCCCTTTACTTACTACAATACAGGAGAAGCACTTATTGTGTATACCAGCATGCATGTAAACTCTGGAGGAATAGATCCATATCTACACAGCAGAGTTCATCACAGTATATCACCAGATTGCTTGGAAGAACAGGGCTTATAGGGTTCGGAGGGTTGTGCGCTCTTCCTGTTCACAATGTAAAGGAGGCTGGTGTAAAAGGATTACCTGTGAGTATTGTCAAATTCTACATCCGTAAAGGTCTCATTCAGACATGAATTGGTAAACCACTCAAAAATCTTCTGCAGCAAAACTGAATTAGATTAGTGTGCTTCCAATCCCTTTATCTAAATGAAACATATATAAGTATTCATAGGGACTGTTGGATAAGTATTAGGTTGGAGTTTAGGTTTAGGGATAGGCATACTGTTTCACCAAGGATGGATGATAAGAGGAGGAGGCGGTGTGGCGCAATCAGATCGTCGTTTGGCTCTCATGACTTTCATCATGCGCGTGGGTTCGAGTCCTGCGCTGAGCCAACAAAAATGCAAATATGCTGTGATTATGTGTAGGCGTGCTCCTCCCCTCTGTTCTCGATACAGCCTCAGGGTCAGGGGAAAACACTCCATTCCTCAGACTAGAACATTAACTGGGGGGCCCCGTGTGTACTAGGAGTCTAGGAATCTAATTCTTAGGAGAGTCACACCCTATACAGGTTAATATGCTACACTTCTCGCAAAGAGTAGAGTCTTAACCTGGTGTTTAGTGTGCCTGCATACAAAACTGGTAATCTTTCTACAGATCTTCGTGATAGGCTGCATAGCCCTTTCAAGATGAACAGAAGAAGAAGAAGAATTTGGGTATTGTGGAATATTGACTGCAGGGGAATGTACAACCACAAAGATCATTTGAGTCTTAACCTATTGACTACCGAATTCTCGTATTACCCTTGTTGTTATTTTCATTCCTGTCCTGGAAGTAGTCTAAAACCTGTGCATTTATGTACGACTTGTATGAACATGTCATCTTATCTGTACCCGGTAATTCTTGTATGTAACAAGATGTGTTCATACTGTCATATTAATATTCTACTTCTAGAAAGTTAATCCTGAGACTCTGACCAGTAGTACGCTTATCAAGAATGCTGCAGCCATGACGGTTGATTCAGCTTCGACGCTTCTAACCCAAACATTTGTAGCTGTCATTGACAAATACAAGGATCTTGCACGGGTAAGAAAACAAGAGTAGGTATTCAATTAAATAGTTGTATTACATCATCATCATCATTAGTAGAGGTGTTGTGGTCGAGTGGATATGTCACCGGACTGTGGATCACAAGGTGCACGGTTCAAGTACCGCCGCGGCACTAATGTCCTTTGCAAGACATTGATCTACATTTGCCACTCTCCACCCAGGTGTTAAATGGGTACCCGGTAGGATGCGAAAGTTATTGTGGTTTGATTAGCAAGTGGCGCTTGTAAAATGGCGACTGGCTGGATGCCCCCAGGGAGTGGAGAATGTGCATACATTGTGTGCGATTAAGCATGAATCCGATGACCGGGGTAATAATATATATCTGTAAAGCGCATTGAGAGGGCCTGTGGTCCTGAAATGCGCTATATAAGGACGAACTATTATTATTATTATTATTATTTGATTTTGCATGTAGCTTAGCTAAAGAAGTCTTATTCAGGTCACTTTTAAGTACTGTATTTCAGTAAGCCAACTTTTAGCTAGAATTTATACTTACTAAATAACTAAATCATATTACAAAGTACATACAAATTGTGAAAGTACGCACATGAAAATTTTGTGGTAAATGTTAGAAGGCCCATAATAAATGGTTAAATATGCAACAACAACAAAATGACCCACAAAGTGGTCTTTTCCTGTTGCAATATGTACGATGTTGTGAAATTCTAATGAAATGGCCATGTCCAAGGTATCTCTTCATAGTTGGAATGATCTATCCTCTAGTAGGGCTATCAACCTAATACAATTATCACATATACTGAAATCTTACATGTGGTCATGAATGTGTGAGATAATATAGCTTGGACAAATATAACTCGCCATGACTAGCTTTTTTTGTATAATCATCATGTACCCCTCTGTTTCCACATTTTATTGCAGGATATTGAACTACTGATTGGTAAAGTTGAGAGGCATCGACAAGTTGAGAAGATGGGTTATCATTCTGACGACCTTTGGGAAGAGATCGTAGAGGCAAGGGTCAACATCGATGATAGGAGGCATGAGCTACAGGTCAGTGTTAGATGGTGATTTATTCCCTGCTTTAATCCATCATTTGCCGTCACTGCAGATTGACACGATCATTCGTTTGCCACACACGCAGATAGACACAATACAATAGGCATCGATTATCAAAAGGTTTTCTTTGTGCAACGCAATGAGTTTGCAAAATTGCACATTTCCGGTCCTGATTAGCTCCTTAAAACCCTTTCAACGCCTTTATAGATTATTCTTGAATTGGAAACAGTTTATTAATTGTGAAGCCTTTGGTATATCTATCCCATGATAAATGCAACATGGCACTGGGAAATAATTTGTGTGGCATATAAAGAGTTAATTCTTCAAAGAGAGGGTTAGAATAATCTGGGGTGTGTTTCACAAAGACTAAGATCGACTTTAAGTTGGACTTAACTATGGCAGGCCATTCATGCCACTGTTTGCTCTCACAACTTACTGACATTGGTCTCTCAAGAGACGTACAAATCATGGTCACAAATCTACAGAATTTACATTTTTTGATAATTCATTATTGAAGGCAAAAATATTATCTAAAGATCATAATGGTGAGAGCAAACTGTGGCATGAATGGCCTGCCATAGTTAAGTCCAACTTAAAGTCAATTTTAGTCTTTGTGAAACACCCCTGGTCTTTTGTTCATGTGTACAAGATTGATTGCTTTATAACCCATTGGATACAGGAACCAGGGACCCGTTTCACAAAGCCTTTTTTCAATGACAAATGACATAAATCAGTGACAAATCTGCTGATAACCAATCAGAAGCAAAGATTTCAGTAGCTTATAACGAAAACTGTCATTTGTCACTGATGGCAAGTTTTGTGAAACGCCCCCAGGTATTTCCTGTATTGAGTGTACCAATCACCTCAAACAATAATTTTTCTACAGTGAGAATGGATAAAATTCAACCTAAAAGAAAAAAACTACACGTAACTTTTCATGGGCTCACAGATAAATTCATGCACACAGAGCCCAAGTCAGACTTTGGTTCCGTTTGGGCTCTTTTTTATGGGAGTACATATGGGTGCGTCGAGGAGTATACTGACAAATCACTTTTATGTTCATTTAGAGTGTATTTAAACTTGCAAAATCTCCTTACAGAAGTACTGTTTGAAGCTCATATTATTAATATAGTGTTATGACATAGAAACACTTATATACAAAACAAAGTATTTTGGGTGATTGGTGCACTTTAAACCTTGGAGAAATGGAAATTTGACATCATCAGATTAAAGTGTAGACCACGTTCCTCCCCTGCATTGACTTTCCATAATATCCTAGTTAAAATATGTGTTTCTCTCTTCTTTTATTAAATTTATTTTATTTGAGCCTTTATTTTACAATTTTGGACTGTGCTCGGGTTTTAAGGGTCTGGGGTAGGGGTAAGAGTATTCTAGGGTGTTGGCTCTTGGGTTGAAGATTTAACTTAACCCTATATATTGAGCAATCTATTAAGGAGCAATTGTTACCGGAGCATGGGTCATACTATATTTGAGACCTCTTCCCAACTCTTCATGTGAGCTATGAAAAAAAGATACATGTTTTATAGTGGAAATTAGCAGTGTGAGAAAGTAACTTGAAAATAAGTCACACGGAGGAACAAGAAATTATATGAAAAGATGGATATGAGCATGCTACATGAAGCTACAGTACTAGTAATATGATTATTCACACTGTTTTGAAATCTACAAAAGGTCTATTTAGAGCGTCTGCTCTTTGTACCTTGACGATATGGCGTATATATTCAGTACTGAATTAACGCCATAAAACAACTACCAACAACAAAACCTTTAAGGTTATTAAATTTCATTCTTTCCTTTCCTGCACAAGGTCCTTGAAGCCATTTTGAACAGCGCCCTCTTAACCCTGGAAGCAGCATCAGAGGCAGCGTTCCAGGTAGATAACGAGGAACTGGCCATGATGGGACGGGACAGATGCCAGTATGTAAACACCCAGATCGCCTTAACAACAGCAGTTATCCTCAAGGCCGAGAATGTATTGGCAAAGCTACAAGTTGAGACCATCAAGGACACCAAGACGGAGAAGAAGGAAGATGGGGATGAGGACAAAGGTTCCAGAAAAGAGTCCACATAGGAATTTACCTAATGGGTACTGGCAAGGCATTCTATAAAAGTGACTGTCTTGTAATAGTGAGATTCCTTGAGATCGTTAGGGAGAGATGCTACTGGCAAAGGTCATCAGAGGGGCCAAGACTGACAATGGAGGAGACAATGTAGACAGTGATTCTGGAGGGGACGCCTTGTAGGCACATCCCAATGATTACAAAAACTGGTCAAAAAGTTGCTTTCATCGGGATGATGAGATTGGTCTATTAATGACAGTATCAAAAGATCATCAAAGATACCAAGACAGAGAGGGAACTTGGAGAATGGGATGCTAGTTCTGGAATGGATTCTACTGAGGCACTTTGCCTCCTTGCCTACAGGAACCGAATAGTACATGTACCGGTGTACAGTTTATGTGAATGGGAGAGTTCAGTAGTGGATTTAATGGAATGTGATACAACACTAAAGATGACAAAGCAAATTCAATGCATTTTGGAGACAAGTCAGTGTGGCAATCATACATTTATTAAGTGTACCTTTGGAGGCCTACCACACTAGGGAAATTTGCTAGAATCTGGTTCACTCTGGATTGGAAAACATCATGACAGAAGCAGAGTCCAATGGGCAGCCTCTTGAAGCGATACCTCCCAAGGGGCTGTTGAAGGATGTGAGAAAGCTGGATCACTTGTCTAGCTTCACAGACAAGGAACCATGTCGAGCATTTAGGGTGGAGAAGACCGTTGCTTTGAACTTATGTTTAGATTCGTCAGGGGTTGGCATAGGCATTTGGCTCATTGAGTGATTCCTCATTCAGGGTTTTCATATTGTTCTCCATAGCCTCATGCGTTCGGGCAATGTTTAGGGCCTTTTCAAGTGTCAGTCTCTTTTCCTTTCCAAGGAGGATCTCCTGGACCTTGTTATGCCTGGTCCCAAGGATGATTTGCTCAATGAGGCACTCGTCTAGTACTTCATCAGTAAACTTGCATTTTAGTGCCTGGATTTTGCATTTTGCATTTTGCAATGAACTCATCAATTGACTCATTTGGCTCCTGCTTAAACTTCTGAAGTTGGAATCTGCTATGTCTCAAATTAGACTTTGGCTCAATGGGCCTCATGAAGGCATCAAATAGAGCCTTGGGATCCTTGATCTCTTTTGCCCAAGACTTATAGATTCATATTCCCTCTTGTCCTAACCACAAAAGTATATATGTAATCTTTACTTGGTCTGACTTTTTGCTAAATGGACCAGAAAATATCAGCTCCCAGTAGTGCCTGAAGTTGTTGAATGCTGTAGGAGGGACCTTGGAAGACCATTCCATACATGGGATGTTATTCCTGACATTTCCCCCAGGTCGTTTGGGCTTGTTTCAGTCAAAGGTATATATAGTAGGGTGACTTATTTCAGCATAACAAAACTAGAGTATGACGCATTCGGAACCATCACCTTATTTCATTAGAAAGTCCTACCACATTGACTTCAAGGAGTAAGGTTTTTATACCTTATCCTGAAGCATTTGTCTAAGACACGCCCCTTGTGAAATGTCTCTCTGTCATGAATGGCTATAAAGGCAGATAGTATTGAAAATAGCAAATTGAGTGAGATATATTAACAGTAACAATAAACAAACAAACAGAAAGTAAAAACAAGAATACCAAGGCCCCATTGTATAAAGAGTTAGTGTTAATCGTAAATTATTTGCGATTGATATCAATTGCAACTATTTACATAAGAGATAGGAGACTGCAAACTTTTGATTGATTGGAAGACTTACGATTTTATATGGATCAATCGCAACTCTTTATAAGATGGGGCCCAGATAATTCTTTCTTAAAGGTACTATGTCCCATTTGCAGGCCAAAAAAATGAAATGGTTAAATTCCAACGGCATTTGAAAGACAATACTAATTTAGAACTTCCCTAAAAAAAGGGGGGCTTGAAAATGTCTTTAAGTGGGAAAATAACGACTATTAGTTGTCAAATCGACTTAGGAGCTATAGAGCCAGTTAGTAATAGTCTGATTTTTCAGACCATTGTACCGAATGGTCGTATGTTTTATGCTGCGCAAAGATTCAATCAGTTTAATCTTGGCCATTACAAGAAGTGGGTTATTGATGTAGACAAATGCTCATGTACCCATTACAGCTCATTTTATGTATGTTATTACCAAAGATGAAAAAAGCCAGTCAGTCACTCAATAGTGTCTGACAGTGAAGTCTAGCAAGTAAACGGGTTTCCTTGCATAATTTGAATATTAGGACACTGCTAACGTTTAAATTTCACAAATAGGACATATACATGTCATATTCATAATTCCTGCAAAATTCTACAGAATTTGATGTTGGCTGCAAAAGGGACATAGTATCTTTAATGGCCTCAGACAAGGAACTCTATGCCTAGGGAAATCAAGTACATGCAATGCAATCACAAAGTTTTAGCTATGTGTAATCATGTGATTATAAATGGATGTGTATATGTGTGATAATAGATGCTATATTCTTTCTATTTGAATCTATTTAATCTGCAGTTATTTCTTACGTTAGTGGAATTCGTAACATTTACTGTGGACCTACATGTAACACTATTCCTCTACCTAAACATCACACTAAACACAAATTCAAACCCAATCACAACCCTTACCCCATGCCCTTGACCAAATGTAGATATACTTCTTATTCCTGTTCAGTTCATCAACTCTTTAATTCTCATATGAAATCAGTTATGCTACATTAAAGAGAAGGTTGAGTTCTGGGAAGCTAGAGGTGAAAAATAATTTGTGAGCGTTATCATTGTATTTAAGTGTGGAAGAACATCAGATAAAAAATGTTCCCTGAAAAGCATGGCTCTTCAAATGCCTTAATATTCTAAATATGGCATGTAACATCATAAAAATCGGGACGGATTTTTATGCCACATGTTCGTGTAGTCCCATATACATCTTTCTGTGTACAGTGCTTGTTACATTTACCAAGACTGGGCCAAATTTCTTATCATTTTGATGATTCCAGAACCTTGCAGTACACACCAATACTTATATGCTAGATGATCAACCTCTTTCTGATCGATTCCACAATGTTTTGTCACAATGCAGTGCATGACCAGAACTCAACTTTATCTTTAATCATCAAAACAAAGATTTTAAAAAAAAAGTGATAATACATATATTAGTGGTTGGCTAGATTGAGTGAAATGTTGCTATTTTGAAACTGCCTTGGATCTAATAAAAAAGGCTTCTAAATGATAGGGAGGGCAATGATTTTTTGTTATTTTTAAGACAATAATTTTTTGTTATTTGTAAGACAATGACATAAAACAGGAAAAAGACAGTGCAAATGTTTATTTTGATATTTTCTAAATGCGAGACAAGACCAAACCTTAACATTTGTTCACCCAATAATACCATTGTGTGCCATCTCTACAATGTGACATGATATGCAACATTATATGGTCTGTTTGGAACCAGAAGGGTGTTAACTCTGTGTAAACCTACATAATGCCCTTCTTGCTCCTAAGTAATTATCAAAATGATAGGATTTTAGAATTCTGATGAGAATGAAAACATAAACCAAAGAATGAATAAAATGTGATAATTTTCTAGCTCGAGAGAACAGGACTTATTCATTGGTATTTGTGAGATAGAAAATAGAGAGGAAGATCAGAAAATTGAAAGAAGTAACATCAAAGAGCGGGAGTGAGATAAAGAGAGAGAGTGAGATAAAGAGAGAGAGGGGGAGAGAGAGAGGGGGGAGTGGACGAGAGGTGACCGTTTTGTTAAGAGATAAAGAGGATGATCATATATTAAATAGAAATTATATTCAACAAAGTAAAGGGAGAGAGAGAGAGAGAGGGGGGAGATTAAGGGTTATTGTGTGAGATATATATATTTATACATGTATATATATAGAGAGAGAGAGAGAGAGAGAGAATGGGGAGTATCTGTTCATTATGAAATAAAGAGGAAGATCATAAATTGAATAGAAACAACATTCAACAGAGAAAGTGAGAGAGAGAGAGAGCAAAATAGTAAGTGTGAGTGAGTGAGAAAATAGAGAGGATGATATAAAAGTGTAAGAGCAGAGGACTTAAGAGGCAACTAGAGTATAGAAATGGAGAAGAAATGCGAAGCAGAGAAGAGAAGTAGAGAGAAAGAGAAGAAGACCTTATTGAGGACACAAAGAAACAAATTGATTGACACAGAGGGAGAGAGAGAGAGGGAGAAATTATTTATTTTTAACAGAAAAACAACAGAAGAGTTATTATTGAGACATCTATTCAAATATATAAAAGGAGAATGCAATATAATGCCTCAGTCACACCTTTGCGTATTTGGCTTGCGTATTGCTGCGTATTTATGGCAAGCCGTTTTAACATTTATTCCTATTTCTTGATATCAAGCAATGAATTCTTGATATCAAGATATTATTTTCTGTTGTAAAGCAATGGTAATTCTTGATATCAAGAATTCGATTTCTTGATATCAAGAATTCATTTCTTGATATCAGTTCTTGATATCAAGAAATAGGAATGAATGTTAAAACGGGCTTGCCATAAATACGCAGCAATACGCCAATACGCAAGCCAAATACGCAAAGGTGTGACTGAGGCATAAGACTGAATGTACAGGGCACCTAAAGAAAGAACAAGAAATTGACAGCAGAGAAGAATGGACACAAAAGCAAGGGAAGGTCAATGTATTGACAGAAAGAACAGTAAAAGCCCCATCCACTCTCTCTGTTTCTCCCTCTCCCTTCCTTTAATTACCTCTTCTTCTTCTTTTTCACACTTTCTTCATACGCGTTGTCTCAGAGACCTCTCTTCCTAGATTTATTTTTGTGTCTGTGTTTCTCCAGCTCTCACCAAACCTCTTGAACCCCCTTTATAATCTCAACTCTCTATCAATCTACACCTATCTCTCCCTTTGGCTTCCTCTCTTAATCTCACTTTATTTCTATTGTTATTTCCCCATGTTTCTCTTCATACTTCTCTATCCCTCCCCCTCCTCATGCACTCTCTGCCTGAATTAATTCACCTCTCTTTATTTCAATGTGCCTCCTTTTTTTCTCCATAATTTTCCCTCCAAAGGGATTTTATTGGTTTTCATTTGCAACATAATAACATATATATATATATTCAAGGTAATTTAAATTACCTTGAATATATATTTGTTATTATGTTGCAAATGAAATTTATAATACCTGTATCAATACAATTGACTACTTAAGATACAAGTATTTGAATTTTTGGTCAAATCCCCCTCTCTCTCTCTCTCTCTCTGATCTCCTACCGTTCTGAGTCTCTCTCTCTCTCTCTCTCCCTCCCTTCCCTCTTTCATTTCGGGTTTCACTTAATATCCAACTGAAATATTCCCTCTCTCTTATGTATAATCTCTTTACCACACCCTTGGCTGGTTAATTGTTAAAGTTTGCCAAATCTTTATAAATGAAGACAACAACTCTGAATAGTCTTTAGGCTTCATTTTATTATTAAAGAGAAGGTTGAGTTCTGCGAAGAGGTGAAAAATAATTTGTGAGCGTTATTGTATTATGCAAGTGTGGAAGAACATCAGAAATCAAATGTTCCCTGAAAAGCATGGCTCTTCAAATGCCTTAATATTCTAAATATGGCATGTAACATCATAAACATCGGGACGGATTTTTATGCCACATGTTTGTGTAGTCCCATATACATCTTTTTGTGTACAGTGCATGTAACTTTACCTAGACTGGGCCAAATTCATTATCATTTT
Organism: Mesocentrotus franciscanus; assembly: GCA_037976565.1. Taxonomy (NCBI): domain Eukaryota; kingdom Metazoa; phylum Echinodermata; class Echinoidea; order Camarodonta; family Strongylocentrotidae; genus Mesocentrotus; species Mesocentrotus franciscanus. The sequence continues at coordinate 13,864,565 of CP137670.1, forward strand.
GATGATTCCAGAACCTTGCAGTACACACTAATACTTATTATGCTAGATGATCAACCTCTTCTGATCGATTCCTCAGCGTTTCTTTTACAATGCAATCGCATGACCAGAACTCAACTTTATCTTTAAACATCATTATCATACATTTATCCATGTTTACTATTACTATTACTATTATCATTCTCGTAGCTTCCTGAATATTAATATTGATTTTAGAAGAAAATAAATCTGCAAAATATGCACACATTTTCATCAATGTTATCTTAGAATACAAATAACTATAAATTTCAAGGGCTCAACCAGGATTTGTCATATAAGTGAACAAAAGAACTGTATCAGCCATAATGCTGTTATTCAGCAAGTCCGTTAAAACATATACATAAAACAAAACAAAAAAATACATAGCGCTTATAGAGACTTCGGTGGTAAGCGCTTTATAAATATAAGCAACGTTGTTATTAGTATTATTTATAATACAAAATTTAAATAACAAGAATAAAAACATGAGATTAAGCCAACAAAAGCAGCAAACCTTTAAAAAGCAGTTACAATCATAATACATTTACAGTAAGACTGCATGGAGCCCTCTTTAGTTTGATCACGTATTTTGCATTGATAAATTACATTAAGATTTTATTTTCACCCTAGGAAAGGAACTGTTTATGAAGTTGAAGGGTTGAAACTTTTCTCACTCGAAGTTGAAATCCCCTTTCTCACTCGAAGTTGAAATCAAGATCCGTTCCCTCTCTCTTTTGTTGATACCATCCGTCGAAAGCCTCGTTCCAAGCCACCGTAAAACGATTCTTCCACTGGCCACTCGTACCTAGTATAGAAATGAAACCAAGAGTGTGGTTATGTTACAAAAGACCCCAGTCATACGAACGAGACCGACACCAGACCGACAACATGACGAAAGAAATCTCCATTCCCACGAATAGCCAACGATTGATGGGCTTGGAGTCGGTGTGGAGTCGGTTTAGAGTCTGTTTGGGGTGTGAGAGGGGTATATTACAGACGGGAATGTCATCCAAAATGGATTCGGTTCCGAGTTTTCTCGGGTGTAGCATTCAATGGGTTATTATATTTCAATCTTGTGCTTATTGAAATAGATTTGCTGATGTTTACCCGACATAGCAATAAGACGATGATACACGATGGACTCATTACAGAGAGACGCCATAATTTCATAGGTATGTAGATTAGAGAGCAGTTTTAAAAATACATACAATGTTACCAAGTTGATTTTTATATGACATTAATAACAGTAAATCAGATAAATTGGTTTCCTGAAGTGATGGAAATACATGTATTATTGTCCTCAATATGATTTAATTGATGACGTTTTCCGAGAAAATGTTTCTTGAAATGACTTAACGAAAGATAATGTAATGTATCTATAAAGTTTCATATAAAGTTGCACAAATTATCCATGTACCTTTCTTCATGAAGCTCCGTTTTCCGTCCAGACGCGTTGGGTCCGCCTTCCCGCTTTTGCAGCATCGTCTGCAAGCTTTTTGTAGGTTTCCGCCATTCCTTCAAAGGAGCTCTGTTCCAATATTCGCTTTTGAGCCGCCTCTGAGAGAGGGCGCCCTAGAAATTCGGCGACTTGCTGGATACATTTCTTTGGATCCTGAATGTGTGAAAAAGCAAGGATGAAGAATCTTGAAAGGAAGGAGAAGACGTAGAAGAAGAACAGGAGGAGGAGGGTGAGGAGGAGGAGAAGGAGAAGAAGAAGAAGGAGGAGGAGAAGGAGAAGGAGGGGAGGAGAGGGAGGAGGAATAAAGAAATACGGGAGGGTAGCTAGGGAGCTAGGGAGGGGATGAGGTAATCGGCTACAATGCCAGCCAGGAAAGTGAAGACCAATGTATACAAGGTGCCAAATCATATCGATGTGTAATACTATGACGATGAGTGTAATCAGTGTTATGATTGCTCAGTTCAGTTCAGATCAGTTTGGTTCAGTTTCATATTTCATATTTCACGTTACACAATGTCAGTTTTATTCACAAGAAATTATAAAAAGAATGCATGGGGGTAAATAAAAACAATCACTGTGGTTTGTTTTAGTTACATGCATTTGTAAATCAAGGACAAAGTAAAATTAGAACTGAATATATAAAAGAGCCTAAGAACCTACTTTATTCTCAAGGGGTCTATAAAATACAAGCCATGCTTTCTAAATAGAATCCTCCACTATGTTTTCACCCATGTGCCAATCTTAAATGATTTATTTGAACAATTGTATAATTATTTGTTGTATCTTTTGTTTAATATTATGACATTGAATTTGTAAATATTGCATATTCATTTGATTTTGTTATATTATGTGGAAAAATAAAGAAACCTTGAAACCTTAAAACAATATAATACAGTGTGATATCGCTCAGTTTACTATTATTGTATTAGTGATGGCGTTATTGGCTAACGAGAACTGTCATTATTTTATCATCATCAACATCATCATCAAAAATTCATCTATATTATATTAAAGGGAGTGTAGCATGGCAAATACTGGTTAACGCCATCTACGTCTTCTTTTGGACAACTGCACGTAAACGAATGGACTTGATTAACGGTAGTCAGCGACTTAATCTCGTTCGCGAAACAGACCGAAGTTCTCCTCACGCTTCGGTTTCGCGTATGTTGCACGCACGTGGATGCTGCGGTCGCGTCGTCCGTAGTCGTATTATACCCGATTGGCCCCGAGTAGGGCCACGGGAAAGACACATAGTCTCGTCATGCTACACTCCCTTTAAGTGTATGTGTTAGCCTTCATACCTTTTAACATCCTCGAAGAAGAGAAATAGAACGTTCTTCTCGTCTCGAATCTTCCATGTAGCCATCACGTGATCAAACCAGGAACCCCACCGGAAGTTATCTGTCCACGGAGTAAACAGCGAAACAAAATTTTAAAATGATAATAGTTCCAAAAAAAGTACTGATAATGATGATTATTTTACATCTTTTGGTATGATAATTCATGAAGCGAATAATTCATTGAGCTGTAGCCCATGTATCATTATCCTCGATTATCGCAATTATCAATGATCCCATAATGGTATTTTTGTATTATGAACTATCATTGATAGCCACAGATTTCGTGGCCTTGATTTGACAATTATTGAAGACTTAATTGAAGATTCAAAATATTATTTTTTCCAGAATTTCATCGAAGAAACCCCATAAAACATAACACTCCAAATAAATGTGATAGCTTCAACCGTATAATGTGCAAACTTCAGTTTGGTTTCGAGTAACAGATGATCAAGTTTCCAATGTACTTACTAATGTAATATACCGACAACAGCATAATTGTACAAGGCTAGGAGAAAGAGACGTCAGCTAAGGTGGGGTGTGGGGGGGGGGGCTCACGAAAATATGCACATATGCTTACGGACAGCAGTAGGTCTATAGTTCCTAAAAATGTGGTTTATTCTAACTTGCTCTCTTCAATTACTCGAAACGAAAAAGAAAATTTCGTTTATGGATTATCATAGGTCTATAAATAAACCCTATTTTATTTATGTGTCGTTTTATTTTGACAGGGTAGCCCTTTCAATTATTTAAAAAACTGCTCGAGCAAGGGGCCCTGTATCAACATAATCAAAAACATATTTAAAAAACATATTAACATACATAAGTTGTAATGAACACTTAAATTAAACAAGATAAAACGTTGAAATGAGCGGTGGAAAAAAACTAACAAAAAATATAATATTCATGTAAGTATTATATAAATTATAAACTATGTGAGGAAAGGAGTTTGCAGTGTTTTTTAAATGAATCTAAGGAGTTTAATAAACGTAAAGAAGGGGGTAATGCATTCCATATAACGGAGCCTTGATAACAGAAACATCTTTTGAAGTACTCGATTCTGGGGTTTTCAATGTATAGAGGACAGGTAGTTGCATACCTAGTATAAACGTTTATCGTTCGATAGCTCATGATATCCTTAATATATTTCCGCCATTTATTATTTATCACCTTATACATCCATATTCTAAATTGGTATTGTACTCTCTCAACAACTGATTGCCATCTTAAACAGGATAATAATGTACTACGAGGTGTCAAAATATCTACATTTAGTATCAAACGGGCATAACGATTTTGAAGCTTTTGTAACCTATCCAAATGACATTTTGCTGAACAGCCCCACAACACAATACCGTAGTCAATATGTGATAATATAATACAGATATGTTCAGTATTATATCGACTAGCAGTTTGAGTGAATATTCATTGAATATTGATGCAATACACTCGGAATCATCAATTACATATCCATCTTTTATCAACTCGATTCTATCTCCCGATTTCTTCTTAAACGACACTTTCTTTAATGTTTTCCAAGTTTTGCGGGGATCACCAAGGTGCTCATTAAACTCATAAAAATAGAATTCTCTTTTAAGTTCTTTGTTTAGATTATTTACAGCATTTCTCTTCTTTTTTATTTATCCACTCATCATCATTTCCGGATTAATCAAATTTCGCCTTTAAAAGTCACGCTCACGAGCTAATTTCCAATAATCATCCGTTACCCACGGTGATCCATTGATTTTCTATGAACACTAACGATGGGAGCATGCTTATTAAACAATTGATTAAAACTCGATTTTAAATATTCCCATAAAAATTCAATATCATTGCTTCTGTAAAAATTAGACCAAGGAAGTTTTTCCTCGTCACTCAAAAGTCACAAACTTAGCTTGGTCAAATTTACGAAAAGATCTAAACCTACTAATAGCTGGCTTTTTCCAAATACACTCCTTCTTCAGATTGACATACACTAAAGAATGATCACTGATCCCCAAAGAAATTACATCTGAATGGAAGTTACTCTCAACAGACGGTACAAAAATAGGATCAATACATGATATACTGGTGGTGTTACTCTGGTTGGTTTGCTAATGAGCTGACGGAAATTAAAACAATCACATAAGTTCTGTATTTTTCTAGAAAGTGTATTTTTAGCAAGAATGTTACAATTTATGTCACCTAGGACGATGATATTGGATGTATCATCATTAGCTCTTTCTATATTATTTTATAACGTTTCAAAAAAAGTCCATAGTACTATTTGGAGGTCTGTATACAATACACACAAGCCATGGTTGCGATTGCTTCAATTTGATCTCTATCCATAACATTCTAGATTTTCGTGCTCAAGATCAGACCTTCTAGTGTAAGAAATTGAGTCTTTGATATAACATCAATTTCCACCGCCACTAGCATTGCGATCTTTCCGTTCAAAAACATATCCTTCTATTAACTTCTATATTCAACTGTTGTGTTTCAATAGTTTCATCAAGCCAGGTCTCTGACACAGTAAAAACATCAATCATATTATCGGCTAAATAATGACAAATATGGTCCGACTTGTTTCGGAGACTTCTATGGTTTAAATGAGAGATTACAAAGCCTTTGCCAATTGTTTTATTTACTAACCCTTTCTCACAAAATTTACTTCTCTTGTCACTTACATGATTAATGTTTTCATGTTCCTCAGCAGTGATTTCTGAATAAAATAGTATTCGCTAAAAATACACTTATTACATATCCAATCAGATGAAGAGTAAACAAAGTATTCATCAAGAGAAGAACATGAAAGATGGATCCATTGTGAACATCTCACAGTCATCGTTACTATCATCCTAATCCTCATCTCATCATCATCATCATCATCATCATCATTATAACAATCATCACCTCACCTTCTTCCATGAAGTCTTCTAGAACTTGGTCGAACTGCTTGTTACGAAAAGCCCGCGTGTCCCCAATGAAATTAAAATAAGAGTTGATCGTATCTTTCGGGTTGCGAGCCACGTATATAATCTGCGTATAGAGTACAAACGGAAAAAAAGCATATTTTAACATCTGCTTGGATGAATGTATGTGTAAGATTTAGAAACTTTTCGTTGGTTTGGTCATGACGTCAGTTTAGATTAACCATAATTTCATTTGGCCGTTAGAGAGCGTTTGTAGTTCTCCAGCCTAAAAGTCACGAAATTTGAACTGTTTTGTGGACGGTGATTCCATCAGTAATTCCCGACAATCGAGACAAGCCCAATGTTGTAAGTACTATAAAGCTATTATTTTTTATAAATCAATCTTTAATTGATTGTATGAGGCCAAAGATGGCACAAGATATAAATCTAGTTTTCTGTAAGTTTAAGATGAAAAGTACGTTAAAATGTCATCTGTGCATGTAGCACCACATATAGACAAACGTGGGATAATGTGTGTGAATGCACAGTTTGTGCATATATCAGTTTGTGTTACGGACAATTTAGATTTGTGTGTAATGAGTGATGATAATTGACATGAAACAAGAGTGTGAAGTGTTTTCATTGGTTATAAAGAATGTCAAAGGTGTAGAAGCAAATAGGAATTTTAGTTCAGGAACCAAATAAAGAGTGTAAGATAGAGGCAGGAAATAAGGCTGGTTGAGGGTTTTTTTGTGTATGACGTTAACCTACAACTTACAAGATAGAGAAGGATGAATTATAAGATTTATATTTGTAAACAAAGGTAGAATTTGAGACAGCTCATGAGAATAAGACAAATGTGGCGGTGATACAGTTTGTGTTTGCGCAGGTGAGCTTCACTCACAAAGTTTAATCTAGAAGGTTTTCTTTACTCAGTTATGCATATTAAGGTCATTTTATGGCAAGCTAGTTGTGCAATACAATAGATATTGTTTATTCATGCAAATTTATGAATGTACATTTGTACACATGCTTATGATTGCTTGTTTGTTTTATTGATATTACAGATGAACTGCATTTTATGCAACGTATCTCAACTTGGCTGTCATCGTCCTTTCTTTAAGCCTACTGTTGGGGTCACTTTAGCAGTTTTAACGTCACAGTACGTTTGGGGGAAATAACGTAAATACAGGTTAATATATATACAAATAGCTGGCGTGAATAGGAACGAAAAATGGAAAGGCATTTTAGAAATACTTTCCCCCGGCAGGAAAATACAGACCCCAACAGATTTGATATTAGAACGATAGGGGTGTGCGTAATCTCTGGGGGAAAAGTCAAACCAGTGAACCCCAATTGTTGATAACGATTGTTTGTATTTAACTATTTTGTTGGCACAATTGCCTTCTAATGGAATACAACATTGATCCGAAATAAGCAAAATACCTTGGCTCGTTTGTGCAAATTCGGCGGCAAATTGTTCAGCTGCAAGTGGCTACTCATCAGTCTAGGAGAGGGTGCTTTCACTATCTCGTCTAACATTGGCGTCATTTTCACTGGGTTGGCCAACTCTTCGGCTCTTGTCTTGGGCAACTGGAAAGCAGCGATGTTGATCATCTCGATGCAACCCCAGGTACTCCTGTTGATATTCTCCGGGTATCCATTGGTGAGAACGAGTCCGGTGATCTCCAGCAACCAATGAGTACCTGTATTCATATTTGCAGTTCGAACTATAATTATTTTCAGTTAGAATCTTCAAAAAGGTCCAAGTGTGAAGAAACAAAATAGAATCAACTCATGCGTAGTATTTCAGGTTGAGTCTAAATTCAATATCACTCGTAAGTTTACGAAACAGCTTTCAAAGAGCCAATAGGCGGCGGATAACTAAAGGAGACACAAGGGCACGTGCATCCATTCCTGTCCCCCTTTCCATCGAATGAAGGAAAAAGATGAAAATTGGGAGAGAGAGAGAGAGAGAGAGAGAACAGGAGAGGATCGCCAAAGAAAATAGGACCCTTATCATGATCCTCCCCTAATATCAGGGGCTCTGAAACCATTATTAGAGACGTGTTTCTGAAGGAAAATAGAGTCAGTGTTAAGAGTGGGGTGGCAATCAACCAAAATTTATGACCGAAATCAAAGTCGTGTCGCATACAAACAATAAATTAGTCGTGTGCACGGCACGAAAAACCCAGTGTCGAGAGAAGACACGTTGAAAAGAAACAATGTCTTATTTTCAAATATTAGATTACAGCAATTTATCATCTATTTCAATCGTCTATTACTAGGTTTGTATTGTGGATTGCAATATTATATCACTAATTAACAATTTTTCGATATTATCATTATTCCATTTCTGATTTATTTCCAACTCTTTACTTTCTTTAAAATGAACAAATAAAGTAAAGATATTCTATAAAATCCATACATTCTAAAATTCTGTAATAGTTTTGCTTATATTTAAAATTTAATTTCTTCCCATTTTTCAGGAAAATGTGCATGCAAATAGTTTTAAAAAAAAATTAAATCTTTCAGATGAGTAAAAGGGTGATACCGTACTCACAGATGGAAAAATCCTGTTAAATATACACAAAATGCAAATTTACAAGTCTTGCATAGTCTTCCGTTTATGGAAAGGAACTTTAAAGGTATGTATTTTCTCATTAGTAAATAGCTCTGGTAATAACAATTTTAGATCTTGACCTTCTGCCTAGCACACGAGTTTACACATATCTACCCCCTCCCCCTCCCAGCCGCCCCTACTACCGAGGACAAATCTTCTCCCTTGTAATGAGATGATTCCACCAAATCCGTACCTGACTTCGGAAACGTCAGGACGAAGACGTCGTCGGGACGGACTTCGAAGGTCTCCATCGCGTCGATGCTGGATGGAAGAACTACTCCTGGGTACTGGACGCCCTTGTATTCACGAGAAGCCATGATATAGGGCTTTTCATCATCAAGAGGAACATTTGCCATTTTTATCGGGCTACAGGTCTAAAAGTGACAATAAAAGAAAAGATTGGTTACTTGAAAACGTAGATTATTTACCCGTTGCATAATAACCAGGCGACATTTCGATTAATTGCGCAATGATTATAACCCTTTCGCAACAATCATTCCACATTTTGTAGTTTGGCTTAACAACTTTTGATCCAGAGCCCTACAAAATCTGCAAGATGCATGGGTAGAACGGGTATTTCTGGAAACATTGCGTCATTTTTCGTTTCATGACCGTTATTGCGTTTGATGCCAGGAACTCTTAAAAGAAAAATATGCTTTAAAATCCTTATATTAGCAACACGTTGAAAGAATAACATCATTGTTTTTCGATCAAAAATGGGTCTTTATAAAAAGAATATTTCGACACCGTAGTGGCCTATATGTTATGTTTTCAGAGACATTTTTAAAACAATGTATCAATAAAGGAAAAATATATCATTGTTGCCAATTTGGAGAACAATATGTGATAAATTTAGCCCTCAAAAATAAATCCTGTCCTGAAAGGGATAACGACGCTTATTGAGCCTCTGAAGGTAATTGCTTGCGTCAGTACTTAATTTAATGCGATTTTTGCAATGTTCAATTTACATTAAAATTCACTTTTCGTACGATTCCGTGACGTATTCAGACCTTGGCCTCAGGAGAGGGGTAAATATTTCAACTTATGCCTAGGTCACATTTGCCGCGGCGGCCGTAGGGTCTAAAGTATCTACGGCCAATAGCAATTATAGGGCCGCCGCAGCATTTCCACGGCCACATACGGTAACAGTCACATATGTTAGGGTAGCCGCACGGCGTATTTTTAAATTGTGGAGACAGAAAACCTGCGGCTGCCGTATGGCCTTTGAAGTGATGACGCACGGTGGCCTTAAGGCGTCCCTGCGGTGTCCGTAGGTTTTTGACAAATACTAAGGCAGACGCAAGGCCACCGTACGCCCGAAGTATGGTCGCCGTGGGACCGCTCTACGGCATGGCTACGGTGTGTCTAATTGTCTAATTGCTGCGGCCGCCGCAGGTATCTCTCGATTTCTTGGGCCTACGGCCGCCGTAGCCTAGCCGAAGAGCAAATGTGACCTGGGCGTTACTGTGATCCATATGAAGGATTAACCTGATTTACATCACGTGAGCATCGCAAAATTACCTGTCATATTCAAGATAACAAGATTGACTTTAAAAAATTCAATCTGTGATTTCTCGTTTTATTTATATATTTATTCTATTGATGTATTTACTTGTTTATGCATTCATTTATTTTTACTTAATTTTCCGCAATATCATTCTATTCTAACAATAATTATTTATATACGATCAAATTGCATAATCATACACACTCTTCAAGTACTAAACACAAATAAATCTACCTGTTCTCATACATTGATCCTGTTAGCTTTCCGGGGTTCTGTTTCTGAAATTGTCACTAAGAACATCATCTGGAAAACTTTCATTACGTTACTATCTCTAAAAGAAACTTTCCTTACTTCCGTGCTTTATTTACAAGCGCAATATCGCTCTTCATGGATCTCATAGTACTTACTTGGCTACTAATATCTGAACCAACGAATGACTATAACATTGAGATATCAGTCAATCTAGCATAGCTTCTAATAATATAACTCATCCCTTATCGCAATAGAGCAATTAGGGATGAGGTCTACTAATGATCATACGCATTAAAAATTGCCCTACTTCCTTATAAATTTTTGTTTAAAGAATCATAACAACACAACTTATAGAGACTGCAAAAATAATATCAATAGCACATAATTTCTGCTAATCGATGACTAGGTGTATAACTGGCATTGCTACTTTATTACATTGCGAAAATTTATAAGATTAGAGATACTAAATTTACATCAAGCACAGAGTTTGCTTAACTTTTTCTTGGAACACTTGAATGGTTATGAAACATGTTTGTGTTTCTAGTCTTCAAATATTAATATTATTCTGCATCAAAGATAAAATATTAATTTCTATTGTGGTATATACAGGCATGAACTTACTTTAATACATAAAAATATACATTTTTTTACCAAGAATGTACACCATGGTATCACAATTTTAACAAACACGTCAACGTTAAAAATAAAGATTAAAGCAATTCTCGTCAATTGGCTGTATCCTGAGTGCGATGTATATAATTGTTTTTGAGTCATATTTGTATTTGCCTGTAGTTGAAGAATAGATACAGTGCATAAACTGGAATATGTGGAGATGTGGAGAAATCGAGTGGAAGCTAAGGAATCCACTGATGGAAACACAATGATGGCAAATCTTCACCAACTTCTAGACACAAAATATCGGCAATACTTTGATCTTATCACAGTCAAACGACGTCCCAACGATAAACCACGGATGAATGATGCCATCCGACGGACCATTAATCAGTGCAATGTCAGCTATAAGCGAGGTGATGACTCATTTCGTAGCGTCAGAAATAAAGTTCAATGAGAAATCAGCTCTGCCAAGAAAAGTCTCTATAGCAGGAAAGTAGAACATCTGATAAAAAGTGAACCTGGGAAATGGCACCAGCAAATTCGCCACCTAGCAGGACTAAAGAAACAGTCTCTCAGCTTTCCAGCCGACAACTCCGACTTGGAAATGCGAATGAAATAAACGCTCATTTTAGCCGGATTTGCTCGGCCCTTCCATCTCTCGACACGGCTTCGTTGCCGGACTACCTCCCTGCGCCGACACCACCTCCAATCATCGAGCGACAAAAGGTCTTTGAATGCCTACGCAAAGTCAATGTCTCCAAGGCTGGTCACCCGAACGACTGCCCAACGCGCCTCTTCAAGGAATTTGCGTACGAACTGTCTGAACCGCTCACCCACCTTTTCAACTGCTGTTTGAAAAATGAATGTTTCCCACATATCTGGAAAAATGCATCAGTGTGTCCGGTGCCGAAGGTCCAGCCTGCAACGACGCCTGACCAACTGAGGCCCATTTCTATCACATCAGTATTGGCACGAGTGTTTGAGGGATTCCTTGCCCGTTGGGTTATTGAAGATGTACACCATGCTATTGATCCCCAACAGTTTGGGAACATGCCCGGAACATCAATTTGCCATTACCCAATCAGTTCTTGGATAATGCTCATCGGGGAATCGACCGACCTGGGAAGTATGTTAACTTATGCATGATCGATTTTAGCATGGAGCTAAAAGTCTTTTAGCTCCATGATTTTAGCAAAGCTTTTTGATCACATCAACCATGTCACAGCCTTCAGAAAAATGATTGACATAGGAGTTGACCGCTCCATACTTCCGACTATTTGTAGTTTCCTGACGCAAAGAACGCAGACTGCACGATATCGCGGGGTTACGTCAAATCTTTCCCACCTCACTTGTGGTGTTCCTCAGGGAACTAAGCTAGGACCCATTATCTTCCTGATAATGTTTAATGATGCCGCGTTGTCTACAGAAAACCGCTGGAAATATGTTGATGATCTACGCCTTCTAGAGGTTGTCAAGAAATCGGACCCTCCGCAGTTACAAACACACATTGATTCTTTTGTCGACTGGTGTGGAATAAACGACATGAGGCCCAATCCAACAAAGTGCAAAATCATGCTGATCTCATTCTTGCGCAATGCACCGCCTGCCCTCAGTTGGAGATCAAAGGTGTTCAACTTGAAGTGGTATCTCACGTGAAATTGCTTGGTATAACAACCCAAGATGACCTTAAATGGGATCGATCAACACATTAAAACCATCGTCAAAAACGCATCACGCAACCTATCAAAACTGAGTAAACTGAAAAGGAACGGTGTCAACACTCAGGACTTGGTATTGATATACATGATGTACATTCGTCTATGTCTTGAATTTGGTGTACCCGTTTGGTCATCGAGCTTAACTGTTGTCCAAGCAAACAGCATTGAGCGGCTGCAGAGGAGAGCATTGGGTATAATCCCGGATACATTTCCCGACACAATGTCTTATGCGCAACTCCTGCAGTCACTGGGTATTGTCAGACTGTCGGAACGACGCTCTGTTCTTTGTGAAAAGTTTGCCAAATCCCTGCTGATTTCAGACCGCCACCGCCATCTCTTGCCTGAAACTAGACAAACCATCTCGCGACGCACTCTCCGCAACTCTCTTCAGCTCAATACCCCCAAAATGAGAATAGAGCGTTACAGGCAATCTCCCATTCCCCACTTCACACGAATCTTGAATTCAAATCTGTAGTTATGTTTACCCCATATTATCATGCCAATTAACCAGACGAGAACGTGGACTGCCACGGTGACATCCTTTTAAGGTAATGTGACGTCCTTTTAAGGCACTGCCGGGCACGGGCCAGTGCCACACGTTGCAGTCCACTACGTCGACGTGCAAATCTAAAAGTCCCTAATGAAGGTAAAAAGACGACGGTTGGGCCTCATCCCACACCCTCCCCTTTCCCCTGGCGCGCCCCCAGTGCCTGAAACCTTACTATGTCACTGTCCAGCGCTTCTAGAAAAGGGGGAGGGCCTTGGGGCTAAAAGCCCCCCCCCCACACACACACACACGCACACAAACACACAGTAAGAATGTAAGAATCGTCAATTCTCTTCCCCAGGCCATACCCCTCCCCAAAGCCATAAAAATTCCCTGAAATAATTCTAGAACCTCGCACGCCACTCTCTGAAAATGCTAAATTTACCACAGAAAAGAAAAAGATATAATCGTTTTAAAACTTACTTTCAGCAGAAGAAATTCTGTTAACTTTCACGTAATAAACAAACTGTTCATAATCAATGTCACTTGGATTTATCGAGAACTGACAACAAATGAAAGAAATTATCAAGAACATTAATTTATATAGCTTGTGTCGCGTCCATCACCATTTACGAGGCCAAGGAGAAATAGAGTCTCATTTTCAAATATAAAAGTGGATCATTGATTGTAATATCGCAAAGGTCTTGCTCAGATATGATGCAGTAAACTAACACACACAAAAAGGGCGGGTGCGTTTTTTATTCTGTATTTTCTGTAGAAGGGCTATGGAGCATGATAAAGAAAACACTAGGTTGCAGACATTGTATTTTCTTATATATTAACTTTAGAAGGTCTATGGAGCATAATAAAGAAAAAACTGGGTTGCAGACATTGTATTTTCTAATGTATTTTCTGTAGAAGGTCTATGAAGCATGATAAAGAAAACACTGGGTTGCAGAAATTGTATTTTCTTATATATTTGCTTTAGAAGGTCTATGGAGCATAATAAAGAAAACACTGGGTTGCAGACATTGTATTTTCTTATATATTTTCTTTAGAAGGTCTATGGAGCATGATAAAGTAAAAACTGGGTTGCAGATATTGTATTTTCTTCTGTATTGTCTGTAGAAGGTCTATGGAGCATGATAACAAAAACACTGGGTTGCAGACATTGTATGTTCTTATATATTTTCTTTAGAAGGTCTATGGAGCATGATAAAGTAAAAGCTGGGTTGCAGGTATTGTATTTTCTTCTGTATTTTCTGTAGAAGGTCTATAGAGCATGATAAAGTAAACACTGGGTTGCAGATATATTTTATTTTCTTATGTATTTTCTGTAGAAGGTCTATGGAGTGGGCATGAAGGTCGTGACCCCCAGTGAACCCCAACCTTGAAAGAAACACAATTTCTCATTCTATTGAGACTTACTAGCACAAAAAACCTTTAAAAGGGTAAAAAGAAGATAATCCAATATGAGATATTCATCGTTAACAATTTAAATAAGACTTAACAGAATATACTATTTATTGGTGACATACAAGTTTTAAAAAACCATCAACACTCAGAAAATATGATTTCCTAAGCCTTCCAGACCAGATCATTTAAATGTATGCATATCCCAAATCATGAAATTGAAGAAATCTTATTTCTGACTTCCGACTTTCACCATTATTTTACATTGGTGCCTTTAACATTGATACAAGAAAAATGTTACAAGTCGAAAGACCAAGCATCATCTCTACAAAGAAGATGATAACTGAATCTCTCAAACACGTACCTCATACCCTCCCCTCCCCGTATTACATAGCAAACACACACACACTGTGACACACACACACGCACGCACACATACAAAGAGAGAAAGACAAAGAGGAAATGAAGGTAAAAAGACGACGATTGGGCCTCATCCCACACCCTCCCTTTTCGGTTCCTTGTTAATCTGCATACCATCCACTAACAGATCAGTATCCCTTAATTCCCCCTTTCCCTGGCGCGCCCCAGTGCTTGGAACCTTACTATGTCACTGTCCAGCGCTTCTAGACAGAGATGGGGGACTGGGGCTTAACCCCCACACACACACACACACAGTAAGAATATACGAACCTTCAATTCTCCTCCCCATACCCCTCCCCAAAGCCATAAAAATAATTCCAGAATCTCGCATGCTACTCTCTGAAAATGCTAAATTTACCGTAGAAAAGATAAAGATATAATCGATTTAACACTTGCTTTCAGCAGAAGAAAATGCTGGACTTCACGTAATAAACAAACAGTTTAGAATCAATTAATGTCACTTGGATTTATCGAGAAGTGACGAAAAATGAAAGAAATCATCAAGAACATTAATTTATATAGCTTGTGTCGCGTCCATCACCATTTACGAGGCCAAGGAGAAATAGAGTCTCATTTTCAAATATAAAAGTAAGATCATTAAATTTGATATCGCAAAGGTCATTATAAGATATGGTGCGTTACTACCCACAAACAAAACAAAAAAGGCGGACGCGGTTTTTTTAACGTGGGAATGAATGCCAACTGCGCGAAACAAAGAACTTACAGGTATCCAGTGAGCTCTGTGTTATGAGATATAGAAATGTGATGTGTAGTGCACGTCATCAATGCACGTCATCATTTAAACAAAAAATTAAAAAACTGGCGCGGTCTTGCCGCGTCATATCTGAGCGAGCCTGAAGCCAAATCAAATTTCCAAGGGGATGCTGGGTCCCTGCGTTTTAGTATGCGCATAGAGCCCATCGTTAATTGTGTTATCACTATCAGGTTATTTTTGCCAGGTTTTGATTGAGCGAGGTCAAAACAACAACATTTTATTGGGAAGGGAATGATATGCAAGATGTTTTAAACAGTATCTTTTTTAAAGACATGTATTTTTCTCAGAACTCAACCTTCTCTTTAAGTGTTGTAAATTTAATCAATTTTTTTAGAATTAGAAGTAGAACCTAATAGCTAGAATCCTAGGGGCCGTTTCTCGAAACTGTCATAAGTCTAACTTCTTAGACATCCTATTGAAACGTGTGTTATAATATTAATAATTAACACGCGTTTCTATGGGATGTCCACGAACTTAGAATTATGATGGTTTCAAGAAACTGGCTCCTAGTGGTCCATAGCACTCATACTGGTACTATCATAGACATAGACCCTAGTCTAGACAGAATATTAATTATTAGGCCCTTGAAAAATATTTTAATTTATTTTGCTGAAGGTGATTCGGTCACAGATTATATTCATTACTATTTATTTCAATCATCAACTGATGATCATGGACAGACCATATCTTGTCGTCCCAACCAAATATTTGTCGTCTTTGGAAAGAAGAAAAATATCTTCAGACCCTGACCTGAGGCTGTACTGTAGTATAAGATTGCCAATTTCCTTTGTTTGCAATTTTGCTTGCTTGTTCGTTTGTTTTTTAAACAACAACATATAGACATTAATTGTGATAATGAAAAATCGCCTTATATTAATGATTTTTTGTCCCCCTCATTATTTTAGGTTTGAATAGAGTACACTGACAGAACCACCATGTTTGCCAGACCAGGACACAGATTCCTCTGTAAAATATCACAAATGTGAGCTTACGGCCTTACGTCAAATGATTTTCTTTTTGGTTTTTTTATTCGTTTAAATTGTTATTGAATTATTCCCTTTTCAGAAGGGACAAAGTCTTTTTGTGACAACGTATGAGTACAACACTAACCAAGTCTCTATTGTTCTCTATTCCCCTCTCCTCTCTGCCTTATACCCCCTTTCCTACCCCTCTCTCAATCCCTATCTCTTTCTGCCACTTTGTTTATTCCTCATGTCTTTATCACTAGCTTTCCCCCGTCTTCTTTCTATCTCCATCTTTATTCCCCCTCTCTCTCTCTCTTTCTCTCTTACGCTCCTCTCTTTTTGTCTGTCTCTGTCTACATTAAATTCCTCTTTTTGACTCTCTCCCACTCCCCCCCCCCTCCCCTGTCCTTCACTTCATGTACTCATCTCCCTCTTTCCCTCTCTCGCTCCTTACATATATTTCTTGTTACGCTAGTTTTTGTTTTTAATTTATATTACTTTGTTATACCTTTTTTTTTGCATTTTAACAGATGATAATCTAATATTGTCTGATTTATTTATCGATGTTGTAAAAATTACGTTTTGCTTGTTGAGGTTTGGTTTCTACTATATGCTCATATTGTATTTGTTTTATTTTAATGATAAGGATACTAATAATCTTCTTGATTGAAATGAGACCACCTAATCGAATAGTATCATTTTTAAAGAGATTGTGTAGGCGTGCTCCTCCCCTCTGTTCTCGATACAGCCTCAGGGTCAGGGGAAAACACTCCATTCCTCAGACTAGAACATTAACTGGGGGGCCCCGTGTGTACTAGGAGTCTAGGAATCTAATTCTTAGGAGAGTCACACCCTATACAGGTTAATATGCTACACTTCTCGCAAAGAGTAGAGTCTTAACCTGGTGTTTAGTGTGCCTGCATACAAAACTGGTAATCTTTCTACAGATCTTCGTGATAGGCTGCATAGCCCTTTCAAGATGAACAGAAGAAGAAGAAGAATTTGGGTATTGTGGAATATTGACTGCAGGGGAATGTACAACCACAAAGATCATTTGAGTCTTAACCTATTGACTACCGAATTCTCGTATTACCCTTGTTGTTATTTGCATTCCTGTCCTGGAAGTAGTCTAAAACCTGTGCATTTATGTACGACTTGTATGAACATGTCATCTTATCTGTACCCGGTAATTCTTGTATGTAACAAGATGTGTTCATACTGTCATATTAATATTCTACTTCTAGAAAGTTAATCCTGAGACTCTGACCAGTAGTACGCTTATCAAGAATGCTGCAGCCATGACGGTTGATTCAGCTTCGACGCTTCTAACCCAAACATTTGTAGCTGTCATTGACAAATACAAGGATCTTGCACGGGTAAGAAAACAAGAGTAGGTATTCAATTAAATAGTTGTATTACATCATCATCATTAGTAGAGGTGTTGTGGTCGAGTGGATATGTCACCGGACTGTGGATCACAAGGTGCACGGTTCAAGTACCGCCGCGGCACTAATGTCCTTTGCAAGACATTGATCTACATTTGCCACTCTCCACCCAGGTGTTAAATGGGTACCCGGTAGGATGCGAAAGTTATTGTGGTTTGATTAGCAAGTGGCGCTTGTAAAATGGCGACTGGCTGGATGCTCCCCAGGGAGTGGAGAATGTGCATACATTGTGTGCGATTAAGCATGAATCCGATGACCGGGGTAATAATATATATCTGTAAAGCGCATTGAGAGGGCCTGTGGTCCTGAAATGCGCTATATAAGGACGAACTATTATTATTATTATTATTATTTGATTTTGCATGTAGCTTAGCTAAAGAAGTCTTATTCAGGTCACTTTTAAGTACTGTATTTCAGTAAGCCAACTTTTAGCTAGAATTTATACTTACTAAATAACTAAATCATATTACAAAGCACATACAAATTGTGAAAGTACGCACATGAAAATTTTGTGGTAAATGTTAGAAGGCCCATAATAAATGGTTAAATATGCAACAACAACAAAATGACCCACAAAGTGGTCATTTCCTGTTGCAATATGTACGATGTTGTGAAATTCTAATGAAATGGCCATGTCCAAGGTATCTCTTCATAGTTGGAATGATCTATCCTCTAGTAGGGCTATCAACCTAATACAATTATCACATATACTGAAATCTTACATGTGGTCATGAATGTGTGAGATAATATAGCTTGGACAAATATAACTCACCATGACTAGCTTTTTTTGTATAATCATCATGTACCCCTCTGTTTCCACATTTTATTGCAGGATATTGAACTACTGATTGGTAAAGTTGAGAGGCATCGACAAGTTGAGAAGATGGGTTATCATTCTGACGACCTTTGGGAAGAGATCGTAGAGGCAAGGGTCAACATCGATGATAGGAGGCATGAGCTACAGGTCAGTGTTAGATGGTGATTTATTTCCTGCTTTAATCCATCATTTGCCGTCACTGCAGATTGACACGATCATTCGTTTGCCACACACGCAGATAGACACAATACAATAGGCATCGATTATCAAAGGTTTTCTTTGTGCAACACAATGACTTTGCAAAATTGCACATTTCCGGTCCTGATTAGCTCCTTAAAACCCTTTCAACGCCTTTATAGATTATTCTTGAATTGGAAACAGTTTATTAATTGTGAAGCCTTTGGTATACTATCCCATGATAAATGCAACATGGCACTGGGAAATAATTTGTGTGGCATATAAAGAGTTAATTCTTCAAAGAGAGGGTTAGAATAATCTGGGGTGTGTTTCACAAAGACTAAGATCGACTTTAAGTTGGACTTAACTATGGCAGGCCATTCATGCCACTGTTTGCTCTCACCACTTACTGACATTGGTCTCTCAAGAGACGTACAAATCATGGTCACAAATCTACAGAATTTACATTTTTTGATAATTCATTATTGAAGGAAAAAATATTATCTAAAGATCATAATGGTGAGAGCAAACTGTGGCATGAATGGCCTGCCATAGTTAAGTCCAACTTAAAGTCAATTTTAGTCTTTGTGAAACACTCCCCTGGTCTTTTTGTTCATGTGTACAAGATTGATTGCTTTATAACCCATTGGATACAGGAACCAGGGACCCGTTTCACAAAGCCTTTTTTCAATGACAAATGACATAAATCAGTGACAAATCTGCTGATAACCAATCAGAAGCAAAGATTTCAGTAGCTTATAACGAAAACTGTCATTTGTCACTGATGGCAAGTTTTGTGAAACGCCCCCAGGTATTTCCTGTATTGAGTGTACCAATCACCTCAAACAATAATTTTTCTACAGTGAGAATGGATAAAATTCAACCTAAAAGAAAAAAACTACACGTAACTTTTCATGGGCTCACAGATAAATTCATGCACACAGAGCCCAAGTCAGACTTTGGTTCCGTTTGGGCTCTTTTTTATGGGAGTACATATGGGTGCGTCGAGGAGTATACTGACAAATCACTTTTATGTTCATTTAGAGTGTATTTAAACTTGCAAAATCTCCTTACAGAAGTACTGTTTGAAGCTCATATTATTAATATAGTGTTATGACATAGAAACACTTATATACAAAACAAAGTATTTTGGGTGATTGGTGCACTTTAAACCTTGGAGAAATGGAAATTTGACATCATCAGATTAAAGTGTAGACCACGTTCCTCCCCTGCATTGACTTTCCATAATATCCTAGTTAAAATATGTGTTTCTCTCTTCTTTTATTAAATTTATTTTATTTGAGCCTTTATTTTACAATTTTGGACTGTGCTCGGGTTTTAAGGGTCTGGGGTAGGGGTAAGAGTATTCTAGGGTGTTGGCTCTTGGGTTGAAGATTTAACTTAACCCTATATATTGAGCAATCTATTAAGGAGCAATTGTTACCGGAGCATGGGTCATACTATATTTGAGACCTCTTCCCAACTCTTCATGTGAGCTATGAAAAAAAGATACATGTTTTATAGTGGAAATTAGCAGTGTGAGAAAGTAACTTGAAAATAAGTCACATGGAGGAACAAGAAATTATATGAAAAGATGGATATGAGCATGCTACATGAAGCTACAGTACTAGTAATATGATTATTCACACTGTTTTGAAATCTACAAAAGGTCTATTTAGAGCGTCTGCTCTTTGTACCTTGACGATATGGCGTATATATTCAGTACTGAATTAACGCCATAAAACAACTACCAACAACAAAACCTTTAAGGTTATTAAATTTCATTCTTTCCTTTCCTGCACAAGGTCCTTGAAGCCATTTTGAACAGCGCCCTCTTAACCCTGGAAGCAGCATCAGAGGCAGCGTTCCAGGTAGATAACGAGGAACTGGCCATGATGGGACGGGACAGATGCCAGTATGTAAACACCCAGATCGCCTTAACAACAGCAGTTATCCTCAAGGCCGAGAATGTATTGGCAAAGCTACAAGTTGAGACCATCAAGGACACCAAGACGGAGAAGAAGGAAGATGGGGATGAGGACAAAGGTTCCAGAAAAGAGTCCACATAGGAATTTACCTAATGGGTACTGGCAAGGCATTCTATAAAAGTGACTGTCTTGTAATAGTGAGATTCCTTGAGATCGTTAGGGAGAGATGCTACTGGCAAAGGTCATCAGAGGGGCCAAGACTGACAATGGAGGAGACAATGTAGACAGTGATTCTGGAGGGGACGCCTTGTAGGCACATCCCAATGATTACAAAAACTGGTCAAAAAGTTGCTTTCATCGGGATGATGAGATTGGTCTATTAATGACAGTATCAAAAGATCATCAAAGATACCAAGACAGAGAGGGAACTTGGAGAATGGGATGCTAGTTCTGGAATGGATTCTACTGAGGCACTTTGCCTCCTTGCCTACAGGAACCGAATAGTACATGTACCGGTGTACAGTTTATGTGAATGGGAGAGTTCAGTAGTGGATTTAATGGAATGTGATACAACACTAAAGATGACAAAGCAAATTCAATGCATTTTGGAGACAAGTCAGTGTGGCAATCATACATTTATTAAGTGTACCTTTGGAGGCCTACCACACTAGGGAAATTTGCTAGAATCTGGTTCACTCTGGATTGGAAAACATCATGACAGAAGCAGAGTCCAATGGGCAGCCTCTTGAAGCAATACCTCCCAAAGGGGCTGTTGAAGGTTGTGAGAAAGGTGGATCACTTGTCTAGCTTCACAGACAAGGAACCATGTCGAGCATTTAGGGTGGAGAAGACCGTTGCTTTGAACTTATGTTTAGATTCGTCAGGGGTTGGCATAGGCATTTGGCTCATTGAGTGATTCCTCATTCAGGGTTTTCATATTGTTCTCCATAGCCTCATGCGTTCGGGCAATGTTTAGGGCCTTTTCAAGTGTCAGTCTCTTTTCCTTTCCAAGGAGGATCTCCTGGACCTTGTTATGCCTGGTCCCAAGGATGATTTGCTCAATGAGGCACTCGTCTAGTACTTCATCAGTAAACTTGCATTTTAGTGCCTGGATTTTGCATTTTGCATTTTGCAATGAACTCATCAATTGACTCATTTGGCTCCTGCTTAAACTTCTGAAGTTGGAATCTGCTATGTCTCAAATTAGACTTTGGCTCAATGGGCCTCATGAAGGCATCAAATAGAGCCTTGGGATCCTTGATCTCTTTTGCCCAAGACTTATAGATTCATATTCCCTCTTGTCCTAACCACAAAAGTATATATGTAATCTTTACTTGGTCTGACTTTTTGCTAAATGGACCAGAAAATATCAGCTCCCAGTAGTGCCTGAAGTTGTTGAATGCTGTAGGAGGGACCTTGGAAGACCATTCCATACATGGGATGTTATTCCTGACATTTCCCCCAGGTCGTTTGGGCTTGTTTCAGTCAAAGGTATATATAGTAGGGTGACTTATTTCAGCATAACAAAACTAGAGTATGACGCATTCGGAACCGTCACCTTATTTCATTAGAAAGTCCTACCACATTGACTTCAAGGAGTAAGGTTTCTATACCTTATCCTGAAGCATTTGTCTAAGACACGCCCCTTGTGAAATGTCTCTCTGTCATGAATGGCTATAAAGGCAGATAGTATTGAAAATAGCAAATTGAGTGAGATATATTAACAGTAACAATAAACAAACAAACAGAAAGTAAAAACAAGAATACCAAGGCCCCATTGTATAAAGAGTTAGTGTTAATCGTAAATTATTTGCGATTGATATCAATTGCAACTATTTACATAAGAGATAGGAGACTGCAAACTTTTGATTGATTGGAAGACTTACGATTTTATATGGATCAATCGCAACTCTTTATAAGATGGGGCCCAGATAATTCTTTCTTAAAGG
Organism: Mesocentrotus franciscanus; assembly: GCA_037976565.1. Taxonomy (NCBI): domain Eukaryota; kingdom Metazoa; phylum Echinodermata; class Echinoidea; order Camarodonta; family Strongylocentrotidae; genus Mesocentrotus; species Mesocentrotus franciscanus. The sequence goes on from CP137670.1 coordinate 13,887,361, forward strand.
TACTATGTCCCATTTGCAGGCCAAAAAATGAAAAGGTTAAATTCCAACGGCATTTGAAAGACAATACTAATTTAGAACTTCCCTAAAAAAAGGGGGGCTTGAAAATGTCTTTAAGTGGGAAAATAACGACTATTAGTTGTCAAATCGACTTAGGAGCTATAGAGCCAGTAAGTAATAGTCTGATTTTTCAGACCATTGTACCGAATGGTCGTATGTTTTATGCTGCGCAAAGATTCAATCAGTTTAATTTTGGCCATTACAAGAAGTGGGTTATTGATGTAGACAAATGCTCATGTACCCTTTACAGCTCATTTTATGTATGTTATTACCAAAGATGAAAAAGCCAGTCAGTCACTCAATAGTGTCTGACAGTGAAGTCTAGCAAGTAAACGGGTTTCTTTGCATAATTTGAATATTAGGACACTGCTAACGTTTAAATTTCACAGATAGGACATACATGACATATTCATAATTCCTGCAAATTCTACAGAATTTGATGTTGGCTGCAAAAGGGACATAGTATCTTTAATGGCCTCAGACAAGGAACTCTATGCCTAGGGAAATCAAGTACATGCAATGCAATCACAAAGTTTTAGCTATGTGTAATCATGTGATTATAAATGGATGTGTATATGTGTGATAATAGATGCTATATTCTTTCTATTTGAATCTATTTAATCTGCAGTTATTTCTTACGTTAGTGGAATTCGTAACATTTACTGTGGACCTACATGTAACACTATCCCTCTACCTAAACATCACACTAAACACAAATTCAAACCCAATCACAACCCTTACCCCATGCCCTTGACCATATGTAGATATACTTCTTATTCCTGTTCAGTGTATCAACTCTTTAATTCTCATATGAAATCAGTTATGCTACATTAAAGAGAAGGTTGAGTTCTGGGAAGCTAGAGGTGAAAACTAATTTGTGAGCGTTATCATTGTATTTAAGTGTGGAAGAACATCAGATAAAAAATGTTCCCTGAAAAGCATGGCTCTTCAAATGCCTTAATATTCTAAATATGGCATGTAACATCATAAAAATCGGGACGGATTTTTATGCCACATGTTCGTGTAGTCCCATATACATCTTTCTGTGTACAGTGCTTGTTACATTTACCAAGACTGGGCCAAATTTCTTATCATTTTGATGATTCAAGAACCTTGCAGTACACACCAATACTTATATGCTAGATGATCAACCTTTTCTGATCGATTCCACAACGTTTCCGTCACAATGCAATCGCATGACCAGAACTCAACTTTATCTTTAATCATCAAAACAAAGATTTAAAAAAAAGTGATAATACAGAGATTAGTGGTTGGCTAGATTAAGTGAAATTTTGCTATTTTGAAACTGCCTTGGATCTAATAAAAAAAGGCTTCTAAATGATAGGGAGGGCAATGATTTTTTTGTTATTTCTAAGACAATGATTTGTTGTTATTTGTAAGACAATGACATAAAACAGGAAAAAGACAGTGCAAATGTTTATTTTGATATTTTCTAAATGCGAGACAAGACCCGACCTTAACATTTGTTCACCCAATAATACCATTGTGTGCCATCTCTACAATGTGACATGATATGCAACATTATATGGTCTGTTTGGAACCAGAAGGGTGTTAACTCTGTGTAAACCTACATAATGCCCTTCTTGCTCCTAAGTAATTATCAAAATGACAGGATTTTAGAATTCTGATGAGAATGAAAACATAAACCAAAGAATGAATAAAATGTGATAATTTTCTAGCTCGAGAGAACAGGACTTATTCATTGGTATTTGTGAGATAGAAAATAGAGAGGAAGATCAGAAAATTGAAAGAAGTAACATCAAAGAGCGGGAGTGAGATAAAGAGAGAGAGAGTCAGATAAAGAGAGAGGGGAGAGAGAGAGAGGGGAGCGGACGAGAGGTGACCGTTTTGTTAAGAGATAAAGAGGATGATCATATATTAAATAGAAATTATATTCAACAAAGTAAAGGGAGAGAGAGGGGGGAGATTAAGGGTTATTGTGTGAGATATATATATTTATACATGTATATATATATAGAGAGAGAGAAAGAGAGAATGGGGGAGTATCTGTTCATTATGAAATAAAGAGGAAGATCATAAATTGAATAGAAACAACATTCAACAGAGAAAGTGAGAGAGAGAGAGAGCAAAATAGTAAGTGTGAGTGAGTGAGAAAATAGAGAGGATGATATAAAAGTGTAAGAGCAGAGGACTTAAGAGGCAACTAGAGTATAGAAATGGAGAAGAAATGCGAAGCAGAGAAGAGAAGTAGAGAGAAAGAGAAGAAGACCTTATTGAGGACACAAAGAAACAAATTGATTAACACAGAGGGAGAGAGAGAGGGAGAAATTATTTATTTTTAACAGAAAAACAACAGAAGAGTTATTATTGAGACATCTATTCAAATATATAAAAGGAGAATGCAATATAATGCCTCAGTCACACCTTTGCGTATTTGGCTTGCGTATTGCTGCGTATTTATGGCAAGCCGTTTTAACATTTATTCCTATTTCTTGATATCAAGCAATGAATTCTTGATATCAAGATATTATTTTCTGTTGTAAAGCAATGGTAATTCTTGATATCAAGAATTCGATTTCTTGATATCAAGAATTCATTTCTTGATATCAGTTCTTGATATCAAGAAATAGGAATGAATGTTAAAACGGGCTTGCCATAAATACGCAGCAATACGCCAATACGCAAGCCAAATACGCAAAGGTGTGACTGAGGCATAAGACTGAATGTACAGGGCACCTAAAGAAAGAACAAGAAATTGACAGCAGAGAAGAATGGACACAAAAGCAAGGGAAGGTCAATGTATTGACAGAAAGAACAGTAAAAGCCCCATCCACTCTCTCTGTTTCTCCCTCTCCCTTCCTTTAATTACCTCTTCTTCTTCTTTTTCACACTTTCTTCATACGCGTTGTCTCAGAGACCTCTCTTCCTAGATTTATTTTTGTGTCTGTGTTTCTCCAGCTCTCACCAAACCTCTTGAACCCCCTTTATAATCTCAACTCTCTATCAATCTACACCTATCTCTCCCTTTGGCTTCCTCTCTTAATCTCACTTTATTTCTATTGTTATTTCCCCATGTTTCTCTTCATACTTCTCTATCCCTCCCCCTCCTCATGCACTCTCTGCCTGAATTAATTCACCTCTCTTTATTTCAATGTGCCTCCTTTTTTTCTCCATAATTTTTCCTCCAAAGGGATTTTATTGGTTTTCATTTGCAACATAATAACATATATATATATATTCAAGGTAATTTAAATTACCTTGAATATATATTTGTTATTATGTTGCAAATGAAATTTATAATACCTGTATCAATACAATTGACTACTTAAGATACAAGTATTTGAATTTTGGTCAAATCCCCCCTCTCTCTCTCTCTCTCTGATCTCCTACCGTTCTGAGTCTCTCTCTCTCTCTCTCTCCCTCCCTTCCCTCTTTCATTTCGGGTTTCACTTAATATCCAACTGAAATATTCCCTCTCTCTTATGTATAATCTCTTTACCACACCCTTGGCTGGTTAATTGTTAAAGTTTGCCAAATCTTTATAAATGAAGACAACAACTCTGAATAGTCTTTAGGCTTCATTTTATTATTAAAGAGAAGGTTGAGTTCTGCGAAGAGGTGAAAAATAATTTGTGAGCGTTATTGTATTATGCAAGTGTGGAAGAACATCAGAAATCAAATGTTCCCTGAAAAGCATGGCTCTTCAAATGCCTTAATATTCTAAATATGGCATGTAACATCATAAACATCGGGACGGATTTTTATGCCACATGTTTGTGTAGTCCCATATACATCTTTTTGTGTACAGTGCATGTAACTTTACCTAGACTGGGCCAAATTCATTATCATTTTGATGATTCCAGAACCTTGCAGTACACTAATACTTATTATGCTAGATGATCAACCTCTTCTGATCGATTCCTCAGCGTTTCTTTCAATGCAATCGCATGACCAGAACTCAACTTTATCTTTAAACATCATTATCATACATTTATCCATGTTTACTATTACTATTACTATTATCATTCTCGTAGCTTCCTGAATATTAATATTGATTTTAGAAGAAAATAAATCTGCAAAATATGCACACATTTTCATCAATGTTATCTTAGAATACAAATAACTATAAATTTCAAGGGCTCAACCAGGATTTGTCATATAAGTGAACAAAAGAACTGTATCAGCCATAATGCTGTTATTCAGCAAGTCCGTTAAAACATATACATAAAACAAAACAAAAAAATACATAGCGCTTATAGAGACTTCGGTGGTAAGCGCTTTATAAATATAAGCAACGTTGTTATTAGTATTATTTATAATACAAAATTTAAATAACAAGAATAAAAACATGAGATTAAGCCAACAAAAGCAGCAAACCTTTAAAAAGCAGTTACAATCATAATACATTTACAGTAAGACTGCATGGAGCCCTCTTTAGTTTGATCACGTATTTTGCATTGATAAATTACATTAAGATTTTATTTTCACCCTAGGAAAGGAACTGTTTATGAAGTTGAAGGGTTGAAACTTTTCTCACTCGAAGTTGAAATCCCCTTTCTCACTCGAAGTTGAAATCAAGATCCGTTCCCTCTCTCTTTTGTTGATACCATCCGTCGAAAGCCTCGTTCCAAGCCACCGTAAAACGATTCTTCCACTGGCCACTCGTACCTAGTATAGAAATGAAACCAAGAGTGTGGTTATGTTACAAAGACCCCAGTCATACGAACGAGACCGACACCAGACCGACAACATGACGAAAGAAATCTCCATTCCCACGAATAGCCAACGATTGATGGGCTTGGAGTCGGTGTGGAGTCGGTTTAAGTCTGTTTGGGGTGTGAGAGGGTATATTGACGGGAATGTCATCCAAAATGGATTCGGTTCCGAGTTTTCTCGGGTGTAGCATTCAATGGGTTATTATATTTCAATCTTGTGCTTATTGAAATAGATTTGCTGATGTTTACCCGACATAGCAATAAGACGATGATACACGATGGACTCATTACAGAGAGACGCCATAATTTCATAGGTATGTAGATTAGAGAGCAGTTTTAAAAATACATACAATGTTACCAAGTTGATTTTTATATGACATTATAACAGTTGATCAGATAAATTGGTTTCCTGAAGTGATGGAAATACATGTATTATTGTCCTCAATATGATTTAATTGATGACGTTTTCCGAGAAAATGTTTCTTGAAATGACTTGACGAAAGATGATGTAATGTATCTATAAAGTTTCATATAAAGTTGCACAAATTATCCATGTACCTTTCTTCATGAAGCTCCGTTTTCCGTCGAGACGCGTTGGGTCCGCCTTCCCGCTTTTGCAGCATCGTCTGCAAGCTTTTTGGGTTTCCGCCATTCCTTCAAAGGAGCTCTGTTCCAATATTCGCTTTTGAGCCGCCTCTGAGAGAGGGCGCCCTAGAAATTCGGCGACTTGCTGGATACATTTCTTTGGATCCTGAATGTGTGAAAAAGCAAGGATGAAGAATCTTGAAAGAAGGAGAAGACGTAGAAGAAGAACAGGAGAAGGAGGAGGGTGAGGAGGAGGAGAAGGAGAAGAAGAAGAAGGAGGAGGAGGAGGAGAAGGAGGAGGAGAGGAGGAGGAATAAAGAAATACGGGAGGGTAGCTAGGGAGCTAGGGAGGGATGAGGTAATCGGCTACAATGCCAGCCAGGAAAGTGAAGACCAATGTATACAAGGTGCCAAATCATATCGATGTGTAATACTATGACGATGAGTGTAATCAGTATTATGATTGCTCAGTTCAGTTCAGATCAGTTTGGTTCAGTTTCATATTTCATATTTCACGTTACACAATGTCAGTTTTATTCACAAGAAATTATAAAAAGAATGCATGGGGGTAAATAAAAACAATCACTGTGGTTTGTTTTAGTAACATGCATTTGTAAATCAAGGACAAAGTAAAATTAGAAATGAATATATAAAAGAGCCTAAGAACCTACTTTATTCTCCAAGGGTCTATAAAATACAAGCCATGCTTTCTAAAAGAATCCTCCACTATGTTTTCACCACTGTGCCAATCTTAAATGATTTATTTGAACAATTGTATAATTATTTGTTGTATCTTTTGTCTAATATTATGTCATTGAATTTGTAAATATTGCATATTCATTTGATTTTGTTATATTATGTGGAAAAATAAAGAAACCTTGAAACCTTGAAACAATATAATACAGTGTGATATCGCTCAGTTTACTATTATTGTATTAGTAATGGCGTTATTGGCTAACGAGAACTGTCATTATTTTATCATCATCAACATCATCATCAAAAATTCATCTATATTATATTAAAGGGAGTGTAGCATGGCAAATACTGGTTAACGCCATCTACGTCTTCTTTTGGACAACTGCACGTAAACGAATGGACTTGATTAACGGTAGTCAGCGACTTAATCTCGTTCGCGAAACAGACCGAAGTTCTCCTCACGCTTCGGTTTCGCGTATGTTGCACGCACGTGGATGCTGCGGTCGCGTCGTCCGTAGTCGTATTATACCCGATTGGCCCCGAGTAGGGCCACGGGAAAGACACATAGTCTCGTCATGCTACACTCCCTTTAAGTGTATGTGTTAGCCTTCATACCTTTTAACATCCTCGAAGAAGAGAAATAGAACGTTCTTCTCGTCTCGAATCTTCCATAGCCATCACGTGATCAAACCAGGAACCCCACCGGAAGTTATCTGTCCACGGAGTAAACGGCGAAACAAAATTTAAAAATGATAATAGTTCCAAAAAAAGTACTGATAATGATGATTATTTTTCATCTTTTTGTATGATAATTCATGAAGCGAATAATTCATTGCTGTAGCCCATGTATCATTATCCCCGATTATCGCAATTATCAATGATCCCATAATGGTATTTTTGTATTATGAACTATCATTGATAGCCACAGATTTCGTGGCCTTGATTTGACAATTATTGAAGACTAAATTGAAGATTCAAAATATTATTTTTCCAGAATTCCATCGAAGAAACCCCATAAAACATAACACTCCAAATAAATGTGATAGCTTCAACCGTATAATGTGCAAACTTCAGTTTGGTTTCGAGTTACAGATGATCAAGTTTCCATTGTACTTACTAATGTAATAAACCGACAACAGCATAATTGTACAAGGCTAGGAGAAAGAGACGTCAGCTAAGGTGGGGTGTGGGGGGAGGGGCTCACGAAAATATGCACATATGCTTACGGACAGCAGTAGGTCTATAGTTTCTAAAAATGTGGTTTATTCTAACTTGCTCTCTTCAATTACTCGAAACGAAAAAGAAAATTTCGTTTATGGATTATCATAGGTCTATTAATAAACACTATTTTATTTATGTGTCGTTTCATTTTGACAGGGTAGCCCTTTCAATTATTTAAAAAACTGCTCGAGCAAGGGGCCCTGTATCAACATAATCAAAAACATATTTTAAAAACATATTAACATACATAAGTTGTAATGAACACTTAAATTAAACAAGATAAAACGTTGAAATGAGCGGTGGAAAAAAAACTAACAAAAAATATAATATTCATGTAAGTATTATATAAATTATAAACTATGTGAGGAAAAGGAGTTTGCAGTGTTTTTTAAATGAATCTAAGGAGTTTAATAAACGTAAAGAAGGGGGGTAATGCATTCCATATAACGGAGCCTTGATAACAGAAACATCTTTTGAAGTACTCGATTCTGTGGTTTTCAATGTATAGAGGACAGGTAGTTGCATACCTAGTATAAACGTTTATCGTTCGATAGCTCATGATATCCTTAATATATTTCCGCCATTTATTATTTATCACCTTATACATCCATATTCCAAATTGGTATTGTACTCTCTCAACAACTGATTGCCATCTTAAACAGGATAATAATGTACTACGAGGTGTCAAAATATCTACATTTAGTATCAAACGGGCATAACGATTTTGAAGCTTTTGTAACCTATCCAAATGACATTTTGCTGAACAGCCCCACAACACAATACCGTAGTCAATATGTGATAATATAATACAGATATGTTCAGTATTATATCGACTAGCAGTTTGAGTGAATATTCATTGAATATTGATGCAATACACTCGGAATCATCAATTACATATCCATCTTTTATCAACTCGATTCTATCTCCCGATTTCTTCTTAAACGACACTTTCTTTAATGTTTTCCAAGTTTTGCGGGGATCACCAAGGTGCTCATTAAACTCATAAAAATAGAATTCTCTTTTAAGTTCTTTGTTTAGATTATTTACAGCATTTCTCTTCTTTTTTATTTATCCACTCATCATCATTTCCGGATTAATCAAATTTCGCCTTTAAAAGTCACGCTCACGAGCTAATTTCCAATAATCATCCGTTATCCACGGTGATCCATTGATTTTTCTATGAACACTAACGATGGGAGCATGCTTATTAAACAATTGATTAAAACTCGATTTTAAATATTCCCATAAAAATTCAACATCATTGCTTCTGTAAAAATTAGACCAAGGAAGTTTTTCCCCGTCACTCAAAAGTCACAACTTAGCTTGGTCAAATTTACGAAAAGATCTAAACCTACTAATAGCTGGCTTTTTCCAAATACACTCCTTCTTCAGATTGACATACACTAAAGAATGATCACTGATCCCCAAAGAAATTACATCTGAATGGAAGTTACTCTCAACAGACGGTACAAAAATAGGATCAATACATGATATACTGGTGGTGTTACTCTGGTTGGTTTGCTAATGAGCTGACGGAAATTAAAACAATCACATAAGTTCTGTATTTTTCTAGAAAGTGTGTTTTTAGCAAGAATGTTACAATTCAGGTCACCTAGGACGATGATATTGGATGTATCATCATTAGCTCTTTCTATATTATTTTATAACGTTTCAAAAAAAGTCCATAGTACTATTTGGAGGTCTGTATACAATACACACAAGCCATGGTTGCGATTGCTTCAATTTGATCTCTATCCATAACATTCTAGATTTTCGTGCTCAAGATCAGACCTTCTAGTGTAAGAAATTGAGTCTTTGATATAACATCAATTTCCACCGCCACTAGCATTGCGATCTTTCCGTTCAAAAACATATCCTTCTATTAACTTCTATATTCAACTGTTGTGTTTCAATAGTTTCATCAAGCCAGGTCTCTGACACAGTAAAAACATCAATCATATTATCGGCTAAATAATGACAAATATGGTCCGACTTGTTTCGGAGACTTCTAAGGTTTAAATGAGAGATTACAAAGCCTTTGCCAATTGTTTTACTTACTAACCCTTTCTCACAAAATTTACTTCTCTTGTCACTTACATGATTAATGTTTTCATGTTCCTCAGCAGTGATTTCTGAATAAAATAGTATTCGCTAAAAATACACTTATTACATATCCAATCAGGTGAAGAGTAAAAAAAGTCTTCATCAAGATGAAGAACATGAAAGATGGATCCATTGTGAACATCTCACAGTCATCGTTACTATCATCCTAATCCTCATCATCATCATCATCATCATCATCATCATCATTATAACAATCATCACCTCACCTTCTTCCATGAAGTCTTCTAGAACTTGGTCGAACTGCTTGTTATGAAAAGCCCGCGTGTCCCCAATGAAATTAAAATAAGAGTTGATCGTATCTTTCGGGTTGCGAGCCACGTATATAATCTGCGTATAGAGTACAAACGGAAAAAAAGCATATTTTAACATCTGCTTGGATGAATGTATGTGTAAGATTTAGAAACTTTTCGTTGGTTTGGTCATGACGTCAGTTTAGATTAACCATAATTTCATTTGGCCGTTAGAGAGCGTTTGTAGTTCTCCAGCCTAAAAGTCACGAAATTTGAACTGTTTTGTGGACAGTGATTCCATCAGTAATTCCCGACAATCGAGACAAGCCCAATGTTGTAAGTACTATAAAGCTATTATTTTTATAAATCAATCTTTAATTGATTGTATGAGGCCAAAGATGGCACAAGATATAAATCTAGTTTTCTGTAAGTTTAAGATGAAAAGTACGTTAAAATGTCATCTGTGCATGTAGCACCACATATAGACAAACGTGGGATAATGTGTGTGAATGCACAGTTTGTGCATATATCAGTTTGTGTTACGGACAATTTAGATTTGTGTGTAATGAGTGATGATAATTGACATGAAACAAGAGTGTGAAGTGTTTTCATTGGTTATAAAGAATGTCAAAGGTGTAGAAGCAAATAGGAATTTTAGTTCAGGAACCAAATAAAGAGTGTAAGATAGAGGCAGGAAATAAGGCTGGTTGAGGGTTTTTTTGTATGACGTTAACCTACAACTTACAAGATAGAGAAGGATGAATTATAAGATTTATATTTGTAAACAAAGGTAGAATTTGAGACAGCTCATGAGAATAAGACAAATGTGGCGGTGATACAGTTTGTGTTTGCAGGTGAGCTTCACTCACAAAGTTTAATCTAGAAGGTTTTCTTTACTCAGTTATGCATATTAAGGTCATTTTATGGCAAGCTAGTTGTGCAATACAATAGATATTGTTTATTCATGCAAATTTATGAATGTACATTTGTACACATGCTTATGATTGCTTGTTTGTTTTATTGATATTACAGATGAACTGCATTTTATGCAACGTATCTCAACTTGGCTGTCATCGTCCTTTCTTTAAGCCTACTGTTGGGGTCACTTTAGCAGTTTTAACGTCACAGTACGTTTGGGGGAAATAACGTAAATACAGGTTAATATATATACAAATAGCTGGCGTGAATAGGAACGAAAAATGGAAAGGCATTTTAGAAATACTTTCCCCCGGCAGGAAAATACAGACCGCAACAGATTTGATATTAGAACGATAGGGGTGTGCGTAATCTCTGGGGGAAAGTCAAACCAGTGAACCCCAATTGTTGATAACGATTGTTTGTATTTAACTATTTTGTTGGCACAATTGCCTTCTAATGGAATACAACATTGATCCGAAATAAGCAAAATACCTTGGCTCGTTTGTGCAAATTCGGCGGCAAATTGTTCAGCTGCAAGTGGCTACTCATCAGTCTAGGAGAGGGTGCTTTCACTATCTCGTCTAACATTGGCGTCATTTTCACTGGGTTGGCCAACTCTTCGGCTCTTGTCTTGGGCAACTGGAAAGCAGCGATGTTGATCATCTCGATGCAACCCCAGGTACTCCTGTTGATATTCTCCGGGTATCCATTGGTGAGAACGAGTCCGGTGATCTCCAGCAACCAATGAGTACCTGTATTGATATTTGCAGTTCGAACAATAATTATTTTCAGTTAGAATCTTCAAAAAGGTCCAAGTGTGAAGAAACAAAATAGAATCAACTCATGCGTAGTATTTCAGGTTGAGTCTAAATTCAATATCACTCGTAAGTTTACGAAACAGCTTTCAAAGAGCCAATAGGCGGCGGATAACTAAAGGAGACACAAGGGCACGTGCATCCATTCCTGTCCCCTTTCCATCGAATGAAGGAAAAGATGAAAATTGGGAGAGAGAGAGAGAGAGAGAGGGAGAACAGGAGAGGATCGCCAAAGAAAATAGGACCCTTATCATGATCCTCCCCTAATATCAGGGGCTCTGAAACCATTATTAGAGACGTGTTTCTGAAGGAAAATAGAGTCAGTGTTAAGAGTGGGGTGGCAATCAACCAAAATTTATGACCGAAATCAAAGTCGTGTCGCATACAAACAATAAATTAGTCGTGTGCACGGCACGAAAACCCAGTGTCGAGAGAAGACACGTTGAAAAGAAACAATGTCTTATTTTCAAATATTAGATTACAGCAATTTATCATCTATTTCAATCGTCTATTACTAGGTTTGTATTGTGGATTGCAATATTATATCACTAATTAACAATTTTTCGATATTATCATTATTCCATTTCTGATTTATTTCCAACTCTTTACTTTCTTTAAAATGAACAAATAAAGTAAAGATATTCTATAAAATCCATACATTCTAAAATTCTGTAATAGTTTTGCTTATATTTAAAATTTAATTTCTTCCCATTTTTCAGGAAAATGTGCATGCAAATAGTTTTAAAAAAAAATTAAATCTTTCAGATGAGTAAAAGGGTGATACCGTACTCACAGATGGAAAAATCCTGTTAAATATACACAAAATGCAAATTTACAAGTCTTGCATAGTCTTCCGTTTATGGAAAGGAACTTTAAAGGTATGTATTTTCTCATTAGTAAATAGCTCTGGTAATAACAATTTTAGATCTTGACCTTCTGCCTAGCACACGAGTTTACACATATCTACCCCTCCCCTCCCAGCCGCCCCTACTACCGAGGACAAATCTTCTCC